>BTPG01000005.1:17913550-18127550 GCA_036245525.1 Semisulcospira habei
AGGCATAGATATTCATGAGCCTCAGCGATCGGCAAGATGCAGAGATCTTTTGAGTCCACGCAGGAATACATTTGACATTCTGTTGTCAAGAGGCATTGATCCTAATGAGCCCCCGCAATAGATGAGGTTTTATGCCTCATGTTGAGCTGATTAATCGAATGCATGCTTCCGTTCGGTTTCAGGAGCTTTTGAGGCGCAGCGCCTCTTGCGAGCTTATTTTCTTCTCCCCCCACCCGGGTCTGCCCTGGGGACCTGGGGGGTTAGGTACTTTTAGTTCCAGGTCACCCTGGTCAGCCCACAGGTGAGTTTTCTCTCTATTCGGGCATGTGTTCTGTCTACCCTTGTCCATTCACTGTATTGCCTTTTAAAACTCTCCCACTGTCTGCACTGCCTGTAGCTCTTGATATTGGATGTGTGTTGCTAAATGGTCTAGCTTATTTAGGCCCATGTGTTAGGTTATTACGTATTGACCGATGGCGACATACTTCATGTCTGTTTATTTTTTTTTTTTCACAGCAGTGCAGGCACGTCCTGAGAAAGCCTTGTTGCTGTCGGGACGTTAAGCAATGTACAATCAATCAATCAATTATTTTCTTCTCATGTGTCCGCTCGGTTGTAGGTATTCATGAGTGTATACTTATGCTACTTAATTGTTGAACTGATTCGCACTCCAGTTTTTCGCTTGGTTCCTGGAGGCTGTTGAAGATGCACTATACTGTATACTATATCCTGTTTTGATACTATTTTCGCTTACGTTACCCCGCGCGGAGGGGGTTGTAAGGGAGTCACTCTGTGATGGACTCGACATACCTAGCAGGAAGCCAACAACAATATGTGCTGACTGTTACACCGGGTGAACCGCCACGCCCCCTCTAGCTTGCTTGCGACGGATTGTCCAATTTGTTTTGCTTCGCGGCTTAGCGGGTAGGCTCATGTGTTCCCGGCAGTTTGGGGAAAATGTCACAATCACTGTTAACTCATTGGAGACGCGCCGCATACGGATACGCGGCGGACAGCCGCGTATCCGTATGCAGCGCGTCTCCAATGAGTTAACACATTCGAGACGTGCTGCGTCCGGCATACCGCATGTCTCAAATAGGTTAACCCAGGCATCCTTCAATCCCACCAAATACGGGAAGGTATGGATGGACCAGCTTAGGCAGAAAAGGCACCGCCATTGAACTACAATAGACCATCGTCGATCTGTCTCCTGAATTGTTCATGAAGTCTCTAAGGGACAACTTTACAGTAGCGGAATTTCAGCTTTTGGTGTCGGACTGTTAATGCCAGACGTTAAAGTTTATAATTTTTCCATGCGTGTATTCGAGGCTTTCTAATGGTATATAGAATTCAATGCTGATTGTTCCATCCATTTTGGAGATCACATACGAAAGTTGTTTATCGTAGAAGCATGTTACTTGAGAAAGCTGATTTTTTTTTTTTCTGTTGCTGGAGAAACAGTTCACATTTGTAATCCTGCAGAAGATGACCTCTCACATTCTTGCGTGAGAGGAAACGGCCATCATCAGAGAAAGACAGTCTCGAAGGAATTGTCGCTTAGAATGTGTCGCGTTTGGGTCCGACTGTGGTAGGTCTCCTTGCGCACCGGTGCGGCTGATGTCCAATTTGTGCCGGTGGATTGGGTACTGCGGTTAGTTGAGTACTGCGGTTAGTTGAGTGTTTTTGTTGCCAGCCACAACACTGGAAGAAGGGTCACTTCAATCTTTGGCCGCAGCCCCTGTGTCCTCCTCCACCGAATCCAGAACGCTGATGTAAATGCAACTGGTCTTAGGTAACAATGCAACCAAGTAGCTAAGACATTCATTAGGCTGCAACGGTTGTAAGTTTTTCCTCAACCAGTCCTTTCCACTGTCGAGACAATTGGCGCATTTCGCACCTGCCAGGGTTTTGATTGGGGATTGTTAGAACGTAGATACGGACTAGGGTTTTGACCCGTCTTCTGGCCCGGCGTAAAAGCTCTAGATTGGCGTACGCCAGATCGACCCTTGGCCACTTTGACGTGTCGTTTTGTATGAGGGCAAAGTTAAGTAACACGCCAAAATGACTGTCACGCCAGATGAACTCGGGGTCACTTTGGCTTAAGCCAAAGTGACCCCGGGTTCATTTGGCGTGAGTGTTTTCTCCAGTGACCCTGCTGCAGTTGGCGTGCGGATAATTTTGCCTTTAGGCCTACATCTCCTTTTACCGCAATTGTGTTCATATGTATGACTGCACAAGTCCATTGGGGTCAGGTGTCTTTTTCTATCTGAAGAACTGATTCGAAAATGTGTTTGTATCACGAGACACGGTTTTGCTAACTGGCATTTTTTCTAAGGTCGAAATTTTGTCGATTCGCGGTTTTCATTTCCGCCTCCCCCCCTCCCCCCCCCCCACCCCGTTTATTTTACTTTTGCTGTTTGGTGGCTTCAACGATAGAAGAGTGTTTATTTTATGACCTTCCGCACCTGTGCGCGTTCGAGTTTGCTATCGTTTTCTCGACCCCCACATTTACTGCGCACCACCCACCCCCCCACCTCCCACCCCGCTCCCCCTTCGACTTTTCAACCACCTTCCCCGCTACCCTCCACCCCGAATCAGGAAACTTCTCGATTTCAGAATTTGCATTCTGTCAATATAAATTGACATAGCAGGCAAACTTACAGTTCACTGGACCGTCTGTAGTGTTACGTTTGACGTTTAATGGCTTTGTAGCAACGCCATTCACTCCTAGAGCCAAACGCTTCACATGTACGATCCGTCTGCATCGATAGCATCATGCACAAGAGTGTGGGGGATGGATCGACGAAGACAGTTAAAGGGCAGTGCCTGATTAGCTTAGCGCCTACCAAGGCGCCAAACTAATCAGGCACTGCCCCTCTGCCATTTGGCTGTCTGTCGCGCATTTTGTCACCTTGACAAAATGCGCCACCTACAGCCAAAGGGTTGGCTGTCTTATCTTCAGTGAAGCACTACCAGTCAGTTCTCCTTGTCGATAAGGCATTACCTTCAGCTATCCTCGTCGATCCCTCACCCGCAGTTTGTGGTGGAAGTGCGAGGTAGGTGAGGCAAGAGAAGCGGCTTGTTATAACACATTGTACATGTAAGGGCGTGTTACGCCACAACCCGCATTCATTAACGTCGCTTTACTCTATTATTTCCCTCACCCGCCCTCGGAAAGCCACACCTGTATACAGTGGAGTCGGCTTTGACCAACCACCTTTATTTGCACGATAAAACTGGTCTTGATGATAGGCGTCCTTTCTAAGAGAAGTCTTGAGAGGCAAAAAGTGTCATTTAAACTGCATCATTTAGGTGCAGACACGTAAGTTGGTCATGCAGAACAGGTTTTGCTGTATTGGCTGCATGGGGCCACGCGCACAGATTCACTCACGTTTAAATTGTATCTACGAGGGTTCAGTCTATTAAAACTCATTCTACCCCAGACACACCACAGCAAGATAAGGACCGACCATGATAGTTCAAGGGTGATGCCAGAATAGCTTGGCGCCAAGCTATTCTGGCATCACCCTTGAACTAGCATGGTCGATCTGTGTCCTGCACTGCAATGCAGTCTTCAGAGGACAACGGCAAAATTTGGGGGTTTCGGTGTTGGGGTAGAATGAGTTAAATTCGAATTGTATATTGTGGGTACATTTCAATGAGAACAGCATGTTTGTCACCTAAGCCACGTTAGTTTACTTCGGCTGACTTTCTGTCAATACCGCGGATGCTGAATGTTACGGTAATACTCTCTGAATTCCAAGCTTTCAAAGCCGGTAGATTACAGAGAGAAGTTACAGCATGTTTATCGCCCAATGGTAGTTGACACGCGCAGAGATCGTCGTTAACGCTTTGGCTGTCGGTAGCGGCTTTTGCCGTGATGATTCCTGCAGGATTAACGACACTCAGACATCCTGCAAGAGTCATCGCGGCAAACGTACGCGGCAAGGTAAGCGACCTGTAGCTCAGTTAGTATCCTCCGCTCATCGGCAGCCAACAGGGGGTTTTCCCTATCGGGCAGGTTTGTCACCTTGTCCACCGATTGCTTTAAACTCCCACTGTTGCACTGCCTGTACTCTGATGGTGTGCTAATGTCTTAGCTTTAGGCCCATGGTTTGTTATTTACTATTGCGCTGCGATCACTGTCGGGTTTTGTTTTTTTTTCAAGCGTGCAGGTCTGAGCCTTGTTCGTCGGACGTAGCAATGTACAATCAACCGCTCATCGTTCCAGTAATAATAATACATGGTATTTATATGGCGCATTTCTCATATTTATAATATAACTCAATGCGCAGGACATAGCCGCGAACTGAACCCAACAAGCACGCTCACGTGAATCACGCGCATTCCCTCACACACTGTACATAAACACAGAACATTCACGTCGTGCTAAGGGCAAGCTCAAGCGAGCTACTGAAATTTTTGGAAATTTAAATCGTTCTGTTTATATTTTGGAAATTTTAATAGGTGTACTGAAATTAATACCAAATTCGTGGGGGGAGGAAAGAGCCGGAGTACTCGGAGAAAGAACCCCCGACGGTCCGCCCGAATTAATGGTGACACTTACTAGAGGAGAAAAGTCCGACGCCAGAAACGGGTATCGAACCTCGCACCTCTTGCATTGGTGGCAAGCGCTTTTACCGCTGCGCCACGGACCGCCCCATGTACATGTACGACATAGCAAAAAGAAGCCGCTACTATCTTTGTTATACTTGCAGTGAAGTAAAGTTGAATTCAGTTCGGTTCAGTTTTCACTCTCTAGAGGCTCACGAGAATCTATGTTTCTTGTACCCGGGTCTGCCCTGGGGGACTTGGGTGGGGTTAGGTATTTTTTAGTTCCCAGGGTCACCCTGGTCAGCCCCACAGGGTGGGGTTTTCTCTCTATTCTGGGGCATGTGTTTCTGTCTACCCGAGGTCCATTCACCTGTATTTGCCTTTTTTAAACTCTCCCTACTGTCTGCACTGCCTGTAGCTCTTGATATTGGATGTGTGTTGCTAAATGGTCTTAGCTTTATTTAGGCCCCATGTGTTAGGTTTATTTAATGTGTTTGACCGGCTGGCGACATACATTCAATGTTCTGTTTAGTTGGTTGTTTTTTTTCACAAGCAGTGCAGGCACGTCCTGAGAAAGCCTTGTTGCTGTCGGGACGTTAAGCAATGTACAATCAATCAATCAATCTATGTTTCTTGCAGATGTAATGGGGTGAGTGATCATCATCATCATCATCAGTCCCTTGCCCGAACTGGGCGTTGGGGGGACTGAAAGGCAGCAGCAACAGACAGTGCTCTCCACTGAGTTCTATTTTGGGCGGTGGCAAGCAAGTCTGACATCTCGAGTTCGGTCCATTCTTTTATGTTTGCGACCCAACTCTTTCTCTGACGACCTCGCCGACGACTTCCTTCGAGAGTGCCTTGGAGGATAGTCTTGGACAAGGTGTTGTGTCGGGTCACGTGGCCAAACCAAGCAAGCTTGCGCCGTTTCACGGTTGCCAGAAGGGGTTCATGTGGGCCCACCAGGGAAGTGACGATGCTCCGTACATATTCGTTGGTCTTGTGCTCGCGGTACGAGATGCGGAGCAACTTCCTCAGGCACTTGTTCTCAAAGGCCTGGATTTTCTTTTCTGAGTCTGCAAGCAGTGTCCAAGTCTCACAGCCGTAGAGTAGAATAGACACTATGAGGGACTTGTAAAGCCTGTACTTGATGGTGAAGCTGATGGAGTTACTTCGCCATATCCTGTCCAGCCTGGCCATTGCGGATGTTGCTGTACCTATCCTGATACGGATCTCTGCTATGCAACTACCGTCTTTGGACAGGGTGGCTCCCAAGTACTTGAAGCTATTGACCTCTTCTAGCTTTTGGCCATTCATGTGAATGTTGCTGCTGCTGTCGCTTGTGGTGTTGATCATCACTTTGCTTTTATCCGTACTGATCTCCATGCCATAAGACCCTGCGCTACTTGAAAGTTTGTCTGTCAGGTTTTGGAGCTCACTATTGCTGCCTGCCATGAGGTCAATGTCGTCTGCGAATCGAAGATTGCACAGGGATCTGCCACCAACAGAGATTGAAGTATGGTGGTCGTGGAGGGTTTCCTGCATGATCTTCTCCAGGAATATGTTGAAAAGGACAGGAGAGAGCAGGCATCCTTGACGGACACCGATCGTCGTCCTGAAGAACTCGCCTGACTGATTGTTAAGTAGAACCGCGCTGCAGGCGTTCTTGTAAAGCGCTTCTATCATTTGGATCAGTCCCTCCTCTATGTTGAACGATCTCATGACTTGCCAGAGTCCGTCGTGCCAGACGCGATCAAATGCTTTCCTGAAATCAATGAAGTTGTGGTAGAGTTCGCGCTGATGCTGCAGATGTTTCTCGATCAGGACGCGGCAGTTGAAAATCTGCTCTACAGTGCTTCTTCCAACTCTGAAGCCAGCCTGTTCTTCTGCCAGCAGTTCCTCGGCGAAAGTTTTGAGGCGGTTGAGAATGATTCTAAGCATTACTTTGCTAGGGTGACTTATCAGACTGATAGTTCTGTAGTTCTGGCACTGTTTCAGGTTTCCTTTCTTGGGGAGCGGGATCACTAGAGACTGTGTCCATTCTACTGGCCATTTCTTTTGCTCCCAGATCTTTTGACAGAGTGTAGTGAGGACCTTCGTTGTTACTTCTCCTCCATGTTTCAACAGTTCAGCAGGTACGTTGTCTACACCTGGAGACTTTCCTCCCTTCAGGCCGCGTACGGCTGCTTCCACCTCTTCAGCTAACACTGGCAGGTCTTCAGCCTTCCTGGCCCCAGCCTGGTTGTTTTGGAGGATGCTGGTGTCTGGCTCAGCCTTGTAGTTATACAAGTCTCGGCAGTACTCAGTCCATCTGTTTAGTACAGCAGTGTTTTCCGTAAGGAGTTGGCCGCTGCTGTCTTCGATGACTGTGGCTGTTCGCTGTTGAGTCTTGGTGAGGGTCCTTAGCGTTTCATAAGCCTTCTTGCTGTTGCCATTTGCCATGCCCTCTTCCACGCTACAACACTGGTCTTCAATCCAATCTTCTTTGGCTTCTTTCATCCTCTTCATGATCTTCTTGTTGACAAGTCTGTACTTGTTTGCTGATGTGAGGTCTTGGCCTCTCTTTTTCTTCCAGGCTCTCCTCTCATCACAGAGATCGAGGATGTCATCGGTGACCCAGGGCTGTTTGCGCTTCCTCTGCTTCCCCAGCACTTCTTCTGCTGTAGAAAGTAACACCTCTTTTATATTTCCAGCAAGGGTGTCTACGTCGCAGTCCAAAGTAGCCAAGGCTGCAAATCTGCCTCCCACCTGGGCTTGGAAGAGCTCTTCTACTTCCGGGTCTTTTAGCTTCTGGAGGTCGAATCTGATGCGAGGGTTCTTGCTATCTCGTTTCAATGCCAGCTTCAACTTGAGGCTAGTAAGGACGAGGTTGTGGTCGCTGCCAATATCAGCGCCAGGAAAGGACCTCGTTTGTGCTTTGTTAACGCTGGATTTGAATCGTCGAGGCAGCAAGATGAAGTCAATCTGGTTATGGACCAGGCCTCCTGGCGATTGCCATGTCACTGGGTGAGTGATAGATACATGTAAATTTGTGCAACAGCTGCAGCTGATTTGTATCGAGTAAACTGAACTCGCCAGCCCGCTTTGGCCGCACCGTGCAGACAGACTTTAGCATCGATTTTCCATTACTGGTGTTTTCTTTGTAACTGGACCAAGCCCCGTCAGTCAGGGCTGATGCGCGTTATGGTCTGTGATTGTGGACCTTACGGCATACAGCCCTAAGGTCCAAAATCACAGACCAGCACATTTGATATGGTTTAAACACAGATGTAATTAGTATACCTGTATATGGCACCAGCATTGTCGACATTATTCAGGTGGTACTGTACTTAGTCGTGTTTAGTCACAGTTTTCCACTGAACTGAAAGATAAAACGAAATTATATTTGATATCGTGTTGATTACGAAAACTGACAACAATTCTGGCACCACCCGTGAACTGTGATTGTTATGGCGTGCCGAGGTTGTGCAGGAGATATTTCGTGTAACAATGCGAATGAACGCGGGCATAGTCTAGGATAAAATATACCTGTAGGCCATTCTTTGTTTGCGTCAGCTAATGGGCTATGCAGACACGATTAGCTTACATTAGTACAAACATGCATTTATTTTTTCTGCCGATCTGTTGATTTATGTGACAAATACATTTTACCTGAATATTTTTGTACAACAGAACCTGTTGTGAGAGGTCACCTGTCACTAAAGAATAGCATTTAGGTGGCTGTATCCATCTAAATGATGGTCTTTAGTGACGTGACAGGTGATGATTTTTACCTTCAAGGCTTGTCTTGACAGAGCGCCAGTCTTTAAAAACCTCTCTCGCAGAAAAAAAGTGATTCCTCGAATCGCGTTCTACTGTACTTATCGCGTTCTACTGTACTTTCTAATAGTGCATGAAAACTAATGAGTTACAAATCTAATGAATTATAGAAACCAATGAATTATGAATTGTATGATGATGTCGACTTGTTATGCACTTTCACTCTATTCTAGCAGCATGCTCAGGGCGCAGATAAAAACAGGTTGTTGACCGCAGTTTATTTTGCGTTTGAATTGTACTTATATGTCAGTCCGGTAACTTAATATTGACACGCATTCAATCTGAAATTAAATTGTGCGCGGTAAGTGCGCACCTTTTTGTATATATCCCTTTGATATTGAAGGTCAGTTGTTCACATTTTAAAGTCATCAGTTAACTCATTCGAGACGTGCCGCCTCCGGATGCGCGGCATAAGCCGCGTATCCGGAGGCGGCACATCTCGAATGAGTTAAACAAAACGAACAAGTTGACACGGGCACTACGTTTTGCGGGAGGTAGTCGATCTGATTGATTACGGATAGCGCCTGATTAGCTCGAAAAAACTAATCATACACTGCTCGAGCTTTCACTGTGTGTCTCGCACAGTTGACGTTGTGAGTGAAAGAGTTGCAAAGCAAATTAAAGATTACTAGCTTCTCGAATACGCCCCGGGTTGCAAGGACAGGCGACCTGGCTTGACTGCTACCGACGACACCATTCTGCGGAAAAGACTCGTAGTCATGCGTCTTTTCCGCCGAAAGTTAGCATCAGTAGCACTAGTAGCAGTCAATGGGTTAACGCATTCGAGACGTGCCGCCTCCGGATACGCGGCATAAGCCTCGAATGAGTTAAATTTTGGTGTACGAAACGTACTGAAACTGAAACCAAAATTGTTTCAGCCCTCCTCGTATTACCCTTCCTAGGATGAACCCTTGGCGAGTTCGTCCGCAGGAGGGAGAATGATATAAATGGAATCTCTAAAGGCTTTTGTCTCGGAGGACTTTTAATCCTTTTGGCTGTCGGTAGCTGTCTTTGTCGCGATGATTCCAGCAAGAATCATCGCAACAAAAACCGCTACCGACAGCCAAATGGTTAACAAGTACTATTATAAATATCATTATCTCCACGATCTCTGGTACTAGACCTACCTATTACCTATTCGAGAAGGTCAGTCCTGCGTCTGGTAATGGTACGTTTTTACGGCGTATCAATTGTGTGTTTGAGAGGTGGATGGGGCTTGTGTTGTGGGTGCTAATGATGATGCGGGAAGAGGGGGGGTGGTGGTGTGGGGGGGGGGGGGTGAGGGGGGCGGCTGTAAAGACATCAGCAAGGTTAAGTAAATTGTCGTCTGCCGGCATAGGTCCTTTGCATAGTATCTTGTTGATGTGAGAATTGGTTATACACGTTTTTACTAAGCCACAGCCAGACTCTTACGAGTGTTTGTAACTTTTCAGACGGGTTCAGTTCGCTACAGAGTGTTTTGGCCTTTTCTGGGCTATGGTGCTCACCTCGGAGCCCAAAAACATCTGCCCTGGTAGCAGATACGGTATAATAGTTGATCTTTTTGAAACTCGAGACGCGGGACAGATTATGTTGATGATGCGTTTATTGTGGCAGGCACGCCTATAGTCATGATGGCTTTAGTCCTAAACGCTCTCAGAACTACGGCACAGTTTCACAGATTTTTCGTGCCGCTTCATGACTACGCTTCATACTCGGGAGATGTATCGACCTTGATAGTTCAAGGGTACTGCCCGATTAGCTTGGCGCCTTCAACTTGAACTATCAATCAAGGTCTTTGAAGGCGCTAAGCAAATATGGCATCACCCTTGAACTACCGTGTCTTGCCGTAGGGTATCCGAGACCAAGCTAATCTGTGGCACCACTCATGAACAATCAAGGTGTGTCCGTCTCGTGCGGGTAGGGTTTCAGGACGGAAGGCTCCAAACTAGTGTAGCACCACTCTCGAACTTTTAAGATCGACATGTATCTCGCTTCAGAGTTTCAGGGCTGCATAGGATAATGTTGGTGAATTCTATGCAGGTGCATTACATTAGCGGTCCGTGGCGCAGTGGTTAAGGCGCCTGCCACCAATGCTAAAGGTGCGTGGTTCGACTACGGGTTCCGGCGTCGGATTTTTCTCCTCTAGTAAGTGTCACCGTTAATTCGGGCGGACCGTCGGGGGTTCTTTCTCCGGGTACTCCGGCTCTTCCTCCCCCTCCACTTCGGTATCAGTTTCAGCCCACTTAAATCAAATTTCAAATACAAACGATTTTGAATTTCCAAAAACTACAGTAGCTCGCTTGAGCTTGCCCTTAGCACCACGTGAATGTTCTGTGTTTATGTACAGTGTGTGAGTGAATGCGCGTGATTCACGTGAGCGTGCTTGTTGGGTTCAGTTCGCGGCGGCGCTTTGAGCCGATTTTCAATTGGGATAAAGCGCCTATTTAATGCGCTTATTATTACTATTATTATTATTATTATTATTATTATTATGACTGTGAACCAGATTCCGACATGCTACTTTTATTATAATGTAGAGTAGCTATTTCAATCAATCAATCAATCAATCAATCAATCAACTTTATTCTTCCGAATACATGTTGCCACGTACAGGAAAATTTGTTTCGCCACCTCAGGTGCAACTCGCAATCACCCAAACTCACACAACAGTTACAAACAACAAATGGACAATGGCTCGGGACGGGTGAAGCCCGTCGCCAAGGCGTCTCATGGCCGGCGCCAACGGCCCCAACCCGACCTGAACCTCCCTAACACAAAGCAAACTAAGGACAGCCCTATCATAGTATCTCTTAAACACATAATATAATGTTTTTAAACTTCCTGCTTGGCTGAGACTAGTTACACTTAATCCGCATAAACAAAACAACTTGAATAGACGAATTATACTTCCACAGTTGCGGCTACCTGGGGGCCCGTCGCTATAAGAACAGCGCCGGCTACTACTTTACTAGATAGTCGCTCCGGCATAAACAGACACCACTACCTTAATTATAACTTAACTAGTACCAGTAATATAACTTCACACCTACTCATTTTTGAAGCAATAATAGTAAAACTACAACATTAACGTGAAAGCAGTCCAAACTGAATTGTTTCTAAAGCGACACAGTACACACATGCACACGCTGTTAAGTGTTGTAAGAAACACAGTCTTGTCTGATGTTGAGATTACTGTGGCTGTATTTGCAGTAACTAAATAAGCAAGTACCCGTCTCATATTAGTACTGAGTAAAATGAGAGGCTTTGCTACAGTTTATGTATCGACAAAATGTGGTTCGACTACGTTAGGCCAATGGTGGTTCCAGAACAGTTTGGCGCCACCCTTGAAAGTATTATGGTCCATCTGTCCCCAAAACGAGCGCGGCATTCAGAGGACAACAACCTAATTCGGAATTTCGGCGCAGACTTTTCAGACAGTCTTGGGGAACATGAGTTCTATCTTTTCCTGAAGATGCGAAATATATATATATATTTATATTTTTTTTTAAAGAATAGATTGCTTGTGCCAAACACGGATATGTTTTAAAGGGGCACGACCGACCTTTTTTAATGCTTCAATTCGCAAAAAGCTTTTACTGGGCTTCAGTATACATACCCACTTAGACAGTGACCCTCCTGTTGTCCCACCAAATGCTTTCTTTCGTCCGTTCAAAGCAAAAAAGGCCACCGGAATCTTGTGACTATACCTGTCAAAAGATTGCTTCCGATAGACGATCAGGTAGCTGACGTCATAACTATTCTATACGACCTTAGGTCATCTGCATAATTATAACCAGAGACAAGATGGCGGATGAACCAGCGAAGACAAAAAAGAAAGTATCAGTCGACTCGCGCCGGCCGACAATGACAGACACGCAATTGAAGAGAAGAAAGAGAAAGAGAGACAAGATACCCCTAAGCAGAATTGACGTCGGACAAGGGAATATAGAGCTTGGCTTGACCGCCCATCCGGAATTTGTCGCTTTCTTGCTATGTGAATTAGTAAGTAATCCGGCTACGGTCTTTGTCAATCTTCCTATAGCGGTTCCACGAGCGCTAGAGACTGATTTTCAGAATTCATGATCTTCAGTAGAATTTATCTCTTACTGATTTTGAAAGATTTTAACCCTGTTTTATTATATAGTTACGAGCTAGTTCATCAGATTTTATGCTGCAAGGGTCAGAAAACTGCGGCCTGTGTGTCAAAATTGCGGCACCGGCTGCCGACATAGAGGGTCGTGACACGTTTTTGTCTGTGCGGGCTCTCATCCACTCGATTCATAGTGTTTCTGCTGCGATGGTGCATTTGTCGTTTCCAGAGATGCTTTCAGTTACGTAGACTTCGATGAGTGTGATCAGTGTGAAATTGCAATGCAGAAAGTGGGTATAAATACCACCACGGTTCTGTTTCGTGACGCTGGCTCAGTCGCTTGGCGCGGAGACCAGAGTCGAAGAAGCCACGCCCACAGCACGATTGCCCGTTACTCAGGGTAGCATGATTTTGACAGCATAGCGAATATGGAGGATTTATTTTACATTCTCGTGGAAAATTATGTCAAAGGGATGCCGGAGAACATCAGTACATGTCTACACTGACGGCGTGTGTACCCACAACGATGACCTCCGTCGTCTGCAGTATTGACCGCGTTCTGCCTTGTGACGTAGGCTAGTAAATATGCACAAATTCAAAACGAGACCGATGCAGACGATAATTTGCGCTCTCGGGTACAAAAAACAACACACCTACCAAATGATGAATTTCGTCATTTGGCATTGTATTTACATCATAAAGTTCTAAGTTAGTACACAAAGGGCCCATACATAATACTGTCAGCAGTATCTGTTGCAGACAGTTTTCCGACTGTGTTGAGATGATTAAACCTGGGGAAAATAACTTTTAACTCATTACATCTTGAAGAGAGAGAGAGAGAGAGAGTCGCATTTCTGGAGGCAGATCGACCTCGATAGTTCAAGGGTGGTGTCAGAATGGCTTGGCACCTTTAGGCTCCAAGCCATTCTGACACCACCCTTGAACTATCATATTCGATCATCTACATCCTGTCGTAGCATATCAAGGCTTTTTGGCTTAAACCTCACGGCATAATGGGTTAAACCTCGCAGACCTGGCAACATATACTACACAAGATAGCTGGGTCTGGTTTGTATCATTTTGCCAAAAGTACCTGTGTTCTTGCAGCCCTCGTTTTGAAAGCAGACACATCCCTGCTGACAGCGTTGTCTTTAGGAAATCATACCACAGACAGTTTGCTTATAGTCTAATGACAGCCTATCTGTTGAGTGGCGGGACCACAGACCATCAGCTTGTATTCTAATAACACTCCATCATTGAAAACTAGACAAACTGCAGACCAACTGCTCATGGTCCTTCGGACTGACATTCAACTTTTCACCAGGTATAGACTGAGGTGTCATTATTTATTTCTGACCATTCATCATACACAAATGGACAGGCGCCCACACTTACACTTCGGATAGAGTGAGAGCTCCTCGGGCTGACGTCGGCCGCACTAGGCCCGCGCACGGCTGTTCGCCGGGCCACTGCGACCGACGTCAGCCCGTGGGTCTTTTGCGTACTGGAGAGAGAGAACTGAGAAGAAAAAAGAAGATAAAGAGAATGGCCTGTTGTTCAGAGCGAGTGATGGCATAATTATCCCTGCCCTGTTCGAACGCAAAATTCATAGATCCTCGTTGTTCCCCGCAGACTGGGGGTGGGGGGTGGGGGGGGGGGGGGGGGTGGTTCTTGCTAGTTTCCATGAATTTAGCGCTTTAACCCCATCACTGCCAGCAGACGCAAAATTACCAAAATTACGTCTTCGGAAAGCAGGGCAAATTCAACACCGACAAATCTCTAAGGCAGACACACGGATATAAACTAATAGGATCAAAGACTAGAGCCGCTGAATCTCGGAGCGGTTCTAGAATCTAAATCATCAAGAGGCCTCTTGCAGTTGGGTGGTATTCGCATTATTGGGGGGGGGGGGGGGGGGATGAAGGACTGAAGTTTCAAAGGATTTTCCCGATGCCGTTTGAATGTTTTTAAGCAACTATTCATTCTGTGATATATTCTGCGCTTGACAACAGTTAAATTCCCTGAATCGGCCTTCCGGCAGTAAATCACCAGACCAGGACAAATACAACGGTGGTTTTGCCACAGGTATCGCTAGCATGAAAGCATGGGTCCCATTCCATTCATCACGCGAGCGCTGTTTTCACCGGAGACATCAGTCAGTAAGATTTGAAATAACGGGTACAGTTGTTTGGGAACAAACGAGCGCTTTTGCTCTGCGCTGGATGTGACCTTCTACTGAAAGTTTGCAACAGCCTCGCTTCGTGTTTATCGCTCTCAACTCTTGCCACATACAGCAGCAGACTTTCGCCTCACGCCATTTCTCCGTCTAAGTATCAGAATGGGCCCGTCTATATGATAGCAAGTGGCATAGATTCTCATGAGCCCCTGCGATGCAGGGGCTCATGAAAAACTATGCCGCTTGCAGATCGTTGGTCTTGACTTGGGGCCTGTATACAAAACCCTTCAAAAGTAATTATTCAGTGCTGGAGAGCAACCACAAACACATTGCAAGTTGCGGAGGCGTTTTCAGTTAAAAAGCTCTTTGCTTATCACACTTGTTTCTTTCTTTAAGAAGAAAAATGAAAACTACTTCGCTTATCACACTCGAAGTGGCAAAATAATGAAAATTTTTCAGCGGAACGCCGTTAAGAAGTTTTATCATACTTCAGAAATTAAAATTTGTGAAGACAGTTTGCGATAAGGCTTTTAGTTACCGGCACATTCCACTTGAAAGCCGTTGTTTGGCGGTATGCTGGTAAGTGAGTTTGGGCCTTACGGTTAAAAGCCGTAAGGTCCAAACTCACAGACCCGCACACGAATCCTGTCTATGTTTTGTATGTGATAATTATCATATTCATTTCACTTAACATTTATGTGTGTTTCTAAACATTTGAATAGTGTTAAACAATTTAACTATAAACATTAGGCGATAAATATAATTATTAGAAAAATTATTATAAAAAAAATCTCATAAAGATGAGGCAGTAAACATGCAAAGGAAAAGATCTGCAGCTGACTGCTTGTGCACAGTGACACTGAAATTTGCAGGCCGAGAGGGATAACCAAATGATTGTGTCAAACTGTTAGCGGTAGTTTTGGTCTAGAGTAAAAGAAAATAATTATGCTCACATTGCTTTACTGTGTATATTAAGCAAGTTTCGCGATTTCAGTATATAGATAATAGTGAACAGATTGAAAATTGAAAAACTTCATGATTAAAATTTTTAGTAACCAGTTGTTTGTTTGCATTGCGTATTTTGTTTATCTTTTGTGGCACGAACGACCAGTTTCTTTGTGCTTTTAACTCATTGAAGACGCGCTACATCAATAGCTGCAAAAGTGTCGTATAGCGTTGCATTTTCACAGCTATTGATGCGGGGCACCTTAAATGAATTGGCCTTGGCTTTGCTTGTTTGTGCAAAATTGATGTCTTGGATGTAGAGTGACGCACATGCCCGTAGGGGAGGGAAAGAAATTTAAAAAAATCCCGTACATCCAGGAAGATTAATGAAGACATTTGTTGGAGGGCAACAGGATATTGCCGCTCATTATTCTTCTCTTCCTGTTCCTTGTCCTTGATACAGGCTGCAGGCGAGACGCGCATTTTTCTCCATGTTCGTCAGTTTGAGTTCCTAGTAAGCAAAGATGTGCGGGCCACTGCGGCCGACATCGGCCCGAGGGTCTTCTGTTACACTGTCAAACTACAGCTACAGGCAACAATCGAAGAACGCGTTCTCTCGATTTTTATCAGTTTACGGTATCGGCCTCGTTTGTTCCATTGTCAAAACTATAGTCACAGGCAGCAGTTGAAAAACGCATTTTTCTCATTGTGCATCGAATTTACAGCACGAACAATCTGTTCCACTGTGAAACTACAGTCAAAGGCAACAGTTGCAAAACAGCAACAACAACCAAAAACATCACTTTTTCTCGATGTGTTTCGGTTGATACCATTGGCCTCTGTTCTTCCACTGTCAAAACTACAGCCATAGGCGATAGTCGAGAACCGCGATGTATGTAAATTTGCAGCATCGACATATTCTGCTTCAATATCAGTGTCGGGCAACAGCTGAAAAACGCATTTTTTTTCAGTAGTTGTCTGTGACTGTAGTTTAATAGTGGAAGAGACCGGTACTGTAAATTGAAGCTTGGAGAAAAACGGCAGCCTCGATCTTGACCTGTTTGAAGTGTGTTATTGCTCGATATGCTCGAATGGCTACACTCTCTCCATTCATTGAAAAACTGCCTGGTGGAATGTTCAACCCCTATTTTAAATTACGTTGTATGATGGTTTTATGGCTCTATCCAGTTTTATTTTACACCCGTCACCTTATTCACACAGCGGTCTATCTTACTTCCGGCGGATCAGAATGATGGGCGCACTTTTAGATGCTGTAATTATGTTGTCCTTTGCTCTCTCTCTCTCTCTCTCTCTCTCTCTCTCTCTCTCTCTCTCTCTCTCTCTCTCTCTCTCTCTCTCTCTCTCTCCCTCTCCCCCCACCTCAACGTCTCTCTCTCTCCCACGTCAACGTCTGTGTGTGTGTGTGTGTGTGTGTGTGTGTGTGTGTGTGTGTGTGTGTGTAGAGAGAGAGAAATGAATTGTAGCCCGTTTTATGTAAAAAATTGTCTGTATCAGGACGTTCATCAACTTGAATCATAATCAGTATACAGTACTGACTCCGGACTTAGGTTGCCAGGGGATCCAATTATTTTTGTTGTTATATCCGAAGTTTGTTATAAGCGAAGTAATTTACACAGAAAGAGTGCTGTGGGGACCTCGGAAGAAGTGTTTATATATACATATATTATATATGTCCGACTTTCCTTATATCCGACCATGTTATAAGCAAAGATAGACTTATTTAACTCATTCTACCCCAGACACACCACAACAAGATATGGATCGACCATGATAGTTCAAGGGTGGTGCCAAAATAGCTTGGCGCCCATAGGCGCCAAGCTATTCTGGCACCACCCTTGAACTGTCATGGTCGATCTGTGTCCTGCACTGCAATGCAGTCTTCAGAGGACAACGGCAAAATATGGGGATTTCGGTCTTGGGGTACAATGAGTTAAGTAGACTTGTATTTATGCTGGCCTGTGATTTTGGACCTTACGGCTGAAAGTCACAGACCAGCACGCAAAGCGACATCACCTTGCCACCTCCCTAGTCCAGCAGCTTTTCGCAATTTCTGCAGACTAAGTAGTTCGTCAAAAGAGTAACAATGGTTTGCAGGTACGAAACGAAAGTACTAATGCCATATAGTTTATGCATGGCAACAATATTTGTCCTTAGGATGGAGACATTTTTGTAGAAGTGTTTTTCGAAAGCTATTTTTCGATGTGAGGGAACCAGTCCTCGTACACCGCCCGGATAAGGTGCATGACATTTTTTGTGCATAACATTGAAAATTTCAAGCATACAAGTTACAAGTTTATTCCAGTGAGTAAATTAAAATCATCAGCAAGTAAACATGCATACATATATACGATAAAATAAGTTTAAAAGTATTATTTTTAATGCGGTAAGCATAGTCGCGTCGCTAGTTTCAAAATGGCGGTCAGCGAGAAGCCTTCTAAAGAAGTCAATCAGACGCGCACGGTTGATGAAGTTTTACTTTGCTCCTGAATTGAAACAGAGATTATTATCGATTTGAACATCTTATCAACGTCAAATACGTTATTTTTCCTGGTCTTGAAAACAGCCTTTTCCACAGAACTCGGTCTTTTGTGGGAGGAAAGCATATCGAAAGTAAACTCCCTTTGTGCATGTTGTGCAATGTGTCAGCCGACCATCTTCAACATTCTTTGGCCGGATACAACATGCATGTTGTTCGTCTGTTTTTCAGCCTAACGGCTCTAAGTGCAGGTCTGCTCTTTTTTTATTTATTTTATTAGTGGAGATGGGATTTTTAACTGGTCAAGCACACTCGTATCCGACTGGTCTTAAGCACAAGCCAGGCAGAGTGAAATCCATCTCCGAACCGTTTCCATCAAAATCACCATGTTCAGCTAAACACCTAAATATAAAATTTTAGTTTTTGCAACCAATTCAACCAATCCGCACTCAAGTACTCACAAGGACTCTTATGATTAAGCTTTATCAGGACTGCATGAGACACAATACAGATAGTAGCCCTCTCTATTATATTACAGGTTTTATTTATTTATTTTTTATTGATTCATGTATGTATTCACTTACATATTTATTTATTATTTATCCTTTTAATTATGGATGGAAGGAATTCCTTGATGCACATGATCACTATAGTGGTATGGTAGTGGTCACCAAGGAGAGGAAATTTGTTTTCAATATGCATACATCTGTGCATATTCATAATCTATCCTTTACTTAACATGCATATTTATAGGTCCCAGGTATCCCCAACTTATTTTATTAATTTATTATTTTTTTGTTTGTTTGTTTGTTTGTGATGTATGTTTGCACATACACATCAGCATAAAATGATTGATTGTACATTGTTTAACGTCCCGACAGCAACAAGACTTTCTCAGGACGTGCCTGCACTGCTTGTGAAAAAACCCAAACTAAACAGAATATTGAATGTATGTCGCCAGCTGGTCTAATACACTAAATAAACCTAACTAGACCCTTTAGCAACACACATCCAATATCAAGAGCTACAAGCAGTGCAGACAGTAGGAAGAGTTTAAAAAAGGTAAATACTGGTGAATGTACCAAGGGTAGACAGAAACACACGCCCATGAATAGAGGGGAAAACCCACCCTGTGGGGCTGACCAGGGTCACCCTGGGAACTAAAAAGTAGTTAACCCCGCCCAAGTCCCCCAGGGTAGACCTGGGTGGGTATGAGAACATACATATACACATATATGATGTGAACATAACATGTACACATATGGTAATAGGTGCATACCACCCGCTCCCCACCCCACATACAAAACCACAGAACAAACATCTGTGCATGTTCATAATATATCCTTTACTTGGTATTCATATGTCCTAGTTATTTAAATTTATTATTTATTTTTATTTGTTTGAAAAGTAGGTTTTGTTCATATGCTGATGTTCACATACACATATATGGTAATACTGCCCACTCCCAACCCCACTCCACAACCAGAGAACACCCACCAAACGACACTTACATCTGTGCATGTTCATAATCTATCCTTTACTGAGCATTCATATGTCCCAGGTATCTTGACTTACTTTATCTTTTTTATTTAACCGCCATGAGATGGCATTGGTCGCCTGCTCGACATTAAACCCAAATAAGTATATATTTAAATTATTTATTTATTTTGTTTGCTTGTAATGAAGGTTTTGTACATACACATCAGCAAACAATGATTGATTGATTGTACATTGCTTAACGTCCCGACAGCAACAAGGCTTTCTCAGGACGTGCCTGCACTGCTTGTGAAAAAAAAAAAAACTAAACAGAAAATTGAATGTATGTCACCAGCCGGTCAAATACGTTAAATAAACCTACAACATGGGGCCTAAATAAAGCTAAGACTGTCTAGCAACACACATCCAACATCAAGAGCTACAGGCAGTGCAGACAGTTGGGAGAGTTTTAAAAAGACAAATACAGGTGAATGGACCAAGGGTAGACAGAAACACATGCCCCAGAATAGAAAGGAAACCCACCCTGTGGGGCTGACCAGGGTGACCCTGGGAACTAAAAAGTACCTAACCCCACCCAAGTCCCCCAGGGCAGACCCGGGTGGGGGCATCAGCAAACAAGAAAATATACACATATATAGATGGTAATAGGTGCCATACTGCCTGCTCCCAACCCTTACCTAAATACACACATAACACCGCAGAACACCTACCAAAAGAAGGACATACACATCTGTGTATGTTCATAATTTTTAATCTATCCTTTACCTAGCATGCATATGTCCCAGGTACCTTAGACTTACTTTATCTTATTTATTTAAATTATTTATTTATTTTGTTTGTTTTGTTTTGTTTGTTTGTAATGTAGGTTTTGTACATACACATCAGCATACAGCTCAAGAACATACACCATGGTGCCCCTGTGCATGTGGCCACCAGTACTATTCTGACAGATCTGTCACACCCAGCCAATCATCTCTTCGAGCTTCTGCCCTCTGGCCGGCGGTTTCATGCTTTTAAAGCCAGAACCTCTCGATTCAGATGCAATTTTTTTTTCCAGAAGCTGTCCTCAATACATCACCATGCACGGAACAACGTGATTCCATGATTTGTGACATATGACTGATTTGTGTTTAATATTGTGTTTATCTATCTTTTAGTGCTGTATATAGGATGATCGCCAACTAAGTGTATGACATGATGAATGCCCTACAAGTGAGGACATATTTTACTGTCGCCATGCCACACAAAAATCCTTGTAACGTTTTACTTGGTGAATAAATGTCTTATGTCTTATACACGTACATGGTAATAGGTGCAGTATCACTCGCTCCCAACCCCAATCCAGTTACACACACAAAACCGCAGAACATCCACCAATGTACATCTGTGCATGATCATAATCTATACTTTACTTAGCATTCTTATGTCCCAGGTATCTTTGACTTACTTTATCTTATTTATTTAACTGCCATGAGATGGCCGTAGTCTACCGCGCGGCGTTAAACCCAAATAACTATTTATTAAAATTATTAATTTGTTTGTTTGTAATGAAGGTTTTGTACATACACGGTAATAGGTGCCATACCGCCCCACTTTCAACCCCAGCCCACATACAAAACCACAGAATACCCACAAAAGACATGCACAATTGTATACTGATGGGCATTAGTGGACTGTAAAATCTATATATAGAGACTTCAGGTTAAGCAAGTGGCTTGTATTGACTGCCTGTATTTTAGCTGCCCACCTACAAATTTCATGTGTCCAGTTAACCACACTGCACATGCAGCCATCAGTTCTGTGAAAAGTACTGTTGGCCTCATGCACAGGGGCACCAAAACTTAGAGATAAGGCCACACCTGATAACAATAACAGTACTAATAATAATATGCCTACTCAGCCACTAGTTCTGTAAACAGCACCTTTGTAAACAGTACCAGTGGCCAAATGCACACATACATCATGGATGTTGCTACCACTGATCACTTCAAACAATAGGCTGCCCAGTTCACATTTTGATACCGTGAACTAGCCTGCACATGCAGTCATCAGTTCTGTAAATAGTACTGGTGGCCACATGCACAGCGGCACCAAACTTAAAGGTGAGGCCAAAACTGCCACCTCAAACAAAACCAAACGCTACCTACACACACATATCAATGATACAGTCAACCTCTGTGTGCGTTAGGGGGAACACGCTTAAAGTATGTGACTGTAAATCTTACAGCGAAATGTCAAAACCAGTAAGAAGATAATGTAACAGCAACAAGTACATGTATTTTGTAAACCACTCAAAACATGACAACTCATCGAGTCTAATGGTGTTATGAATGGGTGATGGAAACACTGAAAAAAATAGTACGTGTACATTATAAAGTATGTGCCTCCTTCCCCCCCCCCCCCCCTCCCATAACTAGCTGTTTATCATAAAACATAGATATCTCATTCATTTGATCACTTGACTGATTTATTAAATCATCTCTGTGTCACCTTTCTCCGTTTTCTTTGTCGTTTTAATCCCAATATGTCAGTGCTAATGTCAGCTGCTAAGAATCCTTGCAGCGAACTGCAAATGTCTATATGCAGACAAACTGCAAATAACACAGCAGCAAAATAAGTTCCTCTTTTGTGCAGTAGCAAGATAGTGCTTTTGTGCTAGCAAGATAGGGTTCAATTTTAAACAAAGCATTGCATGAACTTCCAAGCGTGTTCACATTGTACTGTGTATTTTTTTTTTCAGTGTGAAGTGTACTGTACCATCAGTGATCACTGAGACTGCAAAATTGGCACTGGCAGTGATCGCACATCACAACATAGCTTGTCAGTGCAACTGATTAAAATAAATGTTACTGCTGCATAAAATAATTAATCAAGTTCCGAAACTTTGCTCAGCCATGACAGTTAAAACCAAGTGGTGTGGCACTCTTTTTCTTTTACAGAATGCAGCATAGGTTTTGAAGATAGCGTTTGTGTTGTGGGTTACGTTTTGTTTTGGTGCTGTGTTGTCGAAATGAAACGGGCAAAGCGATGGTAAAGTGAATGGAAATAAACGTGACAAACCTTTATCAAGCCGTAAAAATGCACACAGCAACTTGACACGTTTGCTTTTTTTTTTTAAACAAACAAGCTTATGTAGAACAAATAAAAAAGAACCCGTCGGCACACAGAAATTCACGTCCGCAGAGGTCGTGGCGTCACGTGATGTTTTGATCACGTGATTTTGGGATACCTTATTGTTGCGAAACGATATTAATTTTGCGTTCAAGGCAAGCGTTTTCGTAATTGTTTCTTCTCTTAATATATCTAAGTGTGAAAATATTACTTTAAAAAATGAAATCCTTTTAAGTGACATATAGTGCATACTACCACTGAATACAGGAACAACTGATGAGACCCGTGTAAACTACTGATCCCCTGTAAACATGGCGGTAAGGTCCTGGTTTCGTCTGCAGCCATACTGGAAACAAAATGTGCTACAGAAAAATGTCTCCATCCTCCGGCGGTTTAAAACGAGTGCGCACTGCTTTTAAAGTTCATACTAGACTTCATTTTGATATACCCAAACCTTTGTTACTCTCTAGAAAATCACTATCTCGTAAACGGCTGATCGTCTATGAAGGGCAGCTGCTAGACTACCCTCATTGTCCGCTTTTCAATGTTCGAAAATAAACTGCTTCCGGTTGCACACCGGAAGTGCCGATCAGGTTACTTCCGTCGATTGAAACAAGAGTGCCGCCACTGTCGGTGGACTTTTGACTGCTTTCATATGTTGTTTGTTTCCGCTTATAGCCATTATTCTAATTGCTACAGGCTCGCTAATGTCCACACATATTTTTTGTTTAGAAGACAGCCGACTGACCAGTTTAATTTTTTTCGTGCCAAATAGCCACCGAGTTCTATTAATTAAAAACTGCCCC
The DNA here is from genome assembly GCA_036245525.1 of Semisulcospira habei. Taxonomy (NCBI): domain Eukaryota; kingdom Metazoa; phylum Mollusca; class Gastropoda; family Semisulcospiridae; genus Semisulcospira; species Semisulcospira habei. Next base: position 17,937,025 of record BTPG01000005.1, read on the forward strand.
TGTCCGGATGAGTCTGTCCGCAAGAGGCATAGATTCTCATGAGCCCCTGCGTACGCAGGGGCTCATGAGAATCTATACCTCTTGCTTTAACTTTTTGTAATATTCAGCTTTGTTTCTATCACTGTTCCTTAGACGGAGGAAGGCTTTTGGGTTTACGTCTGTGACTGAACAGAAGACAACCTATCAATTCTAGTGGCAAATGGTCACTAAATGTTTTGAGAAAAAGGAAAACTTATCAGGCCTGCCGCCAAGATTTAGTCTGTGGTTCCCCGATAGGCAGTTCTATTTTGGCCGGCGGCCGATAACTCTTGTAGCTCTCCTCCATTTGTCATTTATCTCCCCTCACAGCGAAAACATCTTTTTCCTTTTTGCCCTCGGGGAAAACATCTCTTTTTTTTGTGTGTTGTTGTTGTTGCCCGTCGGGCTATTTTGGTTCGGTCGTTAGTTTAGCGGTAGTTCGACCCTTTCTAATGGCAAAAACACATACAGGTGGTGGTAGATACATAGAAGTGGTTACAAATAAAGATTGTCGGTGTGGTGATTCCAGAGATTGTGAATAGAAAGCCGCATCAGTGTAGTGATTCCAGCTAATCAAGCACTACCCAGCCTCAAGGAGACTATTGTGGCGTAATTTAATAATAATGATAATAAAAGCGGTCTTAGATATAACGCAGAGCCCTCGTGTGAACAAACTCAGTGCCCCTCACAAAAACTTTGGCAAAACACACACACACACACACACACACACACACACACACACACACACACACACACACACACACACACAAAATAACGAACTTTACAACGTAAATAGAAAGTACCTAAAATGGAAAAGCAGAAGAAAACCCAACATACGCATGCATCGAAAAATTGCACAATTTCGTTACAGGTAGGGGGGAAAAATCACAATTTTGCTACACAGACAGAAACGTCAGCTGCCACATGGACAAACATGCCAAGCATTGTGCTTGGGGCATACTCTTTGCTTGGGGGTATCATCAGTCTGTCTCCAGCAGTTTGTCCGTAGTGCTGAAGGTGAAACAGACGCCCACCAAACAGACGTGCGGAGGCCGCGGTGAGATACGGCACCATAATGTGTGATAACCAAACGCGCCTCCCGGCAATTAAAGAGGGCTGTTCATTAGGCTGATTGTTGCCGTTAACAAAGTATGTCCCCAATCAGCACTTTGCCCTTTAACAGCCATCAATCTGGCCCTTCTGTCTGCAAGAGGCATAGATTCTCATGCGCACCTGCAGGTGCAAGGGCTCATGAGAATCTATGCGTCTTGCCGCTGGCACGCAACATAAACATCTTTGCCTTTTGCTGGCACGTTACGGCCTTCATTTATTCCACCTGTTCCTCAAAATATCCGCCAGTCATTTCCTTTCAAGTGCATGACATATAGATTCTAATGAGCCCCTGCAGATAATGAGCCCCTGCAGATGCAGGGGCTCATGAGAATCTATGCCTCTTGCTGGCATGCTCCATTTATTTCACTTTTTTTTGTCAGACAGAGGAACAGGTCGTGTGTAAATTGGCGTGTGTTCAGTGTTCACACGTACAAACCTGTAGGCTTGTCTTTCAGTAAACATGTAAAAGCAACCAGTCGAGGCCAAATACATACACTGCGTACTTTCATGTCACTTTTTGGTTGGGCGGGTAGATCTGCTTAATGTATCGCTTCACGCTTGGCACCAACTGAGGGAAATGAATGGACCTTTATTGCTCACGGCTAGTGCCTTGGTGCTTGTTTAGTAATCTAAACTGAACTCGTGCAGGTCTGTGTTTTGTGTCAGCATTAAGAAAATTCAAAGCGATCTGGTTTATGATTGGATTTAACTGGTCTTTTTTTTGACCGCAAAGACAAGGCATCGAAAAGGAAGCAGTGCAAGAAATGACCTTGTGAACAAAGATCCTCAGGCCGACGTCGGTCCGAGATCCTTTTGTTCACTGGTAGAGCCCAGGGAAGGGGTCAGTTAGTCGACTCTTCCCCTCTCTCCGCCCCCCCCCCCCACCCCCCCCCCTCCCCCTGCTGTCGTACCCATTGACCCGGACTGTCCAGTCGTGATAGCTTTGTCGAGAGATGGGCTCATGAGTGAGCTTAGCCCTACGCCAGCCACTAAGCAAGGTGCTCCGCTTTGGCGGAGCACCTTGCTTAGTGGCTGGCGCAGGACTAAGCTCACTCAGGCAACTGAGCCACGGTCTTTTGTCAAGGCGAAGGGCAGGTCCACTGAGTGGGGGAGGAGGGGGGATCTCGAAGTGGGTAAATCTTTTAGCCTGTACCACCACCGCCGCCCCTTGTCTGCAACAGATAATGATTAGAGAAAATGCCCCGGAATACCAATAGTTCATTATTCAATTTTTCCCCCCAACAGTCGGTCTCGCCGGACTGTCGGCGCCGATGCCGAAACGTCGTGGTGACTATGCATTTAAACGTGGCTACAGGCTAATTAAGGCTGACGACTGCCGGAGGACCTTTTGTTAAAGGGGACGGTAATGATGAGGTTTAAGCGTACACCCAGCGTTAGACGCCACGGCCATCTAACTGTACCATCTCCCGTATTCGACCCATGGTTGGTTGGTTAGTTCGGGTTTAACGTCCACAGCACCGAGGTGATCATGGACGGCCCTGACGGGCGGGTTATGGGGGACGGGGAAATCTATTGCCAGTGGAGTACGACCTGAACACTGATCAACTCAGGCGCACTCCAACTGTGCCACTTTGATTTACCAGGATCTTTCAACGGACATGCTATTGAACAAATCCGTTTTTTTTCCCCTGGATTGTGAGTCCAGCTACCGGGGCCGGGACGGGATTCGAACCCACGACCCGGCGATTCCCTTCGCTCTCCTGCTCCGACGTTTAACCGCCTGAGCTATTTCGGACTCTATTCGACCCATGTCTGTCAAAGGGAATTTTGAGTACAAAAGAGACGGTCATGGTCAGACACTGATGGCCCTGACTCACTACAGTAGGGGATGGCTCGGCCATGCTAGTTCAAGGGTAGTGTCAGAATAGCCTGGCGCCAGGCTATTCTGACACTACCCTTGAACCAGCATGGTCGACCGTTCTTCTAGTTTGCCGTCTTCTCAGGACAACTCCCAACGTCTTGTTATGCTAATAATAATAATAATAATAATAGTAATAATAAGCGCATTAAATACGCGCTTTATCCCAATTGAAAATCGACTCAAAGCGCCGCCGCGAACTGACCCCAACAAGCACGCGCATGTGAATCACGCGCATTCACTCACACACTGTACATAAACACAGAACATTCACGTGGTGCTAAGGGCAAGCTCAAGCGAGCTACTGAAGTTTTGGAAATTCAAATCGTTTTATATTTGAAGTTTGATTAAGTGGGCTGAAACTGATACCAAAGTCGTGGGGGAGGAAGAGCCGGAGTACCCGGAGAAAGAACCCCCGACGGTCCGCCCGAATTAACGGTGACACTTACTACAGTAGAAAAGTCTGATGCCAGAACCGGGTATCGAACCTCGCACCTCTTGCATTGGTGGCAGGCGCTTTTTTACCGCGAACGTGCGAACCAACCAACCCACCCAACCCATCCCATCCCAATCCGATCCAACAGAAATAACAGAAGAAAAAAAAAACAGCAACAAAGACAGGGTACTTATTAAGAACAAAATAAATAAACAGCTATTTTTGCGTTGACATCTGTGCGTACGACAGTTTTGACGAGAAATCTTACCTGTTCTTGTGTGCACAGGTGACGATCTCTGACAATGGCGTGCCTGAGCTCTCCTCCACCACCCGTGTCGTCATCAAGGTCATCGACGACAACGATCACCGGCCGAAGTTCCTGGACCGTGTCACTCACATCACGGTGCTGGCCCAGAAGAGAACGGACGCAGACATCTTCGTGTACCGCACGTTGGCGTATGACGCGGATGAGGGCCCGAACGCGGAGATCACCTACTCGCTGCGAGGAGACGACGAGGACGCGCATTTCTACGTGCACGGCAAGACGGGGGAAATCTTCTCCAAAGAGGACCTGGTGGACGGACAGATGTTTGACATTACGGTTAGTAACAGTCTGCAGAGCTTTCGACTCGCGTCCCGGGTTCGAATCCAAAATTTGTTCAGACCTAAATTTCGGTCCCCCTTCTTTGCAGTCACCTTTGTGGTGGACAAAAGACGTTAAGCCCTAAACGTTGAACGTGGTTTTTTTTTTTTGTATCTGCTTGTTACGCGTCAGCCTCAATATAATCGCGGTACCCGGGAGTAATGAAGTCGGACCATGTTATTCGCGATTAGCGTTTTGCTGAATTTGCGTAGACTTGTGGGTAAAAAGGAAAGCAAGAGGTCCTCGGGCAGATGTCAGCCTTAGCTTGGCCAGCGCCCGGCCGTGTGCGGGCCACCTGCGGCTGATGTCGGCCCGAGGACCTTTAGCTCACCGGGCCTGGCACCCCCGTGGGAGTCAGAGAACTGTGCGATCACACACTGCGGTACACAGAGCGTCCAACAGGCTGGCCTGCATTCAAATTACCGACGCTATTGTACCATAGTCCGTCTGTGATTTCGATCTATGATTGATTATGTGGTAAAATAGAGATGAGAAATAGAAATGAGAAAATGATGATGGCTTTGATAAGTATGATTGATTTTTGATTGCGCGTCTGTGTGCGTATTTTATGGTAGACTGACCTTTTATTGTCCATGATACTGTTTCGCTTTTCTTTAGTCATTGTAAGGCGCCTAGAGCCCATTAGCAGGTTAGGCGCCATATACAGCTCCATTATTATTATTATTATTATATTATTATTATTATTGCCGTTGTCCAGAAACTGTGGTATGGTCATCATTATGGGACCAACTTTGAAGGCTACAACGAACTATGATTTTTTTTATACAAGGCATTGCCAACGCCACACTTTTAGAGCCTAAACATTTCATTTTTCTGCAGCATTGTTTTGCTAACTTTGCTTATCACCCTGAAAGTCAAAATAAATTGAATTAATAGATATCCTCGTCTATGAAACGGTAACAGGACGAAGCCAAGAACTCCAGTAGAAGCAGATTTTAGGCGTAATCGTTGGATACAGTCAAACTCACATTCAGCTTTCACATAAGTCTAATAGACCTATCGCTTTCATGCCGTTTGCAGGAGTACTTTGCAGATAGACCCACTCGGAGAGTACTCCACAAGTACGCTTCTATTCAAATGATATGCTAAGCACACAATTTACGTCAACAGGTGCGTGCCTTTGACAACGGTGCGGAGCGGCGCAAATCGCAGCAGAAGATACGTCTGACCGTGGTGGCGCCCCCTGCCACGTCCCTTACTTCTCCGCGCTTCCGGGACCTGGGTCTAAGAGAGAGAATCACAGAGAGTGACCGCCCGGGACAGCTGATTGCGCTGTTGTCGGCGGATGACTTGGACAAGGACAGGCTGTACTTCGCTATTGAAGGTAAGTTTGTGTTCATCATGAAGGAGATGGTGGTGATGGTTATAATATTATTATACCCAGCTACAAGAGACATAAATCCTCATGAGCCCCCGCGACTGCGGGGGCTCATGAGGATTTATGTCTCTTGTTAGTCCTATGTTCTTTATACCTATTATTGGTCCCACTTTAATCGGTGCTCTGCACTCGAATTTCAGTCAGCGTGCAGTGTTTTCAGACGCGCATTTCTTGACCACTGGCAGCGGCGGCGTGGAACCCAGATCATCATTCAATGTTCTGTTGTTTTTTTTGTTTTTTTTTTGGGGTTTTTTTCACAAGCAGTGCAGGCACTTCCTGAGAAAGCCTTGTTGCTGTCGGGACGTTAAGCAATGTACAATCAATCTCTCCGAAGTTCAACGCTGGTATGGGGCTGGATATTTCCATCTGCTAGAAAACGGGTCACCGCACCTAAGTCTGAAAAGTGGCCATTAATTTAAGGAAAAGGCCGACAGAGAACTTGCAGAACTCATCCGGTCAGGTCGGATCATGGCACTTGACGTCTGACACCTTCACTTTTCCATTGCGGAACATCGGAGCCGGCGGGGAAAAAAAACACCCATCTACCTTACAGAGTCGCATACTGAGGCCATGCCGCCTGCAAGTGGTATAGATTCTCATGAGCCCCTGCAGCCGCAGGGGCTCATGAGAATCTACACCTCTTGCTGGTAGAATTCGGTCCACTCACTCTTCCGACAGAGGTTGTCATATACGTTTTCAACCATGTGAGTGAGACTTTGCAGTTTAAGGTTAAATCCAGAATTCATTTCAATGGCTGGGGAATACAGAATTTGAGCTTTACTAACAAGAGTTATAGAATCTCATGATCCCCTGCAGGCTGCAGGGGCTCATGAGGTTCTGTGCCTCTTACAAATTGTGTCTGTTTCGCCTACCCAACCACTAAGCATCGGCAACAAGTCCCAAACAAACACCGGCAACTCATTTGCGGGTTTGATGAGAATAATGGCGCTGACGCAGCGGGGCTGCCCCATCTGCCGGCACAGTTCATCTGCAGATTGGATCAAGCCTATAACGAGATGCTGGTTGATCGCAATTACACTCCCTGGCCGAATAAATTTGTTGTTTGACGTATTCATACGCAGTCTGAGTTCCCTCACCCCGCCTCTTGCGTTAGCAGAAGAGTTTATGCAGGTGGTACGTGCACCGGAAATAAAATGTTAGTACCGGGAGGAGTACCTAATACCCATGAATATGAGTCGTAGTGCACAGACACTATGTTTAGTTCAAATTTAACTCTTTCAGCCCGACGGTTGCATTTCACAAATTTTGGAGGTGTCATCTAATGACTATGCACCAGTTGCAGGAGATGGATCGACCATGATAATTCAAGGGAAGCGCCAGATTAGCTTGGCGCCTGTCGGCGCCAAGCTAATCTGGCACTACCCTTGAATTATCATGGTCGACCCATCTCCTGCTGTAGTGCGTCAGGGCTGAATGGGTTAAAGTGAAAAAGATTTGTTGTCCCCCCAGCAAATAAAACATGTATACCCTCCGTAACCCCTCTCAGTTGTTGCCCCACCCGGGTCTGCCCAGGGGGACTTGGGTGGGGTTAGGTATTTTTTAGTTCCCAGGGTCACCCTGGTCAGCCCCACAGGGTGGGTTTATCTCCCTATTCTGGGGCATGTGTTTCTGTCTACCCTTTGTCCATTCACCTGTATTTGTCTTTTTAAAACTCTCCCTACTGTCTGCACTGCCTGTAGCTCTTGATATTGGATGTGTGTTGCTAGATGGTCTTAGCTTTCTTTAGGCCCATGTGTTCGGTTTATTTAATGTATTTGACCGGCTGGCGACATACATTCAATGTTTTGTTTAGTTTTTTTCACAAGCAGTGCAGGCACGTCCTGAGAAAGCCTTGTTGCTGTCGGGACGTCAAGCAATGTACAATCAACCCTCTCAGTTGTTGGTGATGATTATAATAGTATTATACCCAGTTACAAGAGACTGCGGGGGCTCATGAGGATGTATGTCTCTTGTTAGTCCTATGTCCTTTATATCTATTCATGGTCCCATTTTAATCGGTGCTCTGCACTCGAATTTCGGTGAGTGTGCAGTGGTTTCAGACGCGCATTTCCTGATATAAATTGCATGTCATATATGTACCCCCAACAATGATATAGTGTAAATCACGAAAGCAGACTTTTTTTTTCCCCGGTGGCGTTTATGTTGTGATGATCAGATGGTCGTGGCAGACCGTGTTTGCTTACAGATTAAAATTCAATTATGCCTGACCCTCCGTTACGCAATGTAAATCACGCGTTCTCTGTTAGAACGATAAAATGTGAGCTTTAACCCATAACACCCTTAGTCTCATTTCTTTTTAAAAGTGTCCTATGAAGGCTGCATTACAGATAATAATTATACGAGATAGTTTAACCATTTTAGTTCTAGGCGCCAAGCTCTTCTGGCACAAAGGCGCCAAGCTCTTCTGGCACCACCCTGAACTATCAGTCAGATTTATTTTAAGCAATAGTGTATCAGGATGAAAAGGGGTAACGAGCATTTTTTTTCCCCCCGGTAAAACTGAGCAAGACTGCTTTATTTTGCGTTAGGGGAGGTCAGTCATAAATTTATTTATACGACTTTTTGACGGTGTTTTACCTTGAATCGTCATAAAATTATATTCCCCGCAAAACGGTGCGGTGCCACGTCGCCTGCACGTGAATAATTCGCTGCTTGCGCAGGCTCCGCCACAGTGGCTGGTCGTTATGTCGCAACACAATGATACTTGGAATTGTGTCGTCGGAGACAGCACACGCTATATCACCACACATGAATGGAGATAGCCTTGAAAGCCGGAAAAGAGCGTGAGGTGTATGAAACGTTTGATCGTTCTGACTTCATGGGCAAGAGGGACTGGGGTAGGTTGTAAGACTGAGGGATGTTTGACAAAAAAGTAGAAAAAAAAGTAATTACCCTTACCAGCGTGAGTTGTAAATTCAATCACGTAATTTCACGTACCGACTTGCTTTAACATTCTGAGCCCTAAAAGGACCAGCTTCCCAAATTTTGTTGGTGTCTCTGAAGACAGCCAGACAGACCATGATAGTTCAAGGGTGTTGCCAGAATAGCTTGGTGCCTAGGCACCAAGCTGTTGTGGCACCACCCTTGAACTGTCATGGCCTTCTACAGTGACTGAAAATTTTGTTGATTCTTGATTTTTACTGCAGCAATAACAGCTTAAGCGTATTGATATTTGAAGGGGGGAAAAAAATGCGTACTTCATTGTGGGAGTCGGATGAACCTGGCTTCCGTTGCAAAAGCTTTTATTGTTTTAGCACGGCCTTGCCAGGAGTGCTTTGTTTATTTCACCTTGTAACAGCACCCTTTTCTTTAATAAAATAGCAATAAACCCCGCAATAAAGATGACAATAGAGGGTTGTTTGGGTGCGATGAACGACAACCGCCTTCTTTGTTCCTAGGAAAGTCAATAACGCATTTATTAACAGTGTATCGGTCAAATTATTTTATCTGCAAGAGGCATAGATCCTCATGAGCCCCCGCGTACGGGGGCTCATGAGGATCTATGCCTTTTGCACTTGGGTTGTTGTTCGTCGTGTTTCGTTGTTGCTCGTCGTGTTCCAGATGTAAGGGGGTTAAAATTATAGAGATCATTCACACAAGAAGTTGAAGAGTACAAACTCTAGGCGACTGACTTTCCTCGCCCGGAGCGCTAGACGGGTCGACGCCCGGACAGACCTTGATCGGTAGGTGACGACTTTCTTTTTTAGGTGCGCGTAAAGCCATAAAATGATCGTTACTACATGATACACAAGGTCGGTGCAGTTGAAACGGAAAGGCGCAGAAAGAGGGGAGAAAAAACACACAAACCCCCCCCCCCCCCCCCCCCCCCCCCCCGTAAAAATAGCAGTTAATTGACAAGGTAAGATGGAGCATGAACGACGAAGCGCTGAATGGACGCAGCCTTGATGAAATTACTCGTCACGCTCAGTAATTGAGAGTGTGGAAAAAAGCAACACTCAGTCGTGTGGACAGCGCGCACGCACGCACACACGCTCTCTCTATCTCGCTCTCTCTCTCCTACATCAGGGGTGAATAAATTACCTTTAAAGAAAGGGGTGGGGGTGGGTGGCATGGGAGGGGGGGGGGGGAGGATAGTTCCAACTTTTTGTGTTTGGGACCTTCAACCAATCTCTGAAACAGAAATTTGATTTAGCATTTTGAAGAATTTTTGGGCCTGGGGGATGTTTTCGGAACCTCTGGAACACCACCGCCCCAGGTCCGCCCCTACACACACACACACACACACACACACACACACACACACACACACACACACACACACACACACACACACACACACAAACACACACACAGAGACACACACACACACATTTACGCACACAGACACACACACACACACACACACACACACACACACACACTTTGAGTGGGTGTAAATCTATAGTTTATCCTTATCCCTCCAACTACATGCATCACCCAGCAGTTTCTCAGTATCACCGATAATCACTTCTTTAGCCAGTTCCATCTTCAATAGGCATAGATTCTCATGAGCCCCTGCGACCGCAAGGGCTCATGAGAATCTATGTCTCATGCTAAAAAAAGACGGACCTAATTTCCATCCTCAAATTGGGGCAGTGCTGGCTATCACTGCAGACGCCTCATCTCTAGAGCTCCCGATAGACAGTCTGACATACGGGTTCGCACTCAGTTTCTAGTCTTATTCTTATCGCAAACGGTCCCCAACCGGCATATGAAAAATATGGACAGAAATGAAAGCTAGCAAGAGGCATAGATCCTCATGAGCCCCCGCATATGCGAGGGCTCATGAGGATCTATGCCTCTTGCACATGGGTTTCGATTTACTGTGAAAGAGGTTTCCGCCTTTATTTTTATTTTTTTCTTAGAGTCGGAAAGGGTTTTATTTGAACTATAGGTTATCTCATCTTACAACTTTCCGCCTGTTCGTCAGTGATACATGTCTCATGTGTCTATGTGTTCTTTCTTCAGGCGCACATGTATATATACATGTTGTGTATAAAGGATGGTGTCTTTCTCTCAAAATAAAAGCACGCGTATGTAAGCTCCTAGTATGTGGTAGAGCGGCCACGCTTGTACTCTCAGTTGGAAACAATTTCGTAGATTTGTGATGTTTACAATATTTTTACCCGCTTTGACTTTTCGACATTTTCACTAGTGACGTTGAGTGATGTCACCTATGATAATCGTCATGAACAGAAGTGCATTGATGTAAAGTAAACTTCGAATATAATAATATAAAAAAAAATCGCCAGGGGGCCAAATTATCGAGTTTCTGCTATATCGAAAGTTTGTCGTAAGGGAAATGATTTACTTAAAATGAGTGCTGTTTGGAGCTCAGCTAAAGTGTTGTTATATCCGACTTTTGTTATACCGACCTTGTTATAAGCGAAGTAGAGTGTACTTGAAATTAGCGTTCCCCAGCGAGCAGCCTCTGTTCTCCTTTGTCACAGTACTACCACCAATTTGCCAGCAAATGGCTAGCGATACATCAGCCCGGAAACATTTTGCTCACCGGGTGTCTTCGGCCCGTAAAGTAGAAAGTGCAAGTGCAATTTTTAAAAGGACCAGACTTCCAGCTATCGCTGATTTCGTCTGAGGGGGGGGTGGGCCAGGGGGGTGGGGGGGGGGGGGTGGGAGATGTCTCGCTGACTGTCTGTCTCTCCGTCGCGCAGCGGCTGGTGGTATCGCCGGGGCCGGGTGGTTGGTGGTGGAGGAGGCGGGTGGTTAACCGTCGCTTTTAGTACCAGGCTGGGGGGTGCTGATAGGCCAGCCACTCGAAAAAGTCTTGTATGAGTGGTGGTGGTGGCCGGAGGTACGGTCGCTGGTTGTGGAGGGGTCTAGGGAGATGGGGTGGCGGTGGTGGTGGCCAGTGGAGCCTGGGTTTCGGGGTCGGTCGTTGGAGTGGGCGTGGTGGGTGGCGGTGTTGGGGTGGCAGTCGGAGGTGTGGTGGTGGCGTGGGGAGTAGTGGCGGGCGTTTCTGGTCTCTGAAGCGTTTGGGTGGTCGTTGTCGTCGGTGTTGTTGGGTGGTGGCTGGTTTGTCGACTGTCGGTGGTAGAGGCTGTTGTGGTGGTGCCGGGTCTGTGCCGGCGTCTTTTGTTTCAGTGGTTCTGCTGGGTGGAGCTTCTGTCACCGTGCCGGCCTCCTGTGTAGTGGTGTTTGGTAGTGGTGGGCTCGGTGCCGGTTTTCTTGTGCGCTGTCTTGGGGGTGTCGACTGTGGCCTGGCTGGCTGTGCTCTTTACTTGTGGCGGCTGAAGGTCTTTTATCGCTCCGGTGTGCACTAGCCACCGGGAGGTGACTAGTGCACGGTGGTACGGGTCCCCTTGGATCGACGATATCGCCGGTATTGCGTCCTGGAGGAGGAGCACCAGGTCGTCGAAGCTCATTTCTCGTAGCCGGGTCCCTTCCTCCTCAGCTGATGCCGGCCGCTCCCGAGTGAGTGACTCGGGGATTGCGACCGGCTGTGGGGATTGCGACCGGCTGTGGGGATTGCGACCGGCTGTGGGGATTGCGACCGGCTGTGGGGATTGCGGGGATTGCGACCGGCTGTGGGGATTGCGACTGGCTGTGGGGAGTGCGGGGCCGAGTCCGCCTCCGACGCCGGCTCCGACGGGTTTTCTGTCTCCTCACCCATGACTCTGGTGTTGCTTGGGCTTCTTCTTCGTCTTCTTCTTCTTCTTGCCGGCTGTTTGTTTGGTTGGTGGGTGCTAGGACGCTCCATATCGGTGCCTGGGAGCTGGCTGGGGCTATCTCTTCTTCTTCGATTTGTTGCGGGCTGGGTGGGGCCACCTGTCTTTGGAAGAGCAGCCTTATATGCTGCGGTGATGGAAAACCACCTCTGAACATGTCGTCAAATGCGGCCGGCGGGTATGCCGGCCGTGTTGGCTGCACCGTTGGCTGTGGGGGCGGGGATTCCCACGCTCGTTGCCCTTGCGGCCGTATCGGTGGAGACAGAGGGGGCCGGTAGCTCCTTGTCTCTTTCTTGACCGCAGGCAGTGGTCGAGGCGCTTGGGGGAGGTTGGAGGTATAATCCTCCACCTGTTGACGATTGGTCTGCCTTCTGCTCTTCCGTGAGGCCATCTGTTCTTTTCTGGTTTGGGGCAGAGCTTATGCTCGGCTGACTGGTTTTTTGTCTTTGTCTCTTTTCTTTCGTCTCGCCTTCGTCTTGCTTGGGCGGCTGTCGTGGCTTTGGGGGGGAGCTTGGTCACGGCTGACTGTTTTGTTGACTTGTTCAACTTGAGCCTTGCTTGAGCGAAGCGCGGGTGGACCGTCCGCCTCGTTCAGCTGCTGTGCTGTGAATGCCTGGTAAAGTAGAAAGGGTGTAGGTCTACAATAGTACTACGACTGCTGTGGGTATGCTACTACAGCATGTGTGTTGCCAGCAGTACGCGCATTCCATCAACACAATCTCCGGCAAAAGAAAATCAGCACAACGCACCAAACCCCTCGCAGATTTGTAAACAAACCTGACTTCCTCAGTGTGCGGAGTACACATGGGCCGGTATCTGCCAGCAAGAGGTATAGATTCGCATGAGCCCCTGCGAATGCAGGGGTCCATGAGAATCTATGCCTATTGCAGAAGGAAGAGAGATGGACGCTTGTGTTTTGCCTCTTGACCCCCGGATCGCAACTTGATCGGACATTTCTCACTGGAGAATGGGCTCCGTTGCACGGGCGCCCGCGCCGGGACCTTATCTCTTTCAATTCCAGCACCAGCCTAAATTGCTCAGTGGTCGTGATTTATCATGATTCGAGTTGCAGTTGCTGGGACTCACGAGTATCTAACGTGGTTCTGTTTAGTTTTCGTGTTTCTTTGTGGGGTTTTTGGCGTTGAATTTAAAGTGATTTCAGACACGCCGACGACAGCGTAGCCTGCAGTGTCTTTAGGAACACAGCTTGCCAGCCACTGGCAGTGAAGGGGTTAGGGTCGGCGTGATGGCACCCAACGGGGGGGGGGGGGGAGAGGAAGCGGGGTTTTGGTGTCCCGGATCCCAAATGCCACCCAGGTCACAGGCAGAAAAAAACAGTCCTGACCCTTGCGTTATGTAGCTTCAGTGATATTGTGTCTCACTGCTTTCTGAGAGAAAGATGTTTTATGAGAGAGGGCCCAGTGCGGAAAAGGTCATCGGGACGACGTCGGTCGCAGTTGACCCGCGCACAGCAGTGCGCGGGCCAACTCAGCGACCGACCTCGTCCCTAAGATCTTTGCTCACTGGGGTATCATTTATTGCACCCAGATCGCTGTTCGCAATACACAGCAGGCATTCATACCTTTTTCAGCTGCTTATCTGTTTATTTGGGATCATCGACCCAGACAGGGGTATGCATGCAGCTACGCCAGGTGTTGTTGTTCCTGGATCACAAACACACACACACATAAGTATATGATAGCGCACAAACCCGCACACAAACCTTCGCACGCACGGTGTAGGTCTTTTTAGGTCACAGACACACATATGACATCGCTCGCTCGTTCGCTCGCACGCACGCACGCACACACACACACACACACACGCGCGCGCACACACACACACACACACACACACACACACACACACACACACACACACACACACACACACACACACACACACACACACACACACACACGCACGCACACGCACAGCGAGAGAGGGCAGACTTGTTTGTATCGCGTCCAGCAAACCGTGCGACATAAACACAAGTTCACCTGCTAGTAAAACCTTTAACGGTGCAACCCCCGTAGGCAATACGACCAACAACCCATAATTCTTACCGCAATCCGCAAATAAAAGATTTTTTCCTGATTTAGGACTGCGCGATTGGCCTGCGGTGATTTGTGGGGGGCGGGGGGGGGGGGGGGGGGATGTAGGTAAAAATGTCCGACTATTAGCTCAATTGTTGATCTCATGTAATTTGTTCCGTCGAAGCTTAAAAACACCGTTGTTCCGTTTTCCCACAAAAAAAACGACACAGTGCTGTGTGTGGTACCAAAATTGTTGGTTCTTGTATTTCATGGGTAAGGGAAACTGGCGTAATGATAGGGAAATGGTAGGTTTGTATTCAGGGTATGGTTACTGAATCACGCAGTGTGAGGGCATGTGCGAGAACGATCATTAAGGCCGGGGTGACAAACAATATGCGATGGTCTGTGATTTTGGACCTTACGGCTGGAAGACGTTAGGTCCATAATCACAGATAAGCACGCGCATTTGTATTTTGTTAAATTGTGGTGATTAAATTTAAAATAAATAACAAAAGTATACATAGGGATGACTAGTGTGTCTGCTCAACGTAGTGATGCTACAAATGCTATTCCGGCTCATAAATTTGAGGTTCATCCGTATTCTACGTGCCAGGCGCGGAAGACGAATGATCATGACATCTGAAGGTCATGCGTTAGGCGCCTGTTGGGCACTACCCTTGAACTTTCATTTTTCTGTGATTTGACTGTGTAGTCAGGTCAGAAGTAGCAGATGATTGTGAACCATGCTCCATTTGCTTTTCAGTATGCTTGTGTACATAAGTACATGTTTCTCGTTTGTTTTCAGAATGTGCTCGATATGTTAATTTGTTAACTCAATCAGCCTTGACCCACAAGAAACCATGGACCAACCATGATATTTTAAGGATGGTGCCAAAATAGCTTGTCGCCCTCAAGCTAGTCTGGAATCGACCGTGGACTGTCATATGATATCAATTTGTGTCTTGAACGCCAGTACTATAAAACTTCACATCAATGGTGGTGCCAGAATAGCTTGGCGCTTGTAAGCTCCGAACTATTCTGACAACGCCCTTGAACTGTCATGGTTGATTCGCGTCTAGAATCGCCTGTGATGTAACTTCGGAAATGTTGATAGTGTACGTCAGCATCAGAATATCGCGAAATCGGATATACCACGGTCAAGCCTGTGGCTCCCAAGTACCCAGTGAGCAAAACGTCCCGTGGCCGGTCTATTTTGTGTGGTGTTCAGGTGGCAGAGTACTTTTTGCGGACTGTGTGCCTTCTCTGCAAAAGCTTGTGTAAGTTTAGTATCACATTAACTCTTTTAGCCCCAAGGTCCCTTTTCTCAAATTTTGGAGGTGTTCCCTAGCGACAATGTACCAGTTGTAGGAGATGGATTGATTATGATAATTCAAGGGTAGTGCCAGATGAGCTTGGCGCCTGAAGGCGCCAAGCTCATCTGTCACTACCCTTGAATTATCATGATCAATCCATCTCCTGCTGCAGGGTCCCGGGGCTATAAGGGTTAACGCGAACGCCGATAAAGCGGTGTGACTTCATGGCCCTTAGGTATCACGATATAATGAGGCGGGTGTGTTGTGTTGAAGTGATAATGAATCCGGTCTATTTTGTGTGGTATTCAGGTGGCAACGAGGACAAGGTGTTCACCATCCAGCCCAACCACGGCAGTGTGCTGCTGGCGCGGTCTGTGGACTGGGAGACTACCAGCGACTACAACATCACTGTCTCCGTCACGGACGGCATCAACAAGGACTTAACTTGGGTACGTAATGATTAAATACTGCGTTGTCATCCTCCTCCCCTCCCTTGCTGAAGGGGGAGGGTGTAAGCTTCCATTCGCTCCTTGTCCACAACTCCACCTTAAAGCCCACGTGTTCGCCCGTCTGTTCGTTTGTCGATCTACCTGCCCGGCCCCGAGAGCTGTTTTCCTATCCACATAACCACACACTTTTCTAGCCATTCATTAAACGCTTTGGCTGTCGGTAGCGGTTTTAGTTGCGATGATTCCGGCAGGACGTCAGGCTGTTGTTATTCCAGCAAGAATCATCGCGACAAAAACGGTTACCGACAGCCAAAGGGTTTATTCCTTTTTTAATGTTTCAGTCCTTCCGGTCTACCCATCCATCCATTCATCCATCCACCCACCCACCTGTCCATTTAAAATATAGCTGTCTCATCCTCGATTCATAAAATTCATCTTTCTTTGCGCGCTCACTTTTGATAAAATTTGTTCACCAGGAGATTTGCGTAGGAGTGCTGCGAAATTAACGTTGGTATGTTGTGCATTCAGCTTGAAGTGCTTAGTATTTCTTTTTGTTTTTTTCTGCAGGCATATGGCGCCTGCTTGACATTCCCTGTGTCAAAACACTCTCTCCTATTTCTTCTTAGGACCCTGTCCCCCCATAAAACATAAAATACACTCCCTCAGGTAACGTCTTCTGCCAGCTAGAGGTGTAGATTCTCAGGAGCCCCAGTGACTGCAGGGGCTTATGAGAATCTACGACTCTTGTGGGGTGTGGATCATTTACTTCTATCTCTCCTTCACAAGCGGAGGGCAGCTCCGGGTTTAAACCTTTGACTTGGCTAGCGACATGGTGCGAATTTGTTGCTTTGGTTTATGTCCTATTGAACCTGTCACGATTTCATTGCAGTGCTTGCACATTCCAGCGCAAAACCACCCAGTATTAACTCGGTGTGAGGGTTTATACGTCCATGACTCTGCTTTCAAGAGGCGTAGATTCTCATGAGCCCCTGCATCCGCATGGGCGCATGAAAATCTATTCCTCTTGCAGACGGAAAAGGCTGGCTGAGGTGACAGTGCATGATGCGCGGCGGGGTGCTGCTATCTCCGCCCACTGCATCCGTTTTCTGACCGCGTTTCGTATGAATGTTTCATAAGCTCAGGCAAAGAGTGTGCAACGTTTTCTCCACCCAGGCTGCACCTTTTGCATACCAGGGGCAGACAACGCCATGCACGCCCAGTATTATTGCCCTTTGTCGGGAGAAAATAACCGCGAAACATCCGGCGCCGGGCATATTTCCACTGTTAGTTATAATAATATGTGTATAGATGCACAAATGCGTCCGGGATAAACCACTAAGCCGACATCGATTTTTGTTCGTCACGATTTAAATGTTTTTTTTTATTGTCGTGTGTGTGTTTGTGTGTGTGTGTGTGTGTGTGTGTGTGTGGAGAGAGAGAGAGAGAGAGAGAGAGAGAGAGAGAGAGAGAGAGAGAGAGAGAGAGAGAGAGAGAGAGAGAGACTTTTAGCTACTTTGTGTCCTGTTTCTTCGCTGACTTGTCTTTTTGTGTCGCTCTTGATTGTTACTGACGATACCGCTCGGCGGAAAACTGAGACGTCTACCGAACGGTATTGTCAGCAGGTGGGACGGTCGAACATCCTCTGTTCATACCGTATGTACGCTGTCTTCCGTTGCGTATTCTCTGGTAAGTGCCGTATTGCGCGTTCAGAAAAAAAAAGAAGCAAAAACAAAGAAAGAATGAAACAAACAAAAGGCTACCTAAATACCAAACAGGCTTCCGTTATTCAGTGGCAGTGTGCGTAAAAGATCCATTCCCAAAAGTTGATCCAGGCCAGACACACTGTAGCAGAAGGCAGATGCTCGACCATGATAGTTCAAGGGTGCCACCCTTGAACTATCATGGTCTTTTTACCATCCGACGCAAGGGCATGTAACCCTTGGAGGACAACTCCCACGTCTAGGATTTTCTGATTTCCTGCTAATGCAGTGCGTGTAGAAGGCAGAGATTTACCCCCCCCCCCCCCCCCAAAAAAAAAAAAAAAAAAAAAAAAAGAAAAAAAATGGAAACAAGCTTGATAAAGACTGACAAGTACAGGTGTTGTACTTGTCCTTCAGTTCTAAGCTTGTTTCAACATGTACCTTAGAAAGAAAGAAACTCGCTTAGAAAGGAAAAGTACAACACAGTTTATTGAAATAAACTGTGTTGCACTTAGCTTTCTGAGCGTGTTTCTTTGTTGAGATGTTTTATTGAGTATAGTGAGTGTGCTATCAAGACGCATTGTGCCGGATGATATGACGGGGCCGGTGGTTCAGTGTCTGTCTTTGTGATGTAGGTCAATTTATCCCCCGGTATCCCCGGGATTATCACGTGACATTTGCAGGGAGCTAACCCCCGCATGATACTGATCCGCGGCCTTATCGCGCAGGCCATGGTCCCACACCACTCGTTACTGACTGTAAAACACACTCTTTTCTCTCTCTCTCTCTGTCTCTGTCTCTCTCTCTCTCTCTCTCTCTCTCTCTCTCTCTCTCTCTCTCTCTCTCTCTCTCTCTCTCTCTCTCTCTCTCTCTCTTCCACTTCCAAAAACTAAAGATCGTTCTGACCCTAACAACTATCGACCGATTTCATTATTATCAGTTCTATCAAAGCCGCTTGAAAGGCATGTCCACAAACACCTGCTTGCCTACTTAGAAAACCGCAAGCTCCTGCACCCCTTTCAATCCGGATTTCGCCCACAACACTCGTGCCACACTGCACTCACGCGCCTCGTTGACGCATGGCTCCATGGAATGAACAAATCCCAGATAACAGGTGTCGTTTACTTAGACTTTAAAAAGGCCTTTGACCTAATCGATCACACCACTCTAATGACAAAGATTCAGAAATACTTGAATAGTACAGAAGTAGTTGCATTTTTTAAATCATACCTAACTGATCGTAAACAAAAAGTTCTAGTGAATGGATCTTACTCTTCTCTAAAAGATATAAAGTATGGAGTTCCCCAAGGATCCGTGCTTGGTCCCTTATTATTTTGTCTATTCATCAATGACCTGCCACTTCATATAACTTGCAAGAACGTACAATGTGATCTTTTTGCTGATGACACTTCCATTCATATGACTAACAAAGATATACAAGTAATTTCTTCCAACTTGCAGCATAGTCTTGATGAAGTGTCTGAATGGTGTCACAGGAATTCTATGATTGTTCATCCAATTAAAACCAAATCTATGATAATCGCCACTCGTCAAAAACACCAGTTAGCACCCTTGTTACTGAACCTTTTATTAAAGGGCAGGCAAATAGAACACGTTAATGAACACCGCCTACTAGGGATTACAATTGACAGTCAGCTTAAGTGGAAGGCTCATACGGACACTCTATGCAGAACGGTAGCCAAAAATCTTTTCATGTTGTCCAAACTGAAATATTACACCGACTCGGACACGCGCAAACTATTCTATAATGCTCACATACGTTCTCATATTGATTACGCGTCAACGGTGTGGGATGGATGCAGTGAAGTCCACTTGAAGAGACTCAACTCGTTACACAGAAGGGCAGCAAAGTTAATCCTTCCTGACCCACGACTCACAACAGAAGAAAAACTCGCCAAAATAGGATTTCTGCCGCTGCAAGACCACTTCAAATACAATAAGGCTATTTTTATGTTCAAAGTGTGGAAACAGAAAATACCAGAATATATCACAACTCTTTTCTCTAAGTCGGAATCTAGGCTTGGTAATATTAGGCAACTTTTCTTAGTCCCCAAAACAAGAATTGATATATACAAATCTAGTTTGTCATTCGCGGGAACGCAGACTTGGAACACGCTTCCTGATTATGTAAAATCCGCTTCCTCTCTAGCCCGTTTCAAAATCAGTCTCTTCAAGTACTTCTCGAAGCAGTCGTAATCATTTCGTTGTGAAATATATACTGCCCTGTAACCCTGATTATGTATGCTCCCAATTACAAACTCTGTGTGATGGTGTGTGTGTGTGTGTGTGTGTGTGTGTGTGTGTGTGTGTGTGTGTGTGTGTGTGTGTGTGTGTGTGTGTGTGTGTGTGTGTGTGTGTGTGTGTGTCAGTTTAGGTGTGTGAGATTGTCATGGGACTTTCTTTCCCTAAACTAGCAATGTTTTTGTCAGTTTCATTTACATTTAACTATATACTTAGTTTTTTTTTGTATTTTGTCTCGTAGTTTTGTAGCAACGGCAGGTTTGAAAAATGGCTATGTCTGTGACGATGTCAATGCCTCAACCGTTGATAAATAAAGCTTCATTGAATCATTGAATCATTGAATCTCTCTCTCTCTCTCTCAGCTTGTAAAAGAGGTTTGTAAGCCTGAAGCTCTATCCTGCAATAAAATGTTTCATTCCTTCTCTCTCTTCCTCCCCATTATGTCAGAGAGTAACATTGGCAAGTTGCAAATTGACGATTATGTTCCGTCAAAACGTTTACTGTTGTCATATAAAGTCGTCAAGATGTTTCTCGTGGTCCAGCAAGTAAAGTATCATCATCATCATCATCATCATCATCCTCATCATCTCTCTGCCGGCGGAGAACATTCTAGTCGCGGCGGACAAACGGCGACTCAGCGAAAATGACGAGACAGTCATTGTGAGCGATTGGTCGACTGAACAACGAGTATGCAGCACATTATCCTGATTATTTGCCACAGCAAATTTGGTCATCCTATAGTCTCTAGTCTATGTCAGATTGGGATAGTCCTTTGGAGAGCTACTACCATCAGCAAGTGACACATCAGCAGGGCCGCATGACAATCTATGCTTCTGCCTGGCAGTTTTTGTCTCTGTTCCTCAGACGCAAAAAATTCACTGAAGGAAGTATGTAACCGGCCTCAGTTGCATGAGGAACTTAAGTCTTGCGCAAGCCACTAAGCAAGCTTAATGGCTTGCGCAGGATTTAAACCTCACTCATGCAGCTGACCCTGGTCAGCAGACTTGGGATCTGGAATCGGTTACGACTAGAGACAGGCCTGCCTGTGATCATCGCAACTAAACAACCACTGGGGTCAATTATCCTTGCAGTGGCCAACTCGTTGCGACCTGCTAACCTGTACACACAGGCAGAGAAACAGGCGGACCACCAATGTGGTCACAGTCACCACATAACAGTCTATACACGCAGACCAATCTACAGCTCATCAAAGAGCACCTTCCTATCTTTCTTCCCACCCCATCCGCCACCCCACCCTCCGCCCCCCTCGCCCCGCTTCATCAAAAGAGACTCAACGCGTCTTCTGGACCGTACGTGTGCCGGTCTACCGCAATTGCGGGGGTCCATGAGGTTGTTTGCCTCTTGCAGTTCCACTGGAAAGCGATGCAAGTTACATGTAATACCCGCCTGACCCCTTCACTGCCGTCACTTGGACACAGTGATTTTAGCAAGAGACGTAGATCCTCATGAGCCCCCACGGGCTCATGAGAATCTATGCCTGCTGAGGTTGGGTCGTATTAACGTTTTCATCATTTTCATAATTTGAAGAAAAAAAAATCAGTTAAAAATAAATAGTAGAGGGAAAAAAACATTCCTCTATAATTTTAAATCTGATGATGGGAAGCAGAGGGAAGCAGATGTAAGTGGCGACGACGATGATTTTAACGACAAGCAGTTGTGGCATCATGTCAAATAAATGTATGAAGGCAATCAGTGTGTTTGTTCCGCAATACCGATGACATCTGCCGCTGAAAAAAAAAAAAAAAAAAAAATAGACAGGTGACTACTGTGAACATCTTGCAGTCATCTGGTTAGAAATTTATTGACATTAATTTGGTGTGCTGGTCTGTGACTTTGTACCTTACGGTAGGAACTTGTTTACCCTATTAACACCACCGCCGTCATTTCCCACATTTTGGAGATGTTCCCTAGCTACTAGGTACGATCATGCACGAGATATGTCGATCATGATAATTCAAGGGTCGAGCCAGACTCGCTTGGCGCCAAGCTAACCTGGCACTACCCTTGAATTGTAATTGTTGGTCCATCCCCTGCTGTAGTGCTTCGGCGCTAGTAAATGGACACGTGTGTGTTGTTCTATGTTTTTAGACCTTAAACCGAAACTGTAGACTTGAAGGTCACCGAACAGCCCAAGGTTGGATTCTGTGGTTTTTGAATTAACTTGATCACAGCGATAAACGTAATCCGTTTAGTTTGGCACTGCTGCCCACGTGCTGTTCACGTGGAGGCCGGTAAGAGGCAGAACCGGTAGTCAGGCCGCACCTCGTAGGTATTCACATATTACTACCGCTTTTGGCATCGCTGTTTATTCAGTACATGTGCATTTTAACCCACCAGGCCAGACACGCTGTAGCATGATTGATGATCGACCATGATAGTTCAAGGGTGGCGCCACAATAGCTTGGCCTACACCCTTGAACTAGCATGGTCGTTTTACGATCCGATGCAAGGGCGTGTAATCCTTGGAGGACAACTCCCACGTCTTACTTACTTACTTACGCCTGTCACCCCTACCCGGGTATAGGCCGTCGACGAGAGACCTCCAGCAACTCCTGTCCTATGCTTCTCCTTCGATTCTACTCCAGGTGGTTCCCAGTCTCTTGATGTCAGCTTGGAGGTCTCAACGCCAGGAGTTTCTCGGCCTACCTCTTTTCCTCTTTCCCTGGGGGTTCCATGACAATGCCTGCCTAGTGATACTGGAAGCTGGCTTTCTCAGGCTGTGACCGATCCATCCCCATCTTCTTCGCCCAATTTCATTCTCTGCTGTTATCTGCTCTGTTCTGTCCCAGAGTCTGAAATTGCTGATCTTCTCTGGCCAGTGGATTTTCAAAATTCTTCTAAGGCAACTGTTCATGAAGGTCTGTACTCTGTTGACTGTGGTTTTTGTCAATCTCCAAGTCTCTGCTCCATATAGGAGAACTGGTTTTACATTGGAGTTGAAAATCCGGACTTCGGTGTGTTGTGACAGCTCTCTGGAACTCCACACTTTTTTTAACTGGAGAAAGGCTGCTCTGGCTTTACCGATTCGTGCTCTGACATCTGCATCAGTGCCGCCTTTTTTGTCTATGATGCTCCCGAGATAGGTGAAGGACTCCACCTCCTCCAACGGGGTGCCAGCAAGCAAGATTGGTTCTTCCCTGGTTGTGTTCAGCCTCATTGTCTTTGTTTTCTGTTTGTGAATGGTGAGGCCCACTTGGGACGAGATGTCAGCAAGCCTCGTGGTCTTGTCCTGCATTTGTTGATGAGTGTGGGACAGTAATGCCAAGTCGTCTGCAAAATCGAGGTCGTCAAGCTGTGTCCACAGTGTCCACTGTATTCCACTTCGTCTGTGCTCTGTGGTCATCTTCATGACCCAGTCTATGGCCAGTAGGAAGAGGAATGGAGACAGCAGACACCCCTGCCTGACACCAGTTCTGACCTGGAGCTCTCTGGTGAACTGCCCTTCGTGGATCACGCAACATGTCATGCCATCATAGCTGCTCTTGATCAGGCGGACGAGCTTTGTGGGTACACCGTAGTGTCGTAGGAGTTTCCACAGAGTCTCTCGGTCCACGCTGTCAAATACTTACTTACTTACTTACGCCTGTCACCCCTACCCGGGTATAGGCCGTCGACGAGAGACCTCCAGCAACTCCTGTCCTGTGCTTCTCCTTCGATTCTACTCCAGGTGGTTCCCAGTCTCTTGATGTCTGCTTGGAGGTCTCGACGCCAGGAGTTTCTCGGCCTACCACTTTTCCTCTTTCCCTGGGGGTTCCATGACAATGCCTGCCTAGTGATACTGGAAGCTGGCTTTCTCAGACTGTGACCGATCCATCCCCATCTTCTTCGTCCAATTTCATTCTCTGCTGTTATCTGTTCTGTTCTCTCCCAGAGTCTGACGTTGCTGATCTCTGGCCAGTGGATTTTCAAAATTCTTCTAAGGCAACTGTTCATGAAGGTCTGTACTCTGTTGACTGTGGCTTTTGTCAATCTCCAAGTCTCTGCTCCATATAAGAGAACTGCTTTTACATTGGAGTTGAAAATCCGGACTTTGGTGTGTTGTGACAGCTCTCTGGAACTCCACACTTTTTTCAACTGGAGAAAGGCTGCTCTGGCTTTACCGATTCGTGCTCTGACATCTGCATCAGTGCCGCCTTTTTTGTCTATGATGCTCCCGAGATAGGTGAAGGACTCCACCTCCTCCAACGGGGTGCCAGCAAGCAAGACTGGTTCTTCCCTGGTTGCGTTCAGCCTCATTGTCTTTGTTTTCTGTTTGTGGATGGTGAGGCCCACTAGGGACGAGATGTCAGCAAGCCTCGTGGTCTTGTCCTGCATTTGTTGATGAGTGTGGGACAGTAATGCCAAGTCGTCTGCAAAATCGAGGTCGTCAAGCTGTGTCCACAGTGTCCACTGTATTCCACTTCGTCTGTGCTCTGTGGTCATCTTCATGACCCAGTCTATGGCCAGTAGGAAGAGGAATGGAGACAGCAGACACCCCTGCCTGACACCAGTTCTGACCTGGAGTTCCCTGGTGAACTGCCCTTCATGGATCACGCGACATGTCATGCCATCGTAGCTGCTCTTGATCAGGCGGACGAGCTTTGTGGGTACACCGTAGTGTCGTAGGAGTTTCCACAGAGTCTCTCGGTCCACGCTGTCAAATGCTTTCTCATAATCCACAAAGTTGACGTACAGCGGGGAGCTCCACTCCAGAGACTGTTCCACGATGATGCGGAGAGTGGCGATCTGGTCTGTACATGATCGGTTCTTCCTGAATCCTGCTTGCTGGTCTCTCAGCTGGGGGTCAACGGAGCTCTTCATTCTATCCAGGATGATCCTGTTGAAGACCTTTCCTGGTACTGACAGCAAGGTGATTCCTCTGTAGTTGGAACACTTGCTGAGGTCGCCTTTCTTGGGAAGCTTGATTAGGTACCCCTCCTTCCAGTCAGCTGGCATCACCTCCTCTTCCCAGATCTTTCCAAACAGTGGGTACAGCATCTCCACTGTTGTCTCTAGGTCTGCTTTCAGAGACTCCGCTGGGATGCCATCTGACCCTGCTGCTTTGCCATTCTTCAAAAATGCCACTGCTTTTCTGATCTCTTCCCGGCTGGGTCTGTCACAGCTGATGGGTAGGTCGGTCTCTGCCGGCTGGATGTCGGGGGGGGGGGGGGGGGGGGGGGGGGGCTAGGTCTGTTCAGTAACTCTTCAAAATACTCGGCCCATCTGTCGAGTTGGTCTGCTCTGTCTGCAATAGGCTTGCCTTCTTTGTCTTTTACTGGTCTTTCTGTATGGCCATACTTACCCGACAATCTTCTGGTAATGTCGTAGAGCTGTTTCATGTTGCCGCTGCCTGCTGCCTTTTCTGCCTCTGCTGCCAGGCTGTCTGTGTAGGCCCTCTTGTCTGCCCTGATACTCCTCTTCACCTCGCGGTTGGCTTCCGAGTATTCCTCCTGTGCCCTTACTTTGGCTGCTCTCGTGCGACTGTTGTTGACCGCTGCTTTCTTCTGCTTCCTCGCTTCTATCTTCTTCAAGGTCTGTGCCGACAGCCAGTCCTTGTGGTGGTGTTTCCTGAACCCTACAGTGTCTTTGCAGGTTGAGTTCAGCGCCTCTCTAACTGCCTTCCACTGCTGCTCTGTGGCGACCACCTCCTCTTCATTTACTAGCTCCTGTAGCGCTTGAAACCGGTTGGACTGCACCAGTTTGAATCTTCTCTAACTCCAGTTTCTCTCAGGAGGCCTACATTATAGCGCTGTCTTCTTGTTGTCTCTGTGCGGCTTTTCTTTAGTTTGAGCTTCATTCTTAAGGTAAGCAGATGGTGGTCGGAGGCGACATCTGCTCCCCTCCTCACTCGAACATCTTGAAGGGATCTTCTAAATTTCTTGCTAATGCACATATGGTCTATTTGGTTCTCTGTTGTATGGTCAGGTGAGACCCAAGTTGCTTTGTGTATTCTTCTGTGTGGGAAGATGCTGCCTCCAATGACAAGTCGGTTTAGAGCACAAAAGTCTACAAACCTCTCCCCGTTCTCACTCATGTGTTAGGTTTATTTAACGTATTTGACCGGCTGGCGACATACATTCAATGTTCTGTTTATTTATTTTTTTTTCACAAGCAGTGCAGGCACGTCCTGAGAAAGCCTTGTTGCTGTCGGGACGTTAAGCAATGTACAATCAATCAATCCGAGCCTAGTCCCTGTCTCCCCATCACCTCTTCGTATCCGGTGTTGTCCTCCCCTATTTTGGCATTAAAATCGCCCATGACGATGGTGATGTCTCGCTCTGCACATTTGTCCACGGCACTCTGGAGTCGGTCGTAGAACTCTTGTTTCTCTTCCTCGTCACTGTCATTGGTGGGCGCATAACACTGGATGACGTTCAGCTTGAGCTTTTTCTTGGTTCTAAAGGCTGCTGTGATAATTCTTGGCCCAAGAGGTTCCCAGCCCATCAGCGCTCTCTGTGCCACTGGTGACAGCATGAATGCTACTCCTTCTGTATGGGGGGCATTCTCCTCTTCATGGCCTGAATACAGAATCATCTCCCCACTGAACAGCCTTTTCTGGCCAGACTGCGTCCATCTGGCTTTACTGATACCTAGCAGGGAAAGGTTGTACTTTTGCATTTCCGCTGCTATCTGGGCGGCCTTGCCGCTCTGGTACATGGTCTTGACGTTCCATGTGCCCATGGTTGTGTCCCTGGATAGAGAGAGGCGGCTCGGTCCTGTGGCTTGCGAAGACTTCCGGCTTTCACCACAGGACGTCATAAGTCTTCTAGTAGAAGAACCTTCCTCCTCCAGGAAAGGAATTACTGTTAGTCTTTTCGTCGGCGTTTTTGTAGCTATTTCCTTTTTTGCAGGGTGGGGAAGCTACCCCCACGCCCAACCCCCTTACTAGGAGGACCAGGGGTTTTCTGTCGGGGTCACCTTCCCTTAGACCATGTTGGTTCACGGCAACTTATTTCATTCGGTGCACCCCCTCAACGCCATATGGTCCCAGCGCGAGGAACTCCCACGTCTGGGATTTTCTAATTTACTGCTAATGCATTGCGTTGATCACACATACCTCTGCTTTGGCATGTCCGCGTCTTGCGGGTATATGGTGTCAGTTTCCCTGACATGCACTTTGCGGGCTGGTGTGAAAAACACCGTGAATTACACCCGTAATGGTTTTATTTCACACCTCAGTAGTTGTAAATGACATTCTCATTTGCTAGGGTTATTTTGCCATGGCGGCATACTTCGCGTTCGCACGTGCGATATCCCGTTCATTGAAAAAGAATACAAGGTTCCGCTGCATAAGCTCGTTACTGACATGTTAAATTCAGAGGAATGAGGTAGCGCTGAAAACGAAAAAGAAAATTTTGTACGAACCGCGACATAAAATAATGATTAACCGAAGAGGGCCTGCTTTGCTTGTAAATGAAAAACACCAGTTATTCTGTGAATAGGAAAAAAAAAAAGAGAATTATCTCGTAGAGAACGACATAAATTTGAGCGTAAAGGAAGGAGTCGTGTTTATGTATTTCTCTGAAGTCAGAAGTTGTAGCAGTTAAAAAAAAAAAAAAAAGGGAGCGAAGGAAATGAGGCTGTAATCGAATTCATATGATGACTTTAATGTGTGGGGAATCATGAATTTGCGTCCAGTTAGTTCCTTGCCGCATCTGCAAGAGACATAGATTCACATGAGTCTCTGCAGCTCTGCTGCTGGTGCTCATGTGAATCTGTGTTTCTTGCTGAATGAGATCCGACCTCAGCCATTTCCCTGAAATTGAGGCGGCATTATTCCGGGGTTGGTGTGGAAACAAAATTTGATGCTCCCCCCCCCCCCCCCCCCCTTTCTGAAAATATAGTTTAAAATTTTTAATTCATCCGAAAAAAAAAAGTTTAAACGTTTGTCCCCGAGCACCCTGTCTGCCAGGTGGTCCGTAATGGGCGTCTGTCTGCCCGGGTTTAGTCTGTGCCGTCGTCGTGGTGACGAGTTTATGCTTTACGTCCTTCGCACACGATGCGATATCTAAGGGCAGTCTGAAGCTGTTCACCGCGGTTAGGGATTTATGGGTTGTGGCGACGTTTTGGCGTTTAAAATACAAATGAGATAGAAATGGGGCACCCGGTTCTTCTCTCCCCCCCCCCCCCCCCCCCAAATCTCCCCACCTGCACCCTAACTAACCCCGCTTACCGTTTATATTGGCACCATGCCTGTCTTTTTCCGCTCCAATTCCGCACAACTGTCTCCTGGCATTGGCAACCATCCGTCTTCTGCAGTCGCAGGCTGTAACCCGAATCACTGTCTCTGAGGAGCTGACATTTGCGAGAGCACGGAATCGACCCCTTTGAGTTTCAGTAATCTGATGTTGCTTCCACATAGAGCTAAAAAATCAGATTAACTAACCCATCCATCCCTGACGCTTTGCAGCAGGGTGTGGATCGCACATGATAGTTAAAGAGTGGTGTCAAGTGGGCGCCAAGCTATTCTGGCACCTCCCTTTAATGTCCATCAGTCTCCTGAACTCTCTCTCTCTTCTGATCTGTAATGTATTCTTTAGAGAAGAACTCTCAGAATTGGGGATCGCGACCTTAGGGAACAAGTGTATAAATAAATAAATAAATAGATAAATAAATACCAAGACAGTAAGACGGTATGTGCCACAAGTGTATAAATAAATAAATAATACCAAAACAATGACATTATGCTCCACAAGTGTATAAGTAAATAAATATAATTATACACATACATGTCTATCAAAACAATACGACATGACGCATGTTCCACGGTTCAACGCATTTCTGCTGCGAGCCTCAGGCCTTCTACAAGAGGCATAGATTCTCATGAGTCCCTGCGACCGCAGGGGCTCATGAGAATCTATGCCTCTTGCAGGCGAACGGGCTGTCTGAGAGAGTGTGTTAGAAGTGCAGGTAATTTGCCCAGGTGTTGCGTATTTGGCTGTCGGTCGTTAATTTGCCTGCACCGTGAATGCATGGCTTTGCACGGCTCGAGGTCTCGGCGTATGTTTTATAATTGTAGAGCCAACGTGCAGATTTGTGTACAAGTCAGCAGAGTCGGATCGACCGTAGGAACTCCGCAAATGTAGGGTTGATTTTGTTTAACCAATTTAACTACAGCAGGAGATGGATCAACCATGATAATTCAAGGGTAGTGCCAGACTAGCTTGGTGCCATCAGGCGCCAAGCTAATCTGGCACTACCCTTGAATTACCATGGTTGATCCATCACATGCAACTGGTTTATAGTTGTTATTATGTTGTTTGACACCTACAATTTTAGGAAATGCGGCTTTAGGATTAAATGGGTCGACTCCCTCACGCATGAAGCCACCGGTACTGTAAACAGTACCGGTGGCTACATGCACAAGGGGGGTAAATTAACGCATGTCCAGGCGCGTAGCTAATGGGGCTGGTGAAGGTAACCTGTAGAGCTATCTCACGCGCTTGTCCGTCGATGTGAAAGAGGTTGGTGAAGTGTCGTGCAGAGTTATTGCGCAGCTGCCTGACACTTGTGATCTTCTGTCGTGATGAGGAAACTTGCACTTCGTGCACATGCAGTATGTCTTTCACCTCATGGCTTTTTCTTCTCTTGCCTTTGCCTTCTCTTGCCTTTGCCTTTTCCGCTTCTCTCCTCTCCTCTCCTCTCTCTCTTCCCACACCCAACGCCCCCCGCCCCCCTATTGCCCTTTTACCATCCGCCAGGGGATATGGAAAAGGGAGGGAGTGGAGCACGGTGGCATGTTTGCTCCAGGTAGGAAGGCAAAGTGAGATTTCAGTGTATTAGTATTACAATGAAACTGTTACTTTCCGCAAGAATTGTCTTACTGTGAGTGTCTTTTGCGTTCCTAGTACGGAAATGGCCCTTGGGAAAAAGAGAGAGGGGAAGGTGGGGGGGGGGGGGGGGGGGGTGAGTGTTTGTCCTTTTGACATGTGTATCAGTACGTTTTACACGTTTTTGGGGTTGTTTTCAGTCACCTGCATGGTGGCTTATTTAGAAGACGCTGTACTAGCAGTCATTTCTTTCTGACTCAGTTCAGCGTGTTCAGTGAATGTACGACACCTCTATACAGACGTCTCAGTACAGCAGCCTGTCGTCACGCAGTAGATAAGACTTCCGCATGGCATTTCTGACATGTTTATAGAGATCAGTCCCGCGCTTGATAACCAAACGCCCCCCCAAAAAAAAGTACCAAAGTCAGTACAAGTTGAAGATCTTCGAGCCGACGTCGGCCGCAGTTGGCCCGCGCACGACAGTGCGCGGGCCATCTGCGGCCGACGTCCGCCCGAGGACCTTTCCCTTGTAGATCTATTGCATCCAGACAAGGCCGTATACGTTTCTCCTACTCAAGCACTGTCGTTGTGCTAATCTGTCAAGGTTGGTTCATCCCCAGCAGTTGGCGCCGGAAGTGAAGTAGTTGCTAATGCCGGCTGTGTGCTGGTCTGTGATTTTGGACCTTACGGCTTCCAGCCGTAAGGTCCGAAATCACAGACCTGCACACACAATCATTCCACTTTGCAATGTGTAGAGAAGAGATCCATCGTCGTCATTGGAAATAGAAGGCTGGTTGTTATATCTGACCCTTGGTAGACGCAAAGTCGACTGTATACTCTGAATATATTATTGTGCTTTTTTTTTTCTCTCTCTTTAATTTCACCATGGAACTATTCATTCAGTCATTGACTTAGATTCCACAAGCTCGACAATTGTCTGTTTTGCAGACGTACACGTGACACATATTGCCAGCAAGAGTTTTAGATTCGCATAAGCTCCTGCAGTCGCTGGGGGGCTTATGATATTCTGTGCCTCTTGCAGATTTAAAGGGTTCTGGTTTGAGAACGTGTTGACGTGACCGAGAATTTCTTTCGCCTGATCGGAATGCTTACTGTAGCGTGTAGAGAAAAATGGGGAGAAACGCGTTGAGCCGTTAACAAAGCGCCAGGTAGACAAACGATCGGGTTTTTTTTACCTGTACACTTGAGGTGAGCCACGAAAGACATTATTTAACCCTCTTGCGCACGCAGCCACTGGTACTGTGAACAGTACCAGTGGCAGCACGCACAAGGGGGTTAAAATATACCATTCGTAACAGTATACAGTGCATGTACTCCGTTACTTGTGAGGTCAATTACCTTCAGGTTGTAATAAAATATCACCTTTATTTCAGTGTTAAGTTCGTTTAATGTTATTTTGATCAGCAGTAATGCCTGGCACGCACGGGGCGGCGCACAATAGTAGCGTTCTAAATAGGCTTGTGTTAACCCATATCATACTGAGGCAATTTGTACACTGCCAATATGCAAGCTACATTATAGTACTTACAGATAAGGATAAATTATAGACCAATGGCTTTAGTTCAAGGGTGGGCCCAGAATAGCTTGGTGCCTAGAGAGGTTCCCAGCTATTCTGGCACTACCCTTGAACTATTTTAGTCAAATTTATTTCACACACTGGTGTATTCCGAATGATAAGGGTTAACTGAACTGTATTGCGAAATGGGCTTGTGTTAGCTGATTTGTGAGGTGTAGACTACGTCAAAATTTGGCTGTCGTCTGTGGTATACATCGGCGCATACACACATATGTTTGTGGCATCCGCGCGCACGCGTACATAGATCTCTATCGATGAATCCACGAGTCGCCTTTTTCCAGCGGTACAGGCATTATTAACACTGCGGTACAGGCATTATTAACACTGCGGTACAGGCATTATTAACACTGCGGACACTGCGGTACAGGCATTATTAACACTGCGGTACAGGCATTATTAACACTGCGGTACAGGCATTATTAACACTGCGGTACAGGCATTATTAACACTGCGGTACAGGCATTATTAACACTGCGGTACAGGCATTATTAACACTGCGGTACAGGCATTATTAACACTGCGGTACAGGCATTATTAACACTGCGGTACAGGCATTATTAACACTGCGGTACAGGCATTATTAACACTGCGGGTGGACATCAAATGCCAGTGTTCACTCCTGCCGTTGCTGCCGCTTAACCCTTTAACTACCTACGCTACCAGCTGCAAGAGACATAAACCCTCATGAGCCCCCGCATTCGCGGGGGCTCATGAGGGTTTATGTCTCTTGTTAGTCCCGTGTTCTTTATGTCTAGTTTTTGTCCCGTTTACACTGTCTGCTTAACGCGAGTGTCGGTCAGTGTGCAGTCGTTGCAGACGCGAAATTCGTGATCACTGACAGCGATGGGGTTAAAACACGCACGCACGCACAGAAAACATAAAAACACCGGGTTGGTTTGACAAAATAATTATACGGGAATGTACAATATAAGAAAATGCACCTATTTTTGTGTATTGCCTACACCTTGCATACACACCGTTTCCCGGCATATTTCCCATCCGGAAACTTGCAACGCTCACTTGTAACGTACCCTAATCTATCCAGAGGGGAAAAAATAGTTCCGCGGACACAGGTATTCCCACTCATTTTCTGCTGTGCAAAGATGGTATGCAAATAGTCCTGTGTTCATGCTCAGGTTCTCTTTGAGGGCATAAAGCACTTGTGGAAAACCTTCGCCTCCTCATAATTATGGGGACCACCCTTAGATCTGGTCATAACTCGCACCCCTATGGTATTTTGTCCGCTTGACTTCGACAGCCAAACTGTTCATGTCTTATAATATGCTAAGGGCTGCAGTTCAAAGGATGCAGATTGAGTGACCATGAATTACCTCATAATTATGCAGCGCCTGATTAGCTTGGCGCCTTAAAGTCGTCAAGCTAATCTGGCACCACCCTTGAGCTGATTGTTCCAGGCGCCAATCTAATCAGGCACCAGCCTTGAGTTGTGCTGTGTATTCCAGGCGCCAAGCTAATCAGGCACCAGCCTTGAGTTGCGTTGGTCGATCCATCTCCCGCAGGTGATGCTAGACGCGAAAGGGTTAGTTCGTACCAGTGGGGTATGTTATCTCCGTTGGCGATTGTCAGACTCGCTCAGTGTAAAACACAAGTCAAAAGGTTTTAAGGGGTTTCCGATTCATCATCGTGTTTGCTCGAGCTCCGGCGGTGTCAGAAAAAAAATGCGGCAGTGTTGTGGAATACTTGCATGTTCAGCTTCTTGTTCTACCGGTGGTGGGTAAGAATTGTATGGACCGCGTCTTTCCTGGTGATGGGTAAGAATTGTATGGACCGCGTCTATTCGTCTTCGTGGACAATATATGTACACTGCCAAAAAGAGGTACCATTTTGTATGAGCCCGCGTTAACACATTCTACACCAGGACCGAAATTGCCCTCTGAAGGACTGTACAGCGATTCTAGAGACAGAGCGAGCATGATAGTTCAAGGGTGGTGCCAGAATAGCTTGGCGCCCATGGGCGCCAAGCTATTCTGGCACCATCCTTGAACTATCATGCTCGATGTTTGTCTTGCGGTGGTGTGTCGGGGCTGAATGAGTTAATCCCTCCCATCCGTCCGTCTGTCGCCCCACCCGGGTCTGCCCTGGGGGACTTGGGTGGGGTTAGGTATTTTTTAGTTCCCAGGGTCACCCTGGTCAGCCCCACAGGGTGGGTTTTTCTCTCTATTTTGGGGCATGTGTTTCTGTCTACCCTTTGTCCATTCACCTGTATTTGCCTTTTTCAAACTCTCCCTACTGTCTGCACTGCCTGTAGCTCTTGATATTGGATGTGTGTTGCTAAATGGTCTTAGCTTTATTTATGCCCCATGTTGTAGGTTTATTTAATGTATTTGACCGGCTGGCGACATACATTCAATTTTCTGTTTAGTTTTTTTTCACAAGCAGTGCAGGCACGTCCTGAGAAAGCCTTGTTGCTGTCGGGACGTTAAGCAATGTACAATCAATCAATCAATCCGTCCGTCTGTCAGTCACTGAATCCATCCATTCATCCGTCCAATCATCCATCGCCTTTCCACCCAGCCTATGTCCCGGTCACTAATCCGCTACTCCTCCTCCTCAGAAACATTCAAAAACAGATCTCCTTTATACTCTTTTGTGAGAAACGATATTACTTTCATGTATTTTGCTTTTTCTCTATTCAACCCCTCGGCTTCTACTGACGACACCGTTCAGCGGCAAAGACGCATCGTTACGCTTCTTTTCCATCAATCGGTATCGTCAGCAGCGTTCACGGAGTTAAACCTCGTTAACCCATTCAGCCTTGACACACAACAGGAAAAGAATCAGCCATGTTAGTTGGAGAGAACGGCCAAAATAGCCTGACCCCTCTGGGTGCCAAGGTTATCTTGCCATCACTCATCAGCTATCATAAGACGATCTGTATATATGTAGCCTTTAAATCTAGATTTGAACCTGAGGGATCAATGGTGTGCGGAAAACAGAAACTGCAACATCTTCACCAGCATTGTTTCCAATCAAGTACCCCATTAACCCTTATCATTCGGAATACACCTGTGTGTGAAATAAGTGTGACTAAAATAGTTCAAGGGTGGTGCCAGAATAGCTTGGCGCCTCTAGGCGCCAAGCTATTCTGGCACCACCCTTGAACTAAAGCCATCAGTCTATATCCTTATCTGTAAGTACTATAATGTAGCTTGCATATGGCTGTGTACACATTTCAAGCTTTTAGCCTCAGTATGATATGGATTAAGCAAAGGTCATCGGGCCCACGACGGCCGCAGTGGGCCCGCGCACGGCTGTGCGCGGGTCCACTGTGGCCGTCTTGGGCCCGAAGACGTTTTGCCGCTGTAGGATACACTCCGTTGTACATTCGTTGGTTTTCTGAACTGTGTGATCATTCGGTGTGTGTCTTCTGTTCTAGCTGCACATTGAGGTGCTGGACGTCAACGACAACGAGCCGGCTTTCTCGCACCAGCTGTACCGCGCCAACGTGACCGAGAGCTGCCCGGTGGGGCGTCACGTGCTGCGTGTGTCCGCCACGGACCGGGACAATGAAAACCGCCTCCTCTACTCCATCGCCTCAGCAGCCAGCACCACCAGTCTCAACAAATTCAAAATTGGCGCCATGAACGGTGAGTGCCTTAGTTGTAAAATGTTGGCCGTCTGCCAGAGTCATGGATCCTTATGACCCCGCGCTAATCGCGGGGGCCCATGACTGAGGATCTATCTGCCTCTTTCTGTCAGCGAGCTACCTTAAGAGAAAACGCATTATTTGTCTGCAAGAGAATTAGAACTTCAACTGTCTTCGCAGGAGCTCACGATAATCTATCGACACTGTCAACGGGGAGATGAAGTGTTGTAAATCCTTTAGTCAGCTCTGTGCAATGGAGATAATTAAATCTGATTCTCTTTGTGGTTTGTTGGATAGGACTGATCTTAGTGTAAGTGATTTTGGTCTGTCATTTTAGAAATAACTGTTGTAATTTTATAAAGATACTGCGTCATGTTCTAGAGTAATACATGCATTTATTTAAGTTTAATATTATATTCATATACAAACTTGTGATATTTTGCAGGTGTGATCATGGTGTCGGAGCCGTTGGACCGTGAAGAAATGTCACGCCACATGCTGACGGTCATGGTTCGCGACCAGGGTGTGCCGTCCAAGAAGAGTTTCGCCCGCGTCGAGATTGACATCACAGACGACAACGACCACGCACCGCAGTTCCTGTCCAAACGGTTTGAGGGGCGTGTGTTCGAGACGACCGCCATCGGAACCTCCGTCGTGCAAGTGCTGGCCATTGACCATGACAAGGGAAGCAACTCCGAACTGGCTTTCTCCGTCCTATCAGGTTAGTGCTGATTACCTCCCATAGAAAAGTGCGGTAGACTGAATCCGAGCAGTGCCTGCTAACAAGAGGCATAGATTCTCACGAGCCCCTACAGGGGCTCGTGAGAATCTATACCTCTTTTGAATACTAAGCTGTTTGCTGACAGGCAACTGAGAAGAAATGTTCGCTCGCAGCAGTTCTTCTGTTGTACTATCAGTAAATACTCTGAGATGTTGGAGGTAAGCTATTATTGCTCAAGGGCAGTGCATGTTGACACCTATCGGGGGCAGTGTGCTGAAGTAATCGGGCACTACCAGACCTGCCACTGAAAAATAAAGGTACCAGGGTATCCTTTAATCCATTCTTACAGGTGTCGCCTAACGACTGTGAACCACTTGCAGGAGCTGGATCGATCATGATAATTCAAGAGTAGTGCCAAGTTAGCTTGGTGTTTGATGACGCCAAGCTAGTCTGGCATTATCCTTGAATTATCATTTTCAGTCCATCTCCTGCTGCATAGTGCATTGGGGCTAAATGGGTTAGCAACACTTCCCTCGACATGATTCGCTTGCCGTTTATGGGTCTCTTTCCCAGTATGTCCTTTGGCCAGCATCTGCCTGCAGTTGGGCAGTGCACAGCTGTGTGCAGGCCAGCTGCGGTGGCTGTTTGCTTGACAGCTGTTTTCTAACTGGGTTTTGTCGCTGTGCAGGGAACGCAGACAACACCTTCTCCATTGACGAAAGACTGGGCATAATCTCTGTCGCCAAGCAACTTGACCGTTCTGTGCAACCCGAGTTTTACCTGGTAGTCATGGCAACAGACCACGGTCAGCCCCCACAGTCAAGCACTGCGGACGTCCATATCACAGTCACAGTGTCCAACAACGCTCCGCCAAAGTTCCGCAAAACAGAGATGGCCACAGAGCTGAAGGTTTGTTGGTGAAATAGTTCAGCTGTTTGTAAGCTCCTTGTGCGCAGATGAGCATGTTTGAGTGCTTAACCCTTTTCATCCTGATTTGCTTGAAATAAATTTGACTATATATAAATTATAGTTCAAGGGTGGTGCCAGAATAGCTTGGCACCTGAGGCGCCAAGCTATTCTGGCACCACCCTTGAACTAAAATGATGGATTTATCTCCTAATCTGCGCTAGAGACTTTATAAGACAATAAGCAAAATTTAAAAGTTCAGCCTTAGGATGTAATGGGTTAACCTTATATCAGTCTGCTCCTCGGAGGGCTTTTATTGCTAAAATTTGTGACCCTCTCTCACGAAACCAGTCTTAACTCGCAGCGAGCCGATCAGCGCTACACACAGTGATATGTGGTGGGGGTCAATCTGGGTCATTTTCACTTTTTTGCAGAAATGTATTCTACATACACCAAAGTATTGTATAGTTAAAATCTTTATCATGAAAAATGCCATTAAATAGGCTTAAAATTATTTTAAAAGTCTGAGCTTGGTCCCAATTGTGCTGCACACAGAAACTTCACAGGCTGTTTTCTCAAAACTTTAAACACAAATAACTTCTACAATGTTTGCACTACAGCATACAGTCATATATCAAATTAATCAGCAAACAGTGGTTTTCAGAAATGAATATATGTCAAAAACATCCAAAATGCGAGTTTGTGAGAGAGGGTCACATTTGTGGATAAAACAGGTTCTCAATGTTTTGAATTGTGGAATATTAAAATTCTCATCTTTCATTTTCAGGAAAATATGCCAGTAGGAACGGTGCTGGATGCCATCATTGCTGACAGCCAGTCAACCATCGTTTACATGATCATCGGGGGCAATGATGATGGTGTGTTCTTCCTCAATCCCAACTCCGGTGTCTTGTCCACGAAGGAAGTGATCGATTATGAGAAGCATCAGTTCTTCAATCTCACTGTCCTAGCCACCAACATTGTGGGTGCTACAGCGAGTGCCACTATGATCATCCACGTCAGTGATGACAATGATAACGACCCTGTGTTTGCAGCTGCCACGTTTTATGGCAACGTCAGTGAGTCTGCTGACCCCAGGTCCATGGTGTTGACAAGAGAAGGGTCACCGCTTGTAATTCAGGTATGCGAATGAGTACTGGTAATAAATATCTACTGTTTTTATCACCATCTCAATCACTGTAAAAATGTCACGTTGAAATGGTTAATGTTCAAAATGTGGCACTCTAATAAAATTCCAGCTGAACTTACAAAAGAGTGATAGATTTTGAGCATTCCTTTACTTCCAAGGCCTTTTAAGACCCTCTTTATGCTTTGGCTACCGAATTTTACCTTTTTACCATGTAGTGACCTTATTAGCTTCTTTGGCTTTTACTGCCATTGGCGGCAGATTGTGTTTCTGAAGTCTTCGTCAGTTCAATGTCTAAGAAACACATTGGTCCAAGAGACATGGATTCAAAACAGGGTCAGCAAGAGGGATAGATCATCATGCACCCCTGCAGCTGTGCGGGGGTGCATGAGGATCTATACCTCTTGAAATTTGATATTGCTTGTGTCTTGGCAGAGAAGACGTTGAGACCCTCTTTTTAGTCCAGCTGGCCAGACTTTTACTCTTCCATATGTGTGATGGCCTTAGTCTGCAGGAATCATCATGACAAAAATCGCTAGTGACAGCCAAAGGGTTAAATCTCAATAACTGTCTAACTTGTCAACCAGGCTTTGGATACTGACTCGGGAGAAAATGCACTGCTGGAGTATGAGATAGTGGATGCAGACGCCAAACGCTATTTCTCCATCGACGCCAGTACAGGAGCCATCAAAACCCTGACTTCCCTCGACCATGAGACCACAGCCAGCTTCAACTTCACTGTGCAGGTCCATGACCGTGGTACACCCCAGCGATCAGCACGCAGGCCCGCCCAGGTCAGTCATGGAAATCTTTCTACCTTGTCTCAGTCCCTACTTTTTGGTTACACAGAAGATGTTTTGCAAATTTTTTTTTTTTTTTCATCTTTCTTTCTTAATTTTCCGCAAGCATGTAACTTTTTTTGTTTCCGTTTCTGCAGGTGGTCATCTATGTGGCAGACGTAAACGACACCCCGCCACGCTTCACCGAGCACACATACAAGGCCACAGTCCTGCTGCCAACCTACCGCGATGTGTCCGTTATCCAGGTGAAGGCCAATGACCCTGACACAGTGAACAGTGCAGCTTTGACCTACAGCTTAACGGGAGGTAACCAGGGCAGTGTGTTCGCCATCAACCCCCAGAGTGGGGAGATCCATGTGGAACAGGTGGACAGCATCCGAGATAGGTGAGAATTGGTGAAGGTGTATTTTGTCGTCTATGACAACAGGAGGTGTATTGGCCATGATAGTTCAAGGGTGGCGCCAGAATAGCTTGGCGCCTTTAGGCGCCAAGTTGTTCTGACACAACCCTTGAATCATCATGGTTGATCAAAATGATAATAATAAAAATAAAAATAATAACAACATTGATAATAATAATGATGACAATAGTACTAATAATGTAAATTTAGATAGTTTTCTATAGATGTCTCTAGCCTTCAACACCCAGATTTGGACATTTTGATTAGGTAGGTTCACTCAATTTTTTTTTTCTAGAAACTGCCACCAAACAAATACACCACTCGGAAGTACACGTTCAAAGAAGTGCACCTGCAAAAAATCAGAACTTTATGTTGATTGGCTTCTGAATATGACCTAAATGACCTCTTTTGCATTTTTAAGAAAGTGCTATGTTTAGACAGCCATAAAATCATAACGTGAAGGTAGAATTGTGTGTTTTTTATTTTCTCGGATCAAAACAACATGTAGATTGTCCTGATTTTTTTTCTAGCCCCACACATTGATACGTTTGCAATTACAGCACGCCTAAAATGATCAAAAATGCAATTTTGGACATGTGTCACAATGAGGGTTTACATGGCTTATCTAAAAACGTTATATCTTAGGTAATTTTCATCGTAGGCATTTAAATCAGATACTAAAATGTACACAAAAACATGACAAATTCGCTTCTTTGTGATAATTTCAGATTAAATCAAGCACATTTCAAATATGAACACAACAATATTACAATATCTTGCATTCTAGCGCTACTTCTCATACATGGAATTCTGAATCTATTTCCATCATTTTTCAAATTTACCCGCTGCAGGACGTTTTTTAACTATGGAAACAAGCAATGTGGTTATCTGCCTCGTGTTTCTTGTTTAATTTACCTCTTCTTCCCCCTCCCCTGTTCTTGAGAGGGGGTCTACTGGAGTCATCCTATGTGTCACTGTAGCTGTTTTTTTTACAGGTCATTTCTCCAGAAGCAACCAACAGAATTGTTTAAATTTTCATATCTGGTCAG
Source organism: Semisulcospira habei (assembly GCA_036245525.1). Taxonomy (NCBI): domain Eukaryota; kingdom Metazoa; phylum Mollusca; class Gastropoda; family Semisulcospiridae; genus Semisulcospira; species Semisulcospira habei. The sequence continues at coordinate 17,976,977 of BTPG01000005.1, forward strand.
TATTAGATTAGAAGATGTCTTGTAACAAAGCCGAGGTCCTAAGGTCAAGGTCACAGTAGAGATATAAAGGGTTTGTACACTAAAGGTAATATCACAAAAAGGACGGCTCATTTGATTTAATTTGTTAAATAAATAAATCTGTGCATTAAATAGGTACTTTATCCCAATTGAAAATCAGCTCAAAGCGCCGCCGTGAACTAAACCCAACCATGTGAAAAGGTGTTGTTATGTATCAAAATTGTGTTTTATCTGATCTTGTTATACGCAAAGTTAATTGTTTATTATGTTGTCTGCATTTGTACAACAGGTACGAGCTGACCGTGCAGGCCAGTGACGGTCGCTTCAACACTCAAACACGCGTATTTATCACTGTTGAGCAGTCTAAAGACAGTGGCCTGCACTTCACCAAAGACATCTACATGGCCACGGTGACCGAAAACCTCCACAGCGTACAGAACCTCGTGGTGGTGCAGCCGATAACGGACGCTCTCAACCACCATTTTACCTTTTCCTTGCTCAACAACCGTGACCTCTTCACTGTGGGCGCCACCTCAGGTGTCTTGCAGACACTAGGCTTGCCACTGAACCGTGAAGAGCGGGAAAATTACACTGTCGTTGTGCAGGTGGGTCTGTCACTGTAAGCAAGAGGTTACAGGCCGACATCGGCCGCGCACAGCCCGCCTATGGCAGTGCTTGGGCTGAGTCTGGTTGAGGTTGGCCCAAGGACTTTTTGTTCTCTGGGATTATCTTAACCCTTTGGCTGTTGGTAGCGCTTTTCTCATGGTGATTCCTGCAGTGACAAAATTTTCTTGCTGACAGTCAAAGGTTAAAAAGGAGATGGATTAACTATTAAACAGTTGAAGGGTAGTGCCTGATTAGCTTAAAGTGACCGAGCTATCTTAGTTGATTTGGCTCCCACAGCTTTTGCACTGCCTTGGCTGAGTAGCTTAGTTGAGCCATTGTGGATTGGGGTGTTTTTGTTTTTTTTGAGAGAAGGGGAGCTGGGTGGCTCGGTGGTATGAGCGTTCGACTCTTGTCCAAAAGGTCGTGGGTTCAAACCCAAAAAAATTGTACAGGCCTCTTTTCGGTGCCCGGTCTTTGAAATGACCTTCATGGTGGACAAAAGACATTAAGCCATAAACGTTTTGTTTTTAGAGAAAATGAAACGGAGAGAAAAATATTTTGAAATACATGCGCACATTTTGGTGAGCACACTGTGTTTTGTTGTTTAGGGAGTGTTTTTGTTCTTAACAAGAATAACGCAAGAGCTAACAGGCTAAAGCAAGATATGGATGGACCATAGTAGCTTAGTGGTGGTGCCAGAATAGCTTGGTGCTTAGACGCACCAAGCTAATTTGACACCATCTTGAGCTATCATGATCGATCTGTCTCCTGAACTGTAATGTTTTCCTAAGACACATTGAACTGCTTTTGAATCTTAAATCGTAAGAGGACAGCTCCCATATCTGGACCGTAGGTTTCAAAGTGTTAATGTCTGTCTGGTTTACTGTGCAGGTTGTGGACTCTAGCCCTGAACCACACACAGCCCACGTTGTTGTGTTGCTGACAGTTCTTGATGTGAATGACAACGCACCCATGTTTGTCAAACAACCTTTCCAGACTGTCGTCTCCACCAGCACTGCGCAAGGGGAGGTGGTGAAAAAGGTACATGTAACACCCCTGTCATCTGCATAATTATTGAAGCATGTACAAAATTAAGAAGAAAATACGAAGGGAAAAACTTGCAGTTTAGTTGCCAAATATCGCTTAACCCTTTGGGTGTTGGTAGCGGTTTTAGTCGTGATGATTCCTGAAGGAATCATCACAACAAAACCGCTATAGACACCCAAAGGGTTTAGCTTGCTTCACAAAAGAAGCTAGCTGTGACTTACTTTTACAAAATTTGTGTTCAGGTGACGGCAACTGATGCGGATCTCGGACCAAATGCGGCCATCCGCTATTCTTTGCCTCCAGAGCTGCGTGACAACGGTCGAGGGGCGTTCACCATTGATGACCTCACTGGGGATATGATGGTGGCTCAACTCACAGAGGAAGACCGAGACAAGAATTTTGTGCTGACTGTTGTGGCCATAGATGGAGGTAATGTTTCTGGTGTCATTGTTATTGTTTGGTGTACACACCTGGTCAGTGCGAGGACAACGATCCGTCATTGGTGGCAGTTAGCCCACGCACAGCTTTGTGGGGGCCAGATGTGGCCAATATTGTTCCAATGACCCTTTGCGCCCTAGGTAGTTCCTGAGCCGCTTGATACATCTACATCTGTATAACTCATTCACGCTTGATGACTTCCCAGGAGCAAAAGCTAATCCAGCACTATCCTTGAACTATCCTCAAGGAATAAATTGACTATACACTGTAGTTCAAAATAAATTGTGTTGTAACTGTCTTTTTTAAGTTAAGCGTGTTTCTTTCTCTGTTGGGTACTTCTTTGTAGTTCAATGGTAGTTCCCAGTGAGATTGATATTTATAAATGCTATAATAACCAGGCACTGCCAGTGAACTTTCAAAGTTAAGAATTGTTTTGCTTTAGTGTGTCAGGGCTTAACCCCTTCGTGGCTGAGGACAGTGGAATATGGTCCTAGTGCAAGAGGCAGTTGTGGGGGCTCATGAGGATCTGTGCCTCTTGCTGCCATGACTTTGAATCCATGTTTCTGGGACAGCTGGGGTTGTTGGCACTGGATTAACAAAGATGTGAGAACAGAATCTGCCATTGCTGACAGTGAAGATGTTAACCCCATATCATACTGAGGCTAAAAGCTTCAAATTTGTACACTGCCATATGCAAGCTACATTATAGTACTTACAGATAAGGATATGGACCAATGGCTTTAGTTCAAGGGTAGTGCCAGAATAGCTTGGCGCCTACAGGCGCCAAGCTATTCTGGCACTACCCTTGAACTATTTTAGTCAAAACTTATTTCACCCACCTCGAATGATAAGGGTTTTAATTGTATTTCAAGAAATTATCTCCCTTTGTCTGCAAGCTATGCATGTACATTGTATTTTACTGTTTGTCATCATCGGCTCTGTTTTTCCCTCACACAGGCACGCCATCATTGTCTACATCCGTGGAGGTGCCCATCCACGTGGTTGACAGTTCAAGTCCTGTGTTTGAGAAACAGCACAGTGAAGTGTCAATCCCTGAAAACATGGCAGTCCATTCCCCCGTACTCAGTCTGCAGGCTGCTAGTCCCAAGGGGCAGAAACTGATCTACTCTATTGTGAATGGCGATCGCTACGGAGACTTTGCTATTGATTTCAACACAGGTGAGTTACAGATTTTGTGTTTTGTTTTTTAAATGGTTTAATCTTTCTTTTGTGTGTTGGATGTATGACGTTTTTTTTACTTTTTTGATTTGTTTGACAAGGGGTTTATTTTTTGATTATTTCATCGATTTGCTAAACGGAAGGTTAATCCAAGTATTTTCAAATTCAGATGGTAAAGGTTTGAAATAGGATGGGTGTGTTTGCACACGTGTGTGCATGTGTGTGGGTATATGCTTTTGTGCACACTGAAAGTCAAATTCAGTGCTAGAAGCTTTACAACATGAGAATATTAGGAAGGTGAATGAAAAGAACTGTGACTGTTTTGGTTAACGCACGAATAACTATCACTGTTTTGGTTAACGCATGAATGGTTTAACCCTTTGGCTGTGGGTAGCGTTTTTGTCACGATGATTCGTGCAGGAATCATTGTGACAAAAATCACTACCAACAGCCAAAGGGTTAAAGTCTTGTTTGTGCATTTTGGGTGAGGACAAACAATGCAGTCCTGCATACCTACAGTCCTTGGCTGGTTTACGTGAATTTAGTCTAGGGCACTAATCTGCATTACAGTGGAACCTGTTACGAGCAACCACTATTTTTGGGTGAGAAAAAAAGGGGACTTCAGACAGGTGCTCTCTCAAGAGAAGTCCTGAAGGGCAGAAGGTGTCACCTGTCATCAAAGACCATCATTTAGGTGGCTAAATGATGATCTTTACCCCACATCATACTGAGGCTAAAAGCTTCAAATGTGTGCACTGCCATATGCAAGCTATATTATAGTACTTACCGATAAGGATATAGACCAGTGGCTTTAGTTCAAGGGTGGTGCCAGAATAGCTTGGCGCCTAGAGGCACCAAGCTATTCTGGCACTACCCTTGAACTATTTTAGTCACACTTATTTCACACACTGGTGTATTGCGAATGATTAGGGTTAATGACACGCTGGTCACTCAAAACAGGTTTTGCTGTACATGTTTGTTAATCTTGATACTAGAGAAGTGTGACTCACAATTCACCTGCACACGTTTTATATCATTATTATTGAATTTGTTGGGTGTGGGTGACACCAGTTTTACTTATCTTTTATAAGGGTTTGACATTTTAAATCTTGCTTAATTACCACCAGGTTTAGGTTTTTGCACAAAACAGCGAATAAGATTTGTTGAACCCTGCTGTATCTGTTTTGCAAACATATACTGTGGACACATAAACTTAACTGGATCTGGTTTCCTTGATTCTGGATTAGTGGTCACGTGATACATGTACTGAGACCTTTGCGCATACATGGCATAAGTGCTACCCATGCTTCAGCTGAACTGTGTAAAATAGATCTGTTTATTTAGTGCTTTGCATCCCCGGCTCCTAAGTACTGTCAGAAGCGTCTATGTCATTTACCCTGCCCCTCCGCTTTGAGAAAGGAACAAAATGGATGATTAATTGCTGAGAAATAGTGAACACTATCTATCTGCAAGAGGCATAGATCCTCATGAGCCCCCGCAGCTGCGGGGGCTCATGAGGATCTATGCCTCTTGCTAACACCACTTTCAATCCATTTTCCTGGGCTGGTCAGGGCTCTTTTTGGTTGAATTAACAAAGAGTTCAGAAACACAATCTATGTCAAAGGGTTAAGCCACTGACTGCCACTGTTGATAGGGTACAGCGGAAAATACATGTAAGCGACCCCTTGATGGCTACTGATGTTACCGTGCGGCGGAAAAGATGCGTAACTGTGCGTCTTTTCTGCTGAACAGTATCATCGGTCGCAGTCAGGGGCTTCAAAAATGACAAACTTAAAACGGGTGTACGTTCAAAAAACACTTGCATTTGTTTTTGTTACAAAATTAGCTTCAGAGGCGTCTGCCAGTTTTTGCACGTTCCTGACTGATAGTATACTGTAATGTCGTGGGGCCTGTTGCGTTTAACCTCTTCCATGCCACTGGACACATATTTTGGGTTTCTCAAATCGTTCATTCAACGATTGAAAGCCACAGCTATGGATGCAAAGGTTTTTTCAGCAAGAGGTATAGATCCTTATGAGCCCCCGCAACTGCGGGGGCTCATGAGGATCTATACCTCTTGCAGTTACGTGTTTAGTTTTCTCGGCAGTGAAGGGGTTAAATCATTCTCTTGTTCTCTCTTTTGTTTTTTTCATGAGCACTATCTAGAAAGTAAAAACTGAGGATAGATATTTTGTTCCACTCTAAGTAGACCCGTACTATTGTAGCAGTTGTTATATAAATAATTGTTCTGTGTAGTCTTTCATAGTCCAGGTCAACACTTTTCTGTTTGTCTGTCTAATCTTGGATGATGCTTATTCTTTTGAGATTTTCTTGTTTCACACGAAACTAATGTCATGATCTTGATCTTTTCTATTTTGGTGGGGTTTTCTGCTCTCAGATATGGAAGAATTAGGTCCATGTAAGTAACATCTCATTGTTCATCCCTCACATCAGGGTTTGCATTCTTCGTACCCCAGCACACATAAGGTCCTCCGCCTGACTTCGGCCGGGTTTGGCCCTGCGCGCAGGGCCAACTGCAGATGACAGCGGGCTGAGGGCCTTTTGTTTGCTGGGACATGTATCCATCACACGCCCCAAGCCCATGTACATATACTCCTCCATCCAGCAGTTTTGGCTCTTTGTAGTAATTGCTGTGCCGTAGATGTGTGGCTTGTATTTCTGTGCTGGTCTGTGATTTTCGACTTTAAAACTATTGGCCGTAAGGTCATAGTCACAGATCAACACTATTTTTTCTTCTTTTTTTCTAATTTTTTTTCCTCTTGTTTGCTAATAGTGAGATTTAAATTTTTTTTCTAATCAGCATCCATGTTTTTGGGAAAAAAAAGTTTTTGAATTAACCTTGGACTAACAATTTTTTTTAAATTATTATTGTGAGTGAGAAGGCAAGCTTTGCTTGTGTGCTGACCCAGTGGTAATGGGTCACTTTCCTTGTGCATGATGGCTGAGCATGAGCTCTTGAAAGTAAAATAAATGCAGAAAACAGTGCATTTTCGTATAATTAAATCATGTGCCATGTGTTTATTTTTGCATTGTTCTTGTTGAATTTTTGTAGTATTTTATATAAGAATCCCCTAAAGCATCTTAAGATGTTTATAATGCAGTACATGTAATAATAATGATGATAAATAATTGCAATAATACTATAATAATAATAGTAACAAGAATAATAATTACATGTATATGAAAATGAACAGTAGTAATAAGTATAGATAATAATGATATGAAAATGAACACTGGTGATAAGTACAGATAGGCTTTGCTGCCTTGCTGTCTGCTCATGCATTCTATGCTCTTGCTAATTTCTGGTATGCTAGTGCAAGTACTTCAAGTGGGGCGTCCTGTAGCATAAAGCACACCCAGCCTGTTTGTCATAGTGCCAGTTTTATTACACTCACTGACGGTTTCTTATTATAAAGAAAAATCTCTGTCGTAAATTTATAACACAATGTGCATACTAAAGCGATCACTAAACTTTGTTTGCCGAATTGCCATTTTGTAGTTGGTGGATTGAATATACTGCTTTATTAAAGTCAACTTACCCGTACGTTGGTGAAGCTCTGAAACTTTAGTTTGACAGTTGTAGGATTGTTTAGAATACTGGCCAGTATGAGAGGGAGTGATTAGACTTCTAACAATTTAGTGTTAACCTTTTGGCTGTTGGTATCATTTTTTGTCATGATGATTCCTGCAGGAATCATCACGACAAAAAACACTACTGACAGCCTAACGGTTATTGGTAATTTCACAATGTTTAATCCTGTCTTTGTGCATCCACCAGTACTGTTTACAGTGCAGGCAGCTGCATGCACGAGGGTATTATTAACCCATTCAGCCTTGACCCACTACAGCAGGAGATGGGTCGACCATGATAATTTAAGGGCAGTGGCAGATTAGCTTGGCGCCTGTCGGCGCCAAGCTAACCTGGCACTGCACTTGAATTATTATGGTCAATCCATCTCCTGAAACAGGTGCGTGGTCGTTAGATGACGCCTCCAAAATTGGGGAAATACGTCCCCCCCCCCCCCCCCCCCCCCCCCCCCCCCGGCTGAATGAGTTAATAAGGAACTGTGTATGTAGTCATCTGAAAACCCCTTTGGCTGTTAGTAGCGCATTTATTTGCAATGATTCCATCAGGAATCATCAGGACAAGAAGAGTGCCAACAGCCAAAGGGGCAGTGTGTACTCTTGTACTTATCCCATCCAGTGGAATTTGTTCCTGCTGCTTTGCACGAGTGTAAAATATGTCAAGTAAATGTGTTGTCACATTCAGTGTATGTGTTTCCCACCCACCCTCTTTCCTCTCGCGTGTATTATTCAGCATTGACAGTAACGACATGAAGCCAGTGACAATTAGTGGAGAACCTCTCTCAGCCTTCGAACCTGTGCTAGAGGATGAGGTCAGAAAAGTGATCACAAACACTGCCCCCAAAACTTGTGAGTTAGACCCCATACCCACTCCCTTGTTGTACGAGTGCCTGGATGAAGTGTTGCCTGCCATTACACAAGTCATCAACAACTCTCTCTCCACTGGTATTTTTCCTGAAAGCTTCAAGACTGCACTTGTAAAACCCCTATTGAAGAAACCATCTTTAGACCCAAATGTACTGAAAAACTATCGCCCAGTTTCCAATCTTACATTTCTATCAAAGATTCTTGAGAAAATTGTCCTTGTTCAAACTTTAAAGCATGTCAACTCTAATAGTCTGTTCAGTGTATTTCAGTCTGCATATCGTCCCCATCGTAGCACTGAAACAGCTTTGCTGAAGATATTCAATGACCTGCTTTGTGCTTTGGACGAGCGTAAGATCACAGTCCTGGCTTTGCTGGACCTGTCCAGTGCGTTCGACACTATTGACCATGAAATTTTGCTGTGCCGTCTTCAATCTGTATTTGGCATTGAAGGCACAGTCTTGGCATGGTTTAGTTCATACCTGACTGAACGATCCCAGATTGTTTCTGTCGACGGCTGTCGTTCTGAGCCATCACCTCTTCGGTTTGGTGTACCCCAGGGCTCGGTCCTAGGACCTGTATTGTTCTTACTGTATGTTCAGCCCCTGTCCGACCTGATTTGTAGTCGCTCCATTTCCCATCATGCATTTGCAGATGATACGCAGATGTACAAAAGTGATACTGTCGAGCGAGCTGTGAATGCCGTCCAAAGTATAAGCCAGTGCATTGACCATGTCAAATCATGGATGACCACCAACAAACTGATGTTAAATGATGGCAAAACTGAAGCAATGTTGGTAGCTAATCCAAGATTATCTTCGTCCCTGCCTTTACCGTCATCATTGTCTGTGGATGGAACACTCATTGGCTTCTCTGCGAGTGTGAGAAACCTGGGTGTTACACTTGACAGCGAGTTATCTATGTCACAGCATGTCAGTGCAGTGTGTAGATCCGCTTATCTGGAACTTCGCCGTATTAGTTCAGTTCGACACCTGCTGACCGTGGAAGCCACTAAAACACTAGTTTGTGCATTTGTGCTGTCCAAGCTAGATTATTGTAACTCTTTGCTTTGTGGCTGCCCTCAGTATCTCATTGATCGCCTCCAAAAAATTCAGAACAATGCAGCCCGGCTTGTTGTGAGAGTCCGTAAGACTGAGCATGTCACACCCATCTTGAAGTCCCTTCACTGGCTACCTGTGTCCTCACGTATTCAATACAAAGTTATGTCAATCTGTTTTAACTGCCTTTCAGGCACCAGCCCAGAATACTTGTCCTCTTTGCTGCATGTGTATACACCCTCTCGTGAGCTCCGCTCCTCTTCTGATAAACGGAAGTTGTGTGTACCTTCTGTCCAAACTAAAACATTTGGTCAGCGCACTTTTGTTTATCAAGCCCCAGTGTTATGGAATACACTTCCTCTTGAGGTCAGAAACAGTGAGTCTGTCTCTGACTTCAAGAGGTCGTTGAAAACTCACCTCTTCAAGCTTTACTTTGAATAACTGCCAGTGTTTGATGCCTTAGTTGTAGTTCTGCAATCCTCCTTGTTTAGACTGAATGTTAATTAGAATATAAATTATTATGTATGTATTGTTGTTTAGTTTATTGTAAAAGTGGTGTGTTCGGGCATTGTGCTTTGTTTGTTATGTGCATATGTCATTGTATTTTTATTTTTGTGTACAGATTGTAAAGCGCTTAGAGCTTTTGAGTAAACTCATTATTATTATTATTATAATTAAGCTGACTAGAAAACAAAAACACAAACAACCATACCCTCAATATCTACATATTTCTGTTGTGTCTGTCAGTATCTAAATATCTCCGTTATTTTGGACTTTGTGGCTCTGTGCCGTAAGGTGAAAAATCGTGAACCAGCATACATTATGGAGATGTAACTTTGTGGGAGGTTGTTTTCGTATTCAGCGTAGTTTTTTTTCTCTATTTGAGCATTAAAACACAGCTAATAGTATCAAAGTCTTAACCCTGTAGTGTTTTAGTAGGTGATTCCTGCATTGACCTAACATGCTACCCACATCCAAAGTGTTAACTCATTTGAGAAGTCCTGCATTTGAATAATTATGTGGTGTCAGGCCCTGTGTCTGAATGCAGTATGTCTCGAATGTGTTAAATTTGAGCAAAAAGCTTTGTTGGTGACATTTTGAGGTAATGGTAGTGAAGAGGCTTCTACTCTAGATGAAGTTAATGTCATAATTGTTTTTGTATAGTCTTGACCAGTATGTTCAGTTTGCATTTGAACACTTTAGACATACTTTTTTAATCATCTCTTACTTTACTTACGCCTGTCACCCCTACCCGGGTATAGGCCGTCGACGAGAGACCTCCAGCAACTCCTGTCCTGCGCTTCTCCTTCGATTCTACTCCAGGTGGTTCCCAGTCTCTTGATGTCTGCTTGGAGGTCTCGACGACAGGAGTTTCTCGGCCTACCTCTTTTCCTCTTTCCCTGGCGGTTCCATGACAATGCCTGCCTAGTGATACTGGAAGCTGGCTTTCTCAGACTGTGACCGATCCATCCCCATCTTCTTCGCCCAATTTCATTCTCTGCTGTTATCTGTTCTGTTCTCTCCCAGAGTCTGATGTTGCTGATCTTCTCTGGCCAGTGGATTTTCAAAATTCTTCTAAGGCAACTGTTCATGAAGGTCTGTACTCTGTTGACTGTGGTTTTTGTCAATCTCCAAGTCTCTGCTCCATATAAGAGAACTGCTTTTACATTGGAGTTGAAAATCCGGACTTTGGTGTGTTGTGACAGCTCTCTGGAGCTCCACACGTTTTTCAACTGGAGAAAGGCTGCTCTGGCTTTACCGATTCGTGCTCTGACATCTGCATCAGTGCCGCCTTTTTTGTCTATGATGCTCCCGAGATAGGTGAAGGACTCCACCTCCTCCAACGGGGTGCCAGCAAGCAAGACTGGTTCTTCCCTGGTTGCGTTCAGCCTCATTGTCTTTGTTTTCTGTTTGTGAATGGAGAGGCCCACTTGGGACGAGATGTCAGCAAACCTCGTGGTCTTGTCCTGCATTTGTTGATGAGTGTGGGACAGTAATGCCAAGTCGTCTGCAAAATCGAGGTCGTCAAGCTGTGTCCACAGTGTCCACTGTATTCCACTTCGTCTGTGCTCTGTGGTCATCTTCATGACCCAGTCTATGGCCAGTAGGAAGAGGAACGGAGACAGCAGACACCCCTGCCTGACACCGGTTCTGACCTGGAGCTCCCTGGTGAACTGCCCTTCGTGGATCACGCGACATGTCATGCCATCGTAGCTGCTCTTGATTAGGCGGACGAGCTTTGTGGGTACACCGTAGTGTCGTAGGAGAGTTTCCACAGAGTCTCTCGGTGCACACTGTCAAATGCTTTCTCATAATCCACAAAGTTGACGTACAGCTCCACTCCAGAGACTGTTCCACGATGATGCGGAGAGTGGCGATCTGGTCTGTACATGATCGGTTCTTCCTGAATCCTGCTTGCTGGTCTCTCAGCTGGGGGTCAACGGAACTCTTCATTCTCTCCAGGATGATCCTGTTGAAGACCTTTCCTGGTACTGACAGCAAGGTGATTCCTCTGTAGTTGGAACACTTGCTGAGGTCGCCTTTCTTGGGAAGCTTGATTAGGTACCCCTCCTTCCAGTCAGCCGGCATCACCTCCTCTTCCCAGATCTTTCCAAACAGTGGGTACAGCATCTCCACTGTTGTCTCTAGGTCTGCTTTCAGAGACTCCGCTGGGATGCCATCTGGGCCTGCTGCTTTGCCGTTCTTCAAGAATGCCACTGCTCTTCTGATCTCTTCCCGGCTGGGTCTGTCACAGCTGATGGGTAGGTCGGTCTCTGCCGGCTGGATGTCTGGGGGGTCGGGTGGGCTAGGTCTGTTCAGTAACTCTTCAAAATACTCGGCCCATCTGTCGAGTTGGTCTGCTCTGTCTGCAATAGGCTTGCCTTCTTTGTCTTTTACTGGTCTTTCTGTATGGCCATACTTGCCTGACAATCTTCTGGTAATGTCGTAGAGCTGTTTCATGTTGCCGCTGCCTGCTGCCTTTTCTGCCTCTGCTGCCAGGCTGTCTGTGTAGGCCCTCTTGTCTGCCCTGATACTACTCTTCACCTCGCGGTTGGCTTCCGAGTATTCCCCCTGTGCCCTTACTTTGGCTGCTCTCGTGCGACTGTTGTTGACAGCTGCTTTCTTCTGCTTCCTCACTTCTATCTTCTTCAAGGTCTGTGCCGACAGCCAGTCCTTGTGATGGTGTTTCCTGAACCCTACAGTGTCTTTGCAGGTTGAGTTCAGCGCCTCTCTAACTGCCTTCCACTGCTGCTCTGTGGTGACCGCCTCCTCTTCATTTACTAGCTCCTGTAGTGCTTGAAACCGGTTGGACAGCACCAGTTTGAACTCTTCTCTAACTCCAGTTTCTCTCAGGAGGCCTACATTATAGCGCTGTCTTCTTGTTGTCTCTGTGCGGCTTTTCTTTAGCTTGAGCTTCATTCTTAAGGTAAGCAGATGGTGGTCGGAGGCGACATCTGCTCCCCTCCTCACTCGAACATCTTGAAGGGATCTTCTAAATTTCTTGCTAATGCAGATATGGTCTATTTGGTTCTCTGTTGTATGGTCAGGTGAGACCCAAGTTATTGCTTTGTGTATTCTTCTGTGTGGGAAGATGCTGCCTCCAATGACAAGTCGATTTAGAGCACAAAAGTCTACAAACCTCTCCCCGTTCTCACTCATCTCCGAGCCTAGTCCCTGTCTCCCCATCACCTCTTCGTATCCGGTGTTGTCCTCCCCTATTTTGGCATTAAAATCGCCCATGACGATGGTGATGTCTCGCTCCGCACATTTGTCCACGGCACTCTGGAGTCGGTCGTAGAACTCTTGTTTCTCTTCCTCATCACTGTCATTTGTGGGCGCATAACACTGGATGACGTTCATCTTGAGCTTTTTCTTGGTTCTAAAGGCTGCTGTGATAATTCTTGGCCCAAGAGGTTCCCAGCCCATCAGCGCTCTCTGTGCCATTGGTGACAGCATGAATGCTACACCTTCTGTATGGGGGGCATTCTCCTCTTCATGACCTGAATACAGAATCATCTCCCCTTTAATCATCTCTACTGTACGCTAATTTTGACAGAAAGTGAGTTAGAACAGGAAAAGTATTTTACAGCATTTTGCCACGCAGTGTGCAAATTTCTTCTTTTTTTTTTTTTTTTTTTTTTTTTTTGGTTTTGGGGGGGGGTGGGGTGGGGAGATATGTTTAACCTTTTAACCCTGGGACCCTGCAGCAGGAGATGGTTTGAGCATGATAATTCAAGGGTAGTGCCAGATGAGCTTGGTGCATTCACACCAAGCTCATCTGGCACTACCCTTGAATTATCATGATCAATCCATCGCCTACAACTGGTACATAGTCCTACATACAAAATTTGAGAAATGGGACCTTGGGGCTAAAAGGCTAAATGGAATCCATTGAATTGAAATGTAGGCAATTTCTATGCATGTTTAAGTGAAGTCCACTGCTCTTGTAATTACTGCTTGGAGTGATGTTGTTACAGTTGTTTCTTGTGCTTGTAACTGGAAACGTGCAGTGGACACGCGCTTGATACATCCAGCATAACATTTTGTCAGCATGATGAGTTACTAAAGGAAGCAGTTGGCACACTCGCCATAGTCAGAGATGAAAAATTAAAGCCAACTAATACTTTACCCTTCAGCTGTCGTGGCCTATTGGGTGGAGTAATGCAAGACCGGTCCCACCCAGGTATGCAATCTGTCGCTCTGGTCCCTGGCCACGATAGTTGAAGGTTCAAGTATTAGTGTTATGCTTTCAAAGCCAAGCTAATTTGGCAGCACCATTGAAATATCATCAGGGACCTATCTCCCACATCTAGTACACAGTCTTTATGATTCCTTTCAGTTGTGAAAGTCATTACAGTATTGTTAACCTTTTGGCTGTCAGTAGCAGTTCTTGTCATGATTCCTACAGGAATCATGACAAAAACTGCTACTGACAGCCAAAAGGTTAATTACATGTGTTAATTACAAGAGCATGTGCATGAATATTTTAACCTTGTCATGTAATTGAATGGCAGTTCTCTGTGCATTAGATTCCTCTGAACTTCAGTTCTAATAGTTTTCACTTGATCATCACATTGAATCACAAGGTCATGATTTTCATTGTCAGGCCATGTCAATTGTCATGATAAGTGCTGTATGTTTTGGGTGTGGCAATTATTTATTTTTTTTTTTTAAAGCCAATAATTATGTTCATTTTTTTTTGTTGTTGTTGTTTTGAAAAGTGAGATTTCCACTAAAATGTCACTTTGCAGAAAAATTGACACCGCCAGGACAGTTATTTTAGTGTCTGTCTTTTCTGCCAGTATATGTTGTGTTTTGTCTGTGTCAGGTCTGATCTCAGTGGCTGGACAGCTGGACCGAGAGAGTCAGGGTGAATACAACCTGGTCATTCGCGCTAGTGATGTCAATTCTGCCAGCTATGCTGAAACCATTGTCCATGTCATATTGGAGGTACAGTACTCAGCTGTTTTTTTTTTTCTTCTAAATTTGTCTGTTGCTTTAACTTATTCCAGGAACCTCACATGAACAGCTGTGAAAGTGTGGCAGCAACACTATGTGACACTTCTGCAGCTATATGACACTTCTGCAGCTATTGATGCAGGCTGCCTTGAATGAGCTACATTTTGAACTACAGTTGACATTTTCAAAGGAGTGCTACTTCAGATAAACTGTGATAGTTTAAAGGTAGTGCTAGAATAGCTACATTGGTGCCTCTAGTTCAGGGAGTGGTTCCAGAATAAAGGGTGGCTTGGTTCTTTTTGTCTTTGCTCCAGAAAATGTCATCAAACATGTTATCTGACACATGACACAGCAACATTTATTTTAGCTTACCATACTTCTAGTAATAAGTATTGATGTATTCCAAATCGAAGACCAGCATGCATATTGAATTGGTTTTACAGTATTTTAGTTCATTTTGGTTGTTTCATTTCAACAGGATGTAAATGACAATACACCCATGTTTGAGAGTCTGCGCTACATGCACACCGTGTCAGAGTTTGCACGTGTGGGGACATCGCTGCTGAAGGTGTCAGCGCGAGACACAGATAGTGCTGCCAACAGTCTCATCCGCTACAGTCTGGCACCGATGAACCCTGACAGTACCGATACACAGTCCTTCTTCATCAACTCCGACTCTGGCGTCATTCTCTTGCACAGGTCAGTAATGCTGCAACTCTTACACATCAGAAGCGAAAGGGCCCACATGTTGGAACTAGCCAAAACGTCTACATTTTAGGATCATTTGCGTGAAGTAATGCTGTATACTTCCTCTTCCTACTGGCCATAGACTGGGTCATGAAGATGACCACAGAGCACAGACGAAGTGGAATACAGTGGACACTGTGGACACAGCTTGACGACCTCGATTTTGCAGACGACTTGTCCCACACTCATCAACAAATGCAGGACAAGACCACGAGGCTTGCTGACACCTCGTCCCAAGTGGGCCTCACCATTCACAAACAGAAAACAAAGACAATGAGGCTGAACGCAACCAGGGAAGAACCAGTCTTGCTTGCTGGCACCCCGTTGGAGGAGGTGGAGTCCTTCACCTATCTCGGGAGCATCATAGACAAAAAAGGCGGCACTGATACAGATGTCAGAGCACGAATCGGTAAAGCCAGAGCAGCCTTTCTCCAGTTGAAAAAAGTGTGGAGTTCCAGAGAGCTGTCACAACACACCAAAGTCCGGATTTTCAACTCCAATGTAAAAGCAGTTCTCCTATATGGAGCAGAGACTTGGAGATTGACAAAAACCACAGTCAACAGAGTACAGACCTTCATGAACAGTTGCCTTAGAAGAATTTTGAAAATCCACTGGCCAGAGAAGATCAGCAACGTCAAACTCTGGGAGAGAACAGAGCAGATAACAGCAGAGAATGAAATTGGGCGAAGAAGATGGGGATGGATCGGTCACAGTCTGAGAAAGCCAGCTTCCAGTATCACTAGGCAGGCATTGTCATGGAACCCCCAGGGAAAGAGGAAAAGAGGTAGGCCGAGAAACTCCTGGCGTCGAGACCTCCAAGCAGACATCAAGAGACTGGGAACCACCTGGAGTAGAATCGAAGGAGAAGCACAGGACAGGAGTCGCTGGAGGTCTCTCGTCGACGGCCTATACCCGGGTAGGGGTGACAGGCGTAAGTAAGTAAGTAATGCTGTATACTTACACATCAAGAGCCAAAGTCCTACACTTTAGATACATCTACAAAAAGTGCTTCTGTATTCCTTACACATCAAGAGCCAAAGGGCCTACATTTCAGAAACAGCTACAAAGTGCTTCTATCTACCTTTGCACATCAAGAGCTGAAGGAAAAACATTTTAGAATCGTCTGCTTTGCAGATGATTCTAAAATGTGGACCCTTTGGCTCTGGAAATCACAGAAGTAGATCAACCATAAAAGATTACATAAATCAGTCATGATGGATCGCCCATGATATATTGTTTGTAAACTTGACGTGGCTAGAGATCGATAGACCATATGTTGTATGGATCAGCCGTGACACATTGTCTGTAAAATTGACATTGTAGTATAGCAGCAACACGATTGACCAGGATACTGGTGAATGGAGGTGCTTGATCAAGTAAGCACTTCTTTGGAAAATAAAAAATAAGCATGCTAACTGGATGCAGTACACACAAAATTAACGGATCTTTGTTTTTGTCGCACATCTTCTTGATTTGAGCACACATGTGCAGAGCGTAGGTAATATTTAAAAAAATTGTTTTTAAATTAATTTTTTTTCTTGGTAAATTCAGGCGGCTGGACCGTGAGACCCAGGCTGAGTACACGTTCCTGGTGGTGGCCACAGACAGTGGTATGCCTGCACGCAGCAGTATGTCCATCGTGCGCATCATCGTCCTTGACCTGAATGACAATGCTCCCCGCTTCCCCCAGCCCACCCTGTCCTGCTCCATCACGGACCAGGCGCAGAGAGGTCAGCTTGTGACCAAGGTCGTCGCCATGGATGCAGATGATGGAGACCGGGGACAGCTGAGGTACTCCATTTTGTTAACCCTTGTCACTGCCAAGAAAAAGTGAACACAATAAAACTACAAGAGATATAGATCTTCATGAGCCCCTCGCAGTTGTGGGGGGGCTCATAAGGATTTATGTCTCTTACATTTTTTATCTTGTTTACTTATTTTTGTTTGCCTCCTGTTGACCACTTTGCATCTAAGTTCTTTGGACAGCAGGGGCTCTTTGGTGGTGTTAACAAAATTTCAGCAAAAACACAAGGGCAGTGAGTGGTTAATGTTTTCCTTCTTGCTTCGATTTTTTTTTTCTTTTCTTTTTTTTTTTTTTGGTGGGGGTGGGTGGGTGTAATATTGCTCTTATGTGGAAAAACAATAAGATTATTGAAAATCTTGTAGTCCGTAAGCTTGTAGACAAATATATTTTTTGTGTCAGTGAACTGAATAAACCTGTTCAAAAACAAATTGATTGATAGGTACTCCATCGTGGGCGGCAACGAGAAGCAGACCTTCACCATCCATCCTGTGTCAGGCCTCATCACCGTGTCCGAGCACCGCAAACCCGACTTCAGCCCAGCATACGTGCTGAATGTGTCGGTCAGTGATGGGGTCTACACCAGCTTCGCACGAGTCGCTGTGGCTGTCAAGAACACCAACAGGCATCATCCGCGATTTACTCAGCCAGTGTACTACATGGAGGTGTCGGAGATGCACCCAGTTGGGACGAGCATGATGACAGTTTCAGCAGTAGACAGCGATCGTGGGAACTACGGCATGCTGACCTACACCCTGCCCAGTGAACGCATGGCAAACCTCTTCTCTATTGATGCTGACACGGGTAGGTTTTTTGCCCCCTTATATGCACAGCTGCTGGTACTGTTCACAGTACTGTTTGCAACATGCACAAGGGTTTAACAATTTAATCCTTTGGGTTTTGGTAGCACTTTTAGTTGAGGCGATTCCAGCAGGAATCGCCTCAACTAAAAGCGCTGCCAACAGCCCAAAAGTTGTAAATACTTTTTATCCATAGTCAGTTGTTGTACACAGTGAGTACAGTGAGTAAGCTCTCGATTTCCAATACACCTGTGCTGGTCTGCGGTTTAGACATTACAACTTGGCCATAAAGTCCAAAATCACAGACCTCAAAGATCTGTTGTCCTTCACTCCTTAAACTGCAGAGAAAAAGTCAACATGCTCCAGCTGCAAGAGGCATAGATCCTCATGAGCCCCTGTGTGTGTGGGGGCACATGGGGATCCATGTCTCCTGCTGAAACCACTGTGTATCCTTGTACCTTGGACCAGTATTGCTTTTGGTCATTTGGTCAGTCTCACCAACAAACTCTGCATCCATTAGCATTGAAGGTGTTGAAAAGAGTAATTGTACTGCTGTATTAACTCATATCATATTGAATCCAGACCAAAAAGGTGACTGCCAAGCGTGTAATATGCAAAGAAGTACCCAACGGAGAAAGAAACATGCTTAGAAAAGACGGGTACAACACAATTTATTAATATTTCGGGTAAATACCCTTTGTCAAAATAGACAAACAAACAAACATAGAGATTAGCCGCTACTTATCTTCAATGGCAGAAGGAATGTGGCCCGAAATATTAATAAATTGTGTTGTACCCGTCTTTTCTAAGCGTGTTTCTTTCTCCGTTGGGTACTTCATATCATATTGAGTCTAAACGCTTCAAACTTGTACACAGCCATATGCAAGCTACATTATAGTACTTAGAGATAAGGATATAGACCGATGGCTTTAGTTCAAGGGTGGTGCCAGAATAGCTTGGCGCCTAGAGGCGCCAAGCTATTCTGGCACTACCCTTGAACTATTTTAGTCCAACTTATTTCACACACTGGTGTATTCCGAATGATAAGGGTTAATGTGCTAACACTTTCTGTCTGTGGTCATCTTTCAGTTGCCGCCCCTCTGTGTTTCGGAGTACCCCAAGGGTCAGTCCTTGGGCCTGTGCTCTTCATCATGTATATACAGCCCTTGTCGGGTGTCATAGCTGCACGCCCAATTTCTCACCACGCGTACTCTGATGACACGCAGTTGTATAAATCAGGCCATGTTGAGCAGGTCGATGCCATCATCCAGTGTGTGCAACAATCAGTTTCTGATGTTAGAACATGGATGATAGCCAACAAATTAAAACTGAATGAAGATAAAACAGAAGCCATGCTAGTTTCCTCTACCAGAATATCTTCCACCTTACCGCAGTCCATCACAATACTAGACACTGAAGTTAGCTTTTCTGATCAGGTGAGAAATCTTGGCGTCACTATCGGTTGCTGCCTCTCACTAAAACAACACGTTTTGAATGCCTGTAGATCTGCATTCATTGAACTGCGTCGCATTAGTTCCATCAGGCATCTTCTCACACCAGAAGCCACTAAAACACTGGTCTGCTCCTTTGTCTTGTCCCGACTCGATTACGGCAATGCACTCCTGTGTGGCTGTCCTCAGTACCTTCTGGATCGGCTCCAGAGGGTGCAGAACTCAGCAGCACGGCTTGTTGTCAAGGCAAAGAAGTCAGACCACATCACACCCATCTTGCGTTCACTCCATTGGTTGCCTATCACATCTAGGGTACAATACAAAGTTCTGTCCATCTGTCATACCTGTCTGTCTACTTCTACTGGCCCTGTCTATCTTTCTGATCTTCTTCATGTGTACACACCTTCAAGACAGCTCCGTTCCTCAGCAGACACTAAACTATTACGCTTTCCGACTGTGAGAACTAAGTCTTTTGGCGAGAGGTCTGTCTCATACCAAGGACCATTTCTCTGGAACAAACTCCCACAGTCCCTCAGATATGTTGAACCAGCGAATAGTTTCCGGCAGTCTTTAAAGACACATCTATTCCTTTAAACGTGCATTCACCGTTATAATTATTTTATTTTTGTTTTTGGTGCTGCTGTCAGTGAGAGCTGCCTAGTGTATCTGTTATTAGTTTTATGGTACACATATATCTTTGGTGTGTGTGAGCATTTCTTGTTGGTGTGTTTATTCTGCTAAGTTTATTTTCTCTGTATATCTTGTTGCGTGAGTGTGTATGTTAGGGCATATATATGTGCTGTAGGATGCAAGGTCTGTGTATGTTAGTATGTCATTTGTACGGCGCCTAGAACTTTTCTTTCAAAAGTATAGGCGCCTTAAAAATATACATTATTATTATTATTATTAACACTCTAACAGTAAGCTGCTATTGTAAATCTTGCCCTACTATCTCTATGTTTGTGGGTCATGCCAACAAGAGCTGTAGATCCTCCTGAGCCCCTGCAGTCTGCAGGGGCTTATGAAGGTCTGTGAATCTTTCAGATGTTAAGAATTACAGAAAAACTCGTTCTTTTGCAGGTGAGATCTCTACCCGCCAAATCCTTGACCGCGAGAAGTCCGCTCGATACGACATGACTGTGGCAGCTACGGACAACGGGGGTCAGATGGGGTTTGCGACAGTGCAAGTGGTGGTTCGCGACGAGAACGACAACATGCCCCAGTTCCTGATGGAGGAGTACCGTGCCAACGTCTTCTTCAATGCTACGCTCAACACCCAGGTTATACAGGTAAAATTGATTTGCTTTACATGCAGCTTTCTTTTTGGTTTGGATGCATTCATCCTCGGCACACTTCAAGATGTGGATTGCCCATGATAGTTCTAGGGTGGTGCCAGAATAGCTTGGCGCCTAGAGGCGCCAGGCTGTTCCGATACCCTTGAACTATCATGTCTCGTAATAGTGTTGGATCTGAATGGGATACATTCTAAAAAAAGTCTCGGTGAAACTAGATCTTATTTCTTATAGATGATTTTAAAATTGTGCTGGGTGATTAAATAAGATGTAAGTAATAATAATGATAATAATAATAATGTACATTTATATAGCTCTTAACCTCCAAATGAATGGTGCTCTAAGTGCTTTACAAGATCAAAAATCACAGAACAAAAAGTACAAGAACGGAAACGCTACAATAAATGTTGCAAAAACTGAAGTGACACATATTAAAAGCTCACACTCACACACTCACACATAAACTGTTACAAGAACAGTTACTGCCAAAGATTGCTACAGCACTGAAAATGCATGTAACTATATGCATAAGAAAACAGATAGGTCTTGAGCGGTGATTTAAAAGTTGGAGTTGGGGCATGTCTGACATGGGCTGGAAGATCGTTCCAGATGAGTGGACTGAAATAAGAAAAGACACGCTAGCTCTGGTTAGACTTCTTTCACCTAGGAACCCTGAAAATACGCGTGTCTGATGCTGAATGGAGGGATCTTGAAGGCGTGTAAATATGAAACAGGTCGGACAAATATGGGGGAGCAGAACTGGTAATACAGAGACCTTGTACACAATTCTTTGAGATAGTGCAGGTCAACAAGTAAGGGTGTTATGTACTAAGTATATTTCTAACAAACTCTTCTTGTGTCAGACTGTGTTCATGTGTCAGATGTAAAGAATTATTTCTCTGTGTCAGGTGAAGGCTTTTGATGCAGACATCGGTGTTAACGGCAAAGTGAAGTACGTGCTGCATGCCGGCAAAGACCCTGATGTGGGACAGCTCTTCTCTGTGGATGAGGAAACAGGAGCTATCCTGGTCAAGTCCAGCCTCACATTTGCTGGTGAGACTTGAGTTCTCTGCTGTAGTTCTGTCCTTGGGTAAATATGGCAGGTTTGATGTGTTTGCCTCACATATAACATTTGGATATAACAACTGGACAAAACAAAAAAAAATTTTTTTTAATCTAGATTTTACAGTACAGTGTGCCACGGTCTGTTTTTAGTTACAAGTGCTGGTATTTTCTTACAGTTTGTCTTGTGGTACAGTTGGTGTATTTAACACTATTGTGACAAGGACTACCATTGCTTTATGCTCCTGCCAGCCTGAGCCTGCCTCCAAGACACTTCCAGAAAACCAGGAACTGTAAACAAATCTGTCTAGCAAGCTTGGATTAAGTCCAATCACCACCAAATTTTGTGTACTAAATGAAAAAAGGATGCCCAGTTTAGTTGTGCTATTTATAAGTTTGTTGCATGATTCATATAAGCCGTCATCTTAAAAAAGGGGGATAACTTTTTTAGTTTTGTTTTCATACTTGCTGCCACCACAGGCTCTGATACTGGCACTATTTCTGCACTGCTTTCTAATCACTGTCACTGCTATTTTCGCTTTTGTGAGGCGAAAGAGACTCGGAATCCCTATCGCCAGGATTGTCAAGATCCAGCATCCTAAGAATCTGATCTCTTGACATAGGTCACCTTTGATTCATTTTTTTCATCTAAATTTGCCGCAAACCTTCGCTGATATGAACATGAGCGGATGTGGCTGCAATTCTTTTATCAAGGGAAACAACTCAATTGCCGGCAAGCTTCCAAACGGGGGAGCAAACATGAGTCTTCTACCATGTATCACTAAAACGACTCGAGGTGCGGCCCGTCGGTGCACGATATACACGTGCAACATTTTAGCCGGACATTTGTAAGCTATATTTACATCTTGTCTTAAGACCCTGCTTTTAGTCTGGTTGACCAGATTTTTACCCATCCCGCCGTGAGATGGCCTTAGTCGCCTGCTCCCAAATAACTAACTAACTAACTGGGCTGAATGAGTTAAGTCCTTCACTGCCAGTGGATGCAGATTGTGCTTGTAAAGTCTTTGTTTATTCCCTGCCACAGAGCTCCATCCGTTCAAGAAATATGGATACAAAATGGTGTCAGCAAGAAGCATAGTTCCTCGTGAGCCCTCGCAGTTGCAGGGGCACATCTCTAGCAGATGAATTGTGTTCGGCAGTGAAGGGGTTAATGCCCTTGTGCGTGCAGGCACCAGTGCTGTTTACATTTTCTGTTCTTTGTTTTTTTTTTTCAGTGAACCGGGTATTCCAGTTTTTTGTGCGAGCACGTGACCAAGGTGTACCTGCACTCGAGAACCATGTTCCAGTGGAGATCCTGGTGATGGGTGCTGGTGACAATCCTCCCCGCTTTTCCACGGACCAGCAATCCTTCTTCATCCAGGAGGATGAGGCGGCAGGGGGGACCATCGCCACAGTGCGCGCTCAGTGTCTGTCCCCCCTCACATACACACTGGTACCCGGCATGACAAACAGCAGCAATAACCCCACCACCTTTGCTGTTGATGACTTTGGCCAGATCCGTGTTCTGCGACCACTCGACCGTGAAATCACGCCTTCTTACATCCTCTCGCTGAGAGCGCAAACCCAGACATCACCTCAGTTGGTGGCATACACGGACGTGCATATCCAGCTTCGTGACATCAATGACAACTACCCCAAATTTGAGTCCCACCCATACACAGCCACTGTGATGGAGAATGCGGACATTGGGATGGAAATCATCCAGGTGAAGGCAGTGGATGCTGACTTGCCGCGGAGACTGGACTATGCCTTTGGGGAGGGCATGGAGGAGCTGGCCAACATATTCTCTGTGGACACCCAGAGCGGCTGGATCCAGCTGTTGACCAAGCTGGACCGCGAGACAACAAGTGAGTACAACCTGACAGTCATGGTCACTGATGATGATGACGATGCACGCATCAACGGTGAGGGTGTACGTTTGACCTCCACCACCAGTGTCCTCATCACCGTAACGGACCACAATGACAATGCGCCACAGTTCGAGAAACCCGACTTCTACACTGCAGTCAACGAGGGTGCTCACGCAGGCACTGTTATTTTGAAGCTGTCGTCCACAGATGCTGACCTTGGTGCCAATGCAGCCGTAACCTATCACATTGTGGGTGGCGACCCGTTTGGTCAGTTCCAAATTCACTCCAATGGGGAGGTTTTTGTCAACAAGGGGCTGGATCGTGAGATGCGCAGTGGATATATGCTGGAGGTGGCCGCTACAGATGGGGGTTTCGTCTCGTATGCCCGCGTCACCGTCACCATTCTGGATGATAATGACAACGCACCAGTGTGTGAAGAGGTCAGTACTGTACATTCATCGCAGACTACCAAAATTCCTTTTCTTGGGACAATAATGATGTCTAAATCGTTTGACACCCTACCAATAGATACGGATTGACCATGATAGTTCAACAGTGGTGCCAAAATATCTTGACGCCTTTGGTTCCAGGCTATTGTGGCACAGACTTGAACTGTCATGGTTGATGTATCTCCCATGAATGTGCTGGCGTTGCAGTGACTGAGCCAGCTGTCTAACATTGATCTATGCTGTTCTGTCCATGAGGTTGCCAATAACAGATGTTCTTATCCCTTTAGTCCCCTTTGTGTATGCAGCCACCGTTACAGTAAACAATTCTGGTGGCTGTATGCAGCCACCGTTACTGTAAACAATTCTGGTGGCTGTATGCAGCCACCGTTACTGTAAACAATTCTGGTGGCTGTATGCAGCCACCGTTACTGTAAACAATTCTGGTGGCTGTATGCAGCCACCATTACTGTAAACAATTCTGGTGGCTGTATGCAGCCACCGTTACTGTGAACAATTCTGGTGGCTGCATATGCTAGGGTGTAACCTTTTCTGACCATACACTTTTCTTGTTTCAAAAGTGTTGAACATAAATTTGATCAGTCCAATTTAACTAGACATGTATTATTTTGCAGCAACTGATGATTTTGCCTGTGAACCCAATTTTGACACTACACTTCTTGTCTTGCAGACATTTTTGGATGTTATTGAGGATGAGAACGTGAGTGTAGGAAAACCAATCGCCCTCATTCAGGCATCGGACAAAGACGAGGCCTCCACAGCCAACGCACGCATACAGTACATGCTCAGCGGGCAGGGGTCGGACAAGTTCATGCTGGAGAAGGATTCTGGTATGTAGTGATAAATTGTCGTGAGATTGTCGACAGTGAATGGTGCGGGTTTTTTTTTTCTTCTGGCCATTCACTGTCGACAGTCGCATGACAATCTGTGTTAGTTTTTATCCTTAACCCATATCATACTGAGGCAAAAGCTTTAAATTTGTCACACTGCAAGCTACATTATAGTACTTACAGATAAGTATATAGACCAGTGGCGCCAAGCTATTCTGGCACCACCCTTGAACTATTTTAATCAAACTTATTTCACACACTTGGACTGGTGTATTCCGAATGATAAGGGTTAACACGCAACAGTTGACTGTCGGCTCGACACACGGCATACAGAAGGATTGAAGCGATGCGCTGAGCCTGCCAGTGCCTTACACATGCCAGCTCAGGGTATAGGGCTAACGCTTCATGCAGTGCCAATCCATGTGCCATGACTTGAAGATAGTTAACAGCAGATTTTGTCAAGATCTCCTAACTCTTTGGCCACTGGTTGTGCTTTTTGTCGTGATGATTCCTGCAGGAATCACTGCAACAAAGAGCACAACCGACAGCCAAGGGTTATCAGTGAACCTTTCTTTATTCACTTGATTATGCCATTGAGCTGTCATGGTTTGTCCGTCTCTAATGACTTGGGTGCACAGCTCAGCCAGTGATTGTAAGCTAGGAAACGTTATACTGTAGATGTGGAAGTTTGCTAGTTATATGCTTTATGCATGTTTTTATGAATAAAGCATTGTTATGTTCAGGCATTGTGAGGATATAATGTAGACGCTTTAACACAGTTGTTTTTTTTTTGACAAAACGATTAATTTTTTTCAGGCATCTTGCGGACATCTAAAGCACTAGATCGCGAGACGCAACAAGAGTACCTACTGATCGCTACAGCCAGTGATGGTGGGGGCAACTCATGCACCACGGAGGTTCGAATCTTTCTGCGTGATGTCAACGACAATCCGCCTGAGTTCACAGGGAATATGCGTGACACATTGACGGTGCAAGAGGATGCACGTGTCAACACGTTGCTGACACGCATCACCACAGTTGATAAAGATACCGGTTAGTGTTTTGCTGTGGGTGAAGTGCACTTGTAGTGTTAATGGTCATGATGTAATGGTATATTACATGGTGTGCAATTGTGGTGATGTGTACATGTTACTGTTGTGGTCTTGGTTTTGAAGTTCAAGGGTAGTGCCAGAATAGATTGGCGCCTGTAGGTGCCAAGCTATCCTGGCACTATCCTTGAACTGTCATGGTTGATCTTTTCCTAGAACCAGTATGCAGTCTTCAGATGACAACTTTTGAAATTTTGACTGTAGAAATGTTGTCTGTAGGGCTGAGGTTAGTAAGTGGGCTTAAAATCTACATATGATAATGAAGTCAAGGAAATGGGCTGAGTGCGTTTTCTGATGGATTTTTGTAATTTATTGACAACAATAATGTACGTTAATTTCCTGTTTCACAGGTATAAACCGCAACACGCGCTACCGATTGAAAGAGAACGGGCCAAGCGTGTTCAACATTGACCCGCGCAGCGGCATTCTCAGTCTGGTGTCCACCCTAGATCGTGAACAGCACCCCGAGTACAACATTACTGTGGTCGCATACAATGAGGTGTGTGCTTTGCTCATCTGGCATTTTGCTCAGAAAAAGATGAACTTATTGATTAACCCCCTTTGTGCACGCAGCCTCCAGTACTTTGTTCAATAGTGGTGGTAGCAGACTCAAGGGATACATCATTTATGTGATGCTATTTATACCATGGAAGTCCATCTGATTATATTTTTGCAGTAAATTTAACTTTGTTGCCTGTATCTTCTTCACCTAAAAAGCTAAGTAGTGTGATATATGACGTAAGCTGAATCAACCCTGATGGCTCATGGATTGTGCTTGAATTGCTTGATGTTTACAGGATTTCAGTGTGCAGTACGAATGTTTAGATTGTTTATTTCTTGAGTACATCAAGTGACCACTTCTACCATTACAGATATAGACAGACAGTTTGTTGATATTTGCTTTGTATGCCTTATTTACCTTGTTTTACATGAAAACCAGGCATGCTACTTTTCCACAATTTTCGCGGATTTCTGCGAAACTGGAAAACCGTCATAGCCTCTGTAGCATGCCTCTCCTGCATGCTGTTT
Source organism: Semisulcospira habei (assembly GCA_036245525.1). Classification (NCBI taxonomy): domain Eukaryota; kingdom Metazoa; phylum Mollusca; class Gastropoda; family Semisulcospiridae; genus Semisulcospira; species Semisulcospira habei. The sequence goes on from BTPG01000005.1 coordinate 18,003,712, forward strand.
ATATGGCCCCCTGCACCCCTGACATAGGTTTCAGGGAAATCCATCATAGCATTTCTATCAGGCACGCTGTTTATATGGCGCCCTGGACAGCCTGTATAGATTTAAAACAAGATAACCCTTAACCCACTCAGTCCTGACTCACTACAGCAGGAGATGGGTTGACCATGATAATTCAGGGGTAGTGCCAGATTAGCTTGGCGCCTATCGGCGCCAAGCTAATCTGGCACTGCCCTTAAATTATCATGGTTGATCGATCTCCTGCAACTGGTGCATAGTCATTAGATGACGCCTCCAAATTTGGGGAAATACGGCCGTCGGGCTGAATGAGTCAGAAAGCAAATTAAAAACCTTAACATGCATAAACTAACAACAAATCTGGTATTTCCTGTCTCAGATATCCCCAGAGTTGTCTGCCACTGCCACTCTGAGAGTTGTGGTTCTTGATGTCAACGACAACCCGCCACAGTTCGAGCGCACCAGCTACTACACGTCAGTCAGTGAGGCCGCAGAAGGTGACACAGTCGTGGCTCGCGTCCGCGCCACCAGTCTCGACATCGGAGCAAATGCTGTTATCACGTACTCCATTGCTGCTGGGAACCAACAGGGGAAGTTTGCAATCGGGCTGGAAGATGGTGAGTGACTGTGTGTTGGTCTGTGATTTTGGACCTGTAAGGCTCTTGGAAAGTAAGGTCCAAAACCAGAAACCAGCGCATGTAAATGATTCTTCCACTCTTTGTTTTAAATGTAGTAAAACTGTTGTCGCTATTGTTTCATGTGAAAGAAAAACAGAAGATAGTGGTGGAAAACCCTTTAAAATAGAAACAAGGAACGACGTTTCGGATCATAGATTCTTTTTCAGTCACCTGAAGAAGGATCTTTGATCCGAAACGTTGTTCCTTGTTATTTTAAAGGGTTTTCCACCACTATCTTCTGTTTTTGTTTTAAATGTATTTATTTATTCATTTATTCATTCACTTTGGTTTGCATGGTTGCATGTCATAATGTGATGTTCTCAGACATGTTTGGTTAACACACATTTGCAAAGACTTAACATTTTGAATTGTGGAGTGTGCATAGTGAACAATAACAAAGTGTGAGGGAACTTTTTTCGTTGTTGTTATGTCTGACACTTGTTATATGCCTAAGGAAAAAAATGTTTTTATGCAACATTTTGACACATTTAACGTGAGAAGCCAACTGTACAACTTAAATAATCTTAAACTCCACAGGCATCATACGAGTTGCTGAGCCTCTGGATCATGAGCTGTCTCGCGAGTATTTCCTGACCATCCTGGCACGGGACCAAGGGTCACCACCCCTGAGCAACACCGCCATCGTGAGCATCAACATCACAGATGTGAATGACAACCCACCGCGATTCAGTCAGGACACGTATGCAGCCACCATCAATGAAATTTCCACTGTTGGTGTGGAAGTATTCAAGGTCAGTGGCCTTTGTTTTCTCAAAACACATTACCGATGGTATTACTGTAAGGAATGGTTTCTTAGCTAGTCTAATTTTAGCCCAAAATTGTTGTGTACGAGTATGGTCATGATGGCAGGAGAGGGGCGCCATAGCCTAGGCGGAAACCCGGGTAGCCTCGCCTCCGGTTCAACCACGCATGCGCTACAGCGCTTATACGCCAGTCAGTTTTCTTTGCTAGTCGCGGAAGGTTGTGTACGTCTCCTACTCTAAGAAAAGCTTCGACCTGTGTTGGTGGTGGAATTAATGAAGAGAGGAATAACCTGTCGTGTGGTTTTAGGAGGGACTTCCCTTCGCCTACCTTGTGTTAGGCTTGGACGCTTTCGTGTGGACTAGGTCTGCGTCGGCCCCGAGACTTAGACCGGTAGAGGTGGCGCCATTGTGAACTGTGCTCACGCGCCTCGTGGCCGGTCGGGCCGTAGACTGTTTCACTTTGCGTGTGTTCTGACCCCTCCTTCGCCCTTCTGATAGCTTCGGAGTACCCGGCGTTACGCTTGGACGCGTTCGGGTGAAATTCTGCGTCGGTCTTCTTGGGACGTAACCTGTCGAGACGGCGCCATTGTGAACTGTGCTCACGCACCGCGTGGCCGGTCGGGCCGTGGTGTGTTTTCCCACTACGTGTGCTCTGTACCCTCCTTCACTCTTCTGCTAGCCTCGGAGTGCCCGGTGGTAGGCTTGGACGCTTCCTGGGAGATTTTCCTCACCGGTTTGTGCCTTAGACCTGACGTGACCTTGGCTCGTGTGATCGGCACGGCTCGGTGCCGGACTGTTCGTGGCTCTTCGCTCGTCGTGGGGCCTCACCTCTGCTCGGCGCCGAGACTTTTCAGGGTGTCTGGTGTAGGTGGACGCTTCCTGAATTCGTCGGCGGTGGTTCTAACTTCGGGGACCGGGCGTGCCAGCGGCGCCGGCGTGGACTCCTTTCACGGACCGGGATTGCGTCGAGCCTGCCTTCAGCCGGAGGTCTTGGACGCCGCGGTGTTCTGGTTGGTCTTCGACTGGTGTTGGTACCCGGCTTCTTCGGATGGCAAGGTAAAACCTCGGCTATTGCCTACGTCGGGCGCTCAGGGGAGGTTAGAGCGCCGGGCGTTGGCTTGCGCCGTACACTTATCTTCGTTCTTACACGTGGATTCGTATTGCGGGCCCTTGGGGGCATGCTCCCTTGTAGGCTTTGTGATATTTGTTTTGCAGTTCAGGCGAGCCCGCACCTGCTCGCGTTGTGGGCAGTGCCACTGGCCGAGTGACGAGCATGCCAGTTGCCTGCTCGGTTACGGATGTCCCTCTACATGTTCAGTCGAAGTGTTAAGCCCCGTGTGGATGCAGCCTCTGGTACTGTTTGCAGCTGGCTTGCCCTTGGCTGTCGGCTGTGGTTTGTTGCCGACACCGAAGGGGTTAGTAGTCCTGGTAACTGCATGTGCAAAAGGGTTAATCTGTTTACCCATTACATAGCAATTTGTGTGTTTTGGTATTTTGATGTTCTATGAAATACATTCTGTACTACTCGGCATTTGCTCTTTCGGCTCTTCTGGCAAAATGTTTTGATATGTTTATTCACTGAAAAGGGTGCAGGTTGTTTCGGAGATCAAACACCCATGCCTGGACTGCGCCCCATGGCTGGAGAACAGTAGACCCAGCTATGGAGTATCTACTGCCACGACCGACCGTTGCCAGCACGGGGGAAAGTCCCAATCCAGTACGCCACAGTCCAGTCGAGTGGCCCTTCTGAGGGAGTGAGCTGGCACTGCCACGACTAGGCGCGAGCCCAGCTCTAGTTCCGACAGCCACCACAGTCCAGGCGAGTGGTCTCTGTGCGGTCAAGGATGCTCGAGCGCCATGGGCTAGGCCTCGAGGTTAGACAACATAAAGATAAGGAAAGGGTAGCCACCACAGTCCAGTCGAGTGGTCTCTATCCCTTGATTACCCCGGGCTGGTGGGGCGGCGGACCAGCTAGGGAGCTTCTGCCTCCACGATGGCCCACACCAGCACGGAGGAAAGATCCATCACCGGTAGGCGCCACAGTCCAGTCGAGTGGCCCTTACCGCGTGAGTGAGTGCCGGCAGCCACCACAGTCCAGTCGAGTGGTCGCTGTGCGGTCAAGGAATACAGCCGACAGCCACCGCAGTCCAGTCGAGTGGTCTCTGTGCGGTCAAGGAATTACAGCCGACAGCCACCACAGTCCAGTCGAGTGGTCTCTGTGCGGTCAAGGATTCTCGAGCGCCATGGACTAGGCCTCGAGATTAGACACCTTTAAGATAGCAAAGGGTTGCCACCACAGTCCAGTCGAGTGGTCTCACCCCTGGTTACACCTGGCTGGTGGGGCGGCGGACCAGCTAGGGAGCGTCTGCCACCACGATGGCCCACACCAGCACGGAGGAAGATCCATCACCGGTAGGCGCCACAGACCAGTCGAGTGGCCCTTACCGCGTGAGTGAGTGCCGGCAGACACCACAGTCCAGTCGAGTGGTCTCTGTCCGGTCGAGGATCCTCGAGCGCTACGGATTAGGCCTCGAGACAAGACACCCTAGACAAGGATGGTAGCCACCACAGTCCAGGCGAGTGGTCTCTACCCGGCGGATATGCCCCTGGTGGGAGGGTGGCGCATCCAGCTATGGAGAGTCGACCGCGGCCTCTGGCCGACTCCAACTCGGGGGAACAAACAACACCGGACGCGCCACAGCCCAGGCGAGTGGCCCTTACCGTGGGAGTGAGATGTCGCCACCGCCGACTCAGGACGCGAGCCGGCGTTAGAACCGGCAACCTTCGCAGTCGCGTCGTGCGGTCAGGTCCTGGGGCGCCGTGAGCTTGGCCTCACGGCGAAGCATCAGCAGCCACCATGCCCTCTGTTAGAGATCAGGCGCGAGAACGGGCTTCAGCGCCGGTAGTCCTCACTGGAGGGTCCAGTCACGGCCACCGCCTCACCCTGGACTGGAGACCAGCGCAGAGTCGGATCGCCAGAGTGGCGTTCGGGGACTCGGCAGGACTCGCTTCCGTTCCCGGGATGGAAGCAGTGGACTCGGCGCAGCATTGCGACGAGATGTCACGTCGGTAACACGGCCGCAGCTACTGGGGGGTTGCTGCACCAGCTTAGACGAGACAGGATGCTCCAGCCGCGGTAGGTACCTACACCGGCGGTGGGGCGAGAAGGCTGGGCCATGCGGCTCTTGCGTGTCTTCACCCTTCTACCTTCAGGCGGTCAGCGGGACCACGGGGTGGGAAGAACCTAGTGAACATCTGTCGGGACTACCCTTAGGTCAGCTGATCGTTACCAACGGCAGCATTCCGCCGCATGTCCGTCTCAAGTACCGTCGCCCCGAGCGAGGCTGCAGGGATATCCTCGGCTCAACTCCACTCTCCGGGTCGGCTTCCAGCCACTGCCTGTTGGTGACGTGTACGCTTAGCTACTCTTACAGCTGGAAGGTAAGTCAGACGCGTTCAGCTACCGAGCCCTTTTTTACCGTAGTAGCTTCGGCGAAGGACAGGGTGCCTGGCCGCACCTCAGGCCGTTGGCACATTCTCCGACACCGGCTTCGGCAGGTCTGCCTGCGAAGACTACGCTTGACTACGCATGACTGAGCAACGGTACTGGCCTGCGGAGAGATACAGAAGATCGCAGTGCTCGAGACCCTGCTCCATGACGGGTTCAAGAAGAAGTAAGGACTGAGCTTCCCACAGCTGAGACGCTTCCTCCTCTGACCGCGGTCACGAGCTTACGGGCCTCCCGCTTGTTGCCTACTCTGCTGCCTACCGCTCCTGACCTGCCACCTTGTCCGCTTCCACCTCGGGCACCAGTTTGTCTCCGCCTTCCTTGGTGGGGAGCCCTCCCGAGACTTCGCCTCAGTGCAGGCTTGGACGGGACCTTCAGCCCGGTCTTGGAGACTTCCTCGAGGTTACAGGCTTGCCGGAGTCCTCCTCGGACGGCGTCGCGTTCTAGCCTTCCCCAGGAAGGAGCAGCGGATGTCGGACAGGACCAATCGGACGTCTTTTTGCGCCCCATCGATGGCCCTAGGTGATCCCTCGTGGTTCGGGTGGAGCCCTCCTTGACACGGATCGGGACGAATTATGGTTCCTCCTGGCTGACGCGGTTCGGGACCCATGGGTAAGTGCAGCCGTTCGCTTTCGTGCTACGTATACAGAGGATGGGACCTCGCACCGACCTCGTAGAGCAGCTCTGAAGCAGCGATCGCGGCTCTTCCGGCACCAGCGCAGCGGTTGTACACAGACCAGAGGTGCTCCTCCTTCAGGGACTTCGACGTCAGGACCGGCCAGTTCCCCGGCGGACCTTCTTCCCTTGATGTCTCTGCTACTCCCACCTTGCACCTCCTGTTTCCCCCCGGACGGCCCCTGGCAGGCGACCTCCAGTGTCAGGTTCCAGTGCGACCGCTGCGGCGACCTCTCCTCCAGTCTTGCCTGTCCAGCTTCGGATGCCATGTCCACGAGGCCGGGGGGCTCCTCGCCCCCCCGACAACGCCAGTGGCCGGCTACCTCAGAAGCAGACGGGGCACGCCTCCTCTCCCGGTACTTCCTCCTCCGCATCGCGGTTGGCGCGAACTCGTCGCTTCACTTCTGCACAGAGACCTCCTGGGACTGCTTCATGACCGGCTGACTCCCTGCATGTAGCAGCCGGCTTCGACGCGCAGAGCAGATAGGCCTCCTAACTTCGTTCGGGTGTGCTGCGCAGCAGACACCTCCCCTGATCGCGACAAGTTGAGATGGACAGCTTACCCGCTTCTCTTCGCCGATTCCAGACCCGCTTGCCTGGATCGTCAACGCTTCCTCCATCCCGTGTCATGGCGTAGGCACCTACGCTGACAGCGCGCTTCCCTAGGTTCTAGTCCAGCTCAGCGGGTACAACGCGTTCCGTTCCGGGTGACCGGGTCGGCTGGACCAAGGCGTGGACCACCGGCCTCCTGCACTGCGCCACGACTTCTCCCCTAAGGGTCCCGCCGGGGATCCCAATGGCTCCTCCTTCACACACGGAGATTGTGCGGCACGCCATCGCCTCCAGAGCTTTGCGGGGGTGACTGTGGCAGCAGCACTACAGCCCACGGAATCTCGACCGGACGCTTCTGAAGAAAGAGGTGCGGCCCCTACACTGTTGCCGACTTGCGCATCTCCCTCGCGTGGACAGGCGGACACCTTCCTAGCGGTTCTCCTGCCAGCATTAGCTCCGAACACCCTTCGCTTCTACATGTCCTGGGAGCGGACACGTGCTGTCCCTGGGACGTCACGACCCGGATATTTGCACGGCCTTGCCGACCTGATAGCTCTTCGGGCGCCGGCCTCCCTCCCTTCGCCCCCCCCCCTCTCCCCCCCCCCCCCCCCTTACACGATGGGACCTGTCGCGCCTCTACTCAACCGTTCGGGTGGGCAAGTCTACCAGACGTGCTGCTGAGGACCAGCGTCCTTCTGGCCCCCGCCTCGACGTCCTAAGCCAACGAGCTGCACTCCAGTCAACACGCCCCACTGGTTGCGGGCCCGGACGGGCGGCTTGGCACTACTGCTACCTGAACCGGCGTTCGCCACGTAGTGAGAGATCCAGGCCCCCTGGCAGACTAGGCATCAGGAACCGGTGACGGCCGGACTAGGTTACCTGCGCGGGTCCTTGCCGCTACGCAGGCGACGCTCGCCGCCCCTCCCTCGGCCCCCAGGTAGGGAGGACGACTCAGCCCTAATCCTATCCTCCTGGCTCCGTTGGGGGATACGCTCCACCCACCGCGACCTCGCCCCTGATAAGCCAATGAATGTTCTAAAGGGCATGCAAGGTCTGAGCCATGGCCGCTAGCCTCGCTGTTGTTGGCAACGCGGCTCTCAGGACATTGTCACGACAGTGGAGTGTCGAGCGGAGACACCTTGCCCGCTCCTACATGCGGTACCTATCCAGCCAGAGCCAGATCTCGCTGGTGGGGGGCGGCTTGTGGCGCAACACTCCCTCCCGGCGCCCTAGGCGCCGCAGGTGTCTTTGCTAAAATTAGAGGGAGGTTGCTGGGGGATGGCGGCTAGTAGCATCGATGGCAGGGGGTAGGGGCGTTATAGTGGCACCCGCCTCCTCTTTGGGATTCTTCCTTACAGTAATACCATCGGTAATGTGTTTTGAGAAAACAAATGTATTTTTCCTTAAAATGTATTTTTTTGAAAAATACTTACCGATGGTATTACTCGAAGGTCCCTCCCACCTGCCCCGCTTGCCGCTGGTCTGCTAAAGAAAACTGACTGGCGTATAAGCGCTGTAGCGCATGCGTGGTTGAACCGGAGGCGAGGCTACCCGGGTTTCCGCCTAGGCTATGGCGCCCCTCTCCTGCCATCATGACCATACTCGTACACAACAATTTTGGGCTAAAATTAGACTAGCTAAGAAACCATTCCTTACAGTAATACCATCGGTAAGTATTTTTCAAAAAAATACATTTTAAGGAAAAATACATTTTTCATGAGGCTTGTGGTAAATGGATATGTGAATGGTGTGATAACTTGAGTAGGGAGCCATCAGAAAGAAGCATGGATCTTCATGAGTCCCCACTGCCTCCGGGAGCTCATGAGGATCTGTGCCTCTTTTTGGTTTGGTTATAGTGTGGTGTTTATCAAGCTGGTGTGTGGTGGGAGGGGTTGAGGGGGGGGGGGATAAATCAGTTTAATAATAAAGATGTTTTGAATATCCATTCCCACTTTAAGCTCATTTGTAATTACACAGGTGATGGCAACGGACGCAGATGGTCACCAAAACTCAGTAATCACCTACAGCATCATTGATGGCAACTCTAATGGCCATTTTGTCATCGGCCCTCAAGATGGTGTCATTCAGATTGCGTCCACGCTTGACAGAGAAGCGGTAGGAAATTTTTCTACTCTGTGAAGTTCTGTGTGTTTTTGTTGGTCTGTAGATATTTACCTTGCCTGTCCCTTCTTGTCTTCCTAAACTCATGATTGGTAGGTTTACTTTTCTCTTTAAATGACAAGGCACACAAAAAGTTACTTCTTTTTTTTTTTTTTTTTTACTGTGCACAGACAAACTGATTTACAACTAATAAAATCATGTAATGTTTAAAATGGCCCCAAGTATTGTAAGCAAGTTCATTATATATGTGCATTATGGACATTGACAAATATTCATCAGTTTCCATCAGATGTTTGTACTCAAACCAAGGGGAATCACAGCGCTGGACAGACAACAGTTAGATCCCCTGCCCCCGCCTATCAGGCACCCAATCGCCAGCCCACAGAGAAATACGCAGGTATAGAATAAGACAATCATTTCCATTCCTAAATAAGAATGGATCAGGTCTCTTATATAACCCATGTCTTTCTCCAGAACTTAGGAAGTAGGGGATCTAACTGTTGTCTGTCCAGCGCTGTGATTCCCCTTGGTTTGAGTACTGACAATTCTGCCAGCGCTAGCCTCACCTATCTGGTTTGTGAGTATCATGTATAACTTGAGGCAAAATTTGTATCGTTACATTGTTGTGTAATGTTCTGTGCATCTACTGTGGGAAATCAGGGTATTTACCCGACCACATATAGTAGCGCACCTTCATGTTTGTGTATGTATGTTTCTCCTGCCTACTTCCTAAGTTCCGGAGAAAGACATGGGTTATATAAGAGACCTGATCCATTCTTATTTAGGAATGGAAATGATTGTCTTATTCTATACCTGCGTATTTCTCTGTGGGCTGGCGATTGGGTGCCTGATAGGCGGGGGCAGGGGATCTAACTGTTGTCTGTCCAGCGCTGTGATTCCCCTTGGTTTGAGTACTGACAATTCTGCCAGCGCTAGCCTCACCTATCTGGTTTGTGAGTATCATGTATAACTCGAGGCAAAATTTGTATCGTTACATTGTTGTGTAATGTTCTGTGCATCTACTGTGGGAAATCAGGGTATTTACCCGACCACATATAGTAGCGCACCTTCATGTTTGTGTATGTATGTTTCTCCTGCCTACTTCCTAAGTTCCGGAGAAAGACATGGGTTATATAAGAGACCTGATCCATTCTTATTTAGGAATGGAAATGATTGTCTTATTCTATACCTGCGTATTTCTCTGTGGGCTGGCGATTGGGTGCCTGATAGGCGGGGGCAGGGGATCTAACTGTTGTCTGTCCAGCGCTGTGATTCCCCTTGGTTTGAGTACTGACAATTCTGCCAGCGCTAGCCTCACCTATCTGGTTTGTGAGCATCAGATGTTTGTTTTCACTATCAGCTGTGATAATACGAATAAACTGTCTTTTGTTGATGCTTACTACTTATTTTGTTTGTTAATACATGATGTGTGTTTGCAGATTGAGCGTTATGCACTAGTGATACAAGCACGTGACTCGGGCAAACCCATGTTGTACAGCACAGCTGTCGTCGGTGTGATTGTCGAGGATGCAAACGATAACGCGCCAGTCTTTGAAAAATCTAACTACACAGCTCAGGTGCAGGTGAGCATCTCATTTTTTGTCATCAGCATTTTCACACTGGTTACTCCCTTGTCACACTAGTTACCTCCCTTAATTCGCTATGCACAGTCATGTGTAGCAGACTGAGGGAGGAGCCAGTGTACAATACTATTAGTTTGCACTGTTTTCCTTTAGAGCACACTACTAGATGCTTTGAGCTATTAGACACAGGTCTGTAACACATTTCCGTAGGAGTTTCGTTTGTAGGCCTATTATATAGTAGGTTGCTGTAGGTTAGATTTTATAGGTTTATATAATATTGTATTGACACTGAAAACTGATACATACAGTATGCTCTATTTTTATTTATTTATTTTTTATTTATTTATTTATTGGGGGAGGAGGGGGGGAGGGGGGTGGTTGGTTGTAGAGTCAAGAGGGTTTGACTTTGAGGATAAAATCTAATGTCTGTTTTCCGTTATTTGACACTATACTCTAAAACACATGAATGCTTTGTTCTGTAAAATGTCTTTAAATGTCTTTTCTCCTCTCTTTCCTCTCTTCTCAAACAAAACAAGGAGAGAGAAGAAAAAAAAGTGTGTATGGGCAGGGGGGCGGGGGGGGGGGGGGAGCAGGGGTGCAGGGGGGTGGGGAGGGGGGGGGGGGTGGTAAATCAAAGCTGTTTGAAATGTCTTCCATTACTTGCCACTATATTCTAAATCACATGAATGCTTTGTTCTGTAAACTGTCCTCAAAACTTTTTTTCTCCTTTGTACAAAAGTCTCTGAGTTGATTTTTAATTTTTTTAAATTATCATCACTGGTTGATTATTATAGCGAGAGCCTGCAACCTTGTCTTTTCCCTTTCTCTTGCCTAGCGGGTGTATTTTTCTGGAGTAAGTATCTTTCCAACGGAATGACTATTTTATTCTAAATAAGTCTGTGCTGCTTTTGGCATGATGTTAGCAAGTTACTGTTAGTTCTCTTGGTTGGCATCTGTGTGCTGGTCTGTGATCTTGGACCTTGCAGCCACAGGCCATTACGTCCAGAATCACAGAGCAGTGCACATTGAAGTTTATTTAGTCAGGTAACTGTTTGAACCGTCTTGCCTCTTACAGTGTGGTAACTTTTGGTTGATTCATGTTTTGGCGTAACAGTTTTTTTTTTTTGTGCTTAGTGTTTTCACCTAGATCGAGAGGCTGAAGTAAAACTGCAGATAGTTCTGTCCAGTATGGAAAAGTTCCTCATGCTGGCTTCATCTGTGGTTGGCCTGCGCACATCCATGCGCTGTCCAGCTACAGTCAGACCTGTTCATAACTGTCACCTAACGCACCAGACAGATGTGGCCCCACTATATAAATGTGGCCGTTACAGCAGGTTTGACTGTGTAGCCAATGTTGGCCTGAAGACCTTTTGCTTACTGGGGTTGTCTGAGATGTGCATCTGTGGCTGCCTGTGGACATGCACACTTTTTGAATCAACCTTTTTTTTTTTTTTCCCTGTACTCTGGTTTGTGTACTGGAAGTCCCCATGCCAATAACTTTGCTGAGACTTCTCTGTGCAAAATACTGTACATGTAGCACTGATATTGGTAGGGGTATTCTTTTGGAAGGCAGTCCACTATGTTCTCTCTCTCTCTCTCTCTCTCTCTCTCTCTCTCTCTCTCTCTCTCTCTTGTTTATTAACGCTTTCACTGGCAGTGGACACAGATCAGAAATCTTTAATTCAACGGCAAAAAGCTGTCGCTGTTCAAGGAACATGGATTCAAAGTGGTGTCTGCAAGAGGTATAGATCCTCATGAGCCCCTGCAATTGGATTGTGTTCACTTTTTCTCGGCATTGAAGTGGTTAATCCTTTTAGCCCCAGGACCCTGCTGCAGGAGATGGATGGATCATGATAATTCAAGGGTAGTGCCAGATGAGCTCAGGCGCCAAGCTCATCTGGCACTACCCTTGAATTATCATGATCCATCCATCTCCTACAACTGGTGCATAGTCCTTAGGCAACACCTTTAAGATAATTTGAGAAATGGGACCTTGGAATTGGGGCTGAAAGGGTTAAGCATGAGCATGCAGGAGCATGCAGTATGAGCACTGTAGGTATTGTACATGCATTTGTCATCATTACTTCAAAAACAAAACAACATGAAACACTAGATGCACTAACACTTTTAACCTCCGTACACTGAATTCATGATTTGTTAGTGGTATGTGTCAAAGCGTAGAATGTTTGTAGTGTTGGAAATGCTGCCATACATGGGGTGTTTTCTTTGTTCTCATGATGTGTTATAAAAAAAGATTGTTTTCCTCCCTAAGTCACACGACCAATCCCTTTAGCGCAATCTGTACCACATGACCGGGCTAAAAAAAACCTTGTAGCGACAAATGGCGGATTTCTTGTAGCCCTCTTTGTGATGCATCTTGGATGCGAGTTTTGTTCTATAAAAGACCACCAAAACGTAAAGTAAAAAGTTACTTAGTGTTGTTCAAAACAACAAGCACACTCAGTACTGGAGACGGCAACGTCATGAAATATTTTAAAGTATGTCATAAGTGTATTATGTATAAATATATATTCCTTTGACATCGGTTATGTCTGGCATGATCCAGGTCGGAAGATGTCTTCTTGATTTCTTTTATGAAAATAGTGGCGGAATGAAAACAAATACCTTATTGGTAGCAGGGGCTTGCTGCACGGACCCTTGTAGGCCTTCGGGAGGTCAAAAAAAACCATTGTACCCCTCATGCCTTCGGGGTACAATGGTTCCTTTGACCTTCCTCAGGCCTACAAGGGTCCATGTAGCAAACCCCTGCTACCAGTAACTTATATTGTACATATATTGATCTGCATGTTGTTCATGTATTGATTTGCATTACTGACAGTATCATTTATATAATACATGTATTATAAGCCTGTGTTTCATTCTCTCATTTGCATTAATCCCCTTGTGCATGCAGCCACCGGTACTGTTAACAGTACCAATGCTGTGTGCACTAGGGTGTTGAGTTGGTAAGCTTGTTGTGTTGAATGGATAAATAATCTTTATTTGTTTTGCGGTCATTTAATTGTCTGTCACATCGGTCCATTCATCACCCACTGTCTTTGTTACACCAGTTTGGTTGGTTGGTTGTTTGCTTGTCCGTGGTTTTGGATCTTGAGGCTCAAGGCTGCAAGGTCTAAAATGCACGTTTTCTTTCATTCTTTTATTGATCTGTTTATCATCCTCTGCCCCCTTTCTGTCGCCCCCCCCCTCCCCTCCCCCCCCCCCCGCCCCCCCTCCTCCCTCCCCCCCCGCCCCCCCGCCCCAACCCCACTATTGGCGTCTTCGATTTGTGTGCTTCTTGCAATGTTCGTTGTTATGTCACAATATACAAACCATACACTTCAGATTAAATAACACATCTACTTGTGTATTTTTAATTTTATAATCCTTTCTCCTGAAGAAAACTGCTGTAGAATTTCTGATTTGAACCCATGCATTTAACCCCAAGGCCGCATTCCCAAATTTGGGAGGTATCACCTAACAACTGTGCACCAGTTGCAGGAGATGGATCAACCATGATAATTCAAGGGTAGTGCCAGATTAGCTTGGCGCCTGATGGCGCCCAGCTAATCTGGCACTACCCTTGAATTATTATGGTCGATCCATCTCCTGCTGTAGTGCTCCGAGGTTAAATGGGTTAAGTTATTTGAAGTACACAGGGGCCAGCATAATATTTTACTGGACCGATTATAGCTGGGTTTTCTTTTCTTCTTCTTTCATTTAGGTCTTGAATCTCCTGTGTACTGGTTTGTGATCTTCAACTTTACAGTTGTAGGTCATAAGGTCAGAATCACAGACAGGCACTCTTGAAGCTGTAGGGTCTGAAATGGCAAACCACACAGCTCAGTTTCATTTGGAATGGCGTGCAGGTTCCCGATGCAGCTTTTGTCATGGAATCTTTTTCTTGAAAAACATTATGGCCACATGTGGGAACCATTCTTTGCCTTCCTTAAGGCTGAGGCTTCAGTGTGTTACTGTGCCTTCTCACATACCTTTTTTTTTTTTTAACCTATTAAGCACTGGAACACCACAACAAGAAATAGATCAACCTTGATAGTTTAAGGGTGGTGCTGGAATAGCTTGGTGCCCGTAGGCACCAAGCTATTTCAGCATCACCCTTAAACTACCATGCTCAGTCTTATTTTCTGTACATGTATAGTCTTCAGAAAGAATTGTCCTTAGGGCTACAATCTTTTTCTTTTTTTTTCCAAATCTGCATCTCTCAGCATCTTTCTGTCACTAGTATCAGTACCTTCTCCCATTCACTTTAATACTTTCAAGAATTTTGATCTTATTTTGTGCCTTGTATTCACCTTCAGTCATGTTTTTCCTCGTTTATACCCCTTTTTATTCTGGTCTTTGTTGTTTCCTTGTTTTTCTTATGTCACTGAGATTTGTTGCACTTATTGCTTACAGGAGGGTCGTCGTACTGGTATCGAGATTATGAGGATGTCGGTATCTGACCTTGACACACCAAATAATGGTGCACCCTTTACCTTTGACATCATCAAAGGCAACAACGACGGGGAATTCCACGTGGACAGTAGCGGGGTGCTATCTACAGCTGGCAAGCTCTCCAAACAGGTGACAAATATTATGATTACGGGTAACTCACTAATTCATTTGTGTAGGAGATATTTCAAATGTACAAGTAATTGTATGTAGTAAAACTGTGGACGCAAGGGTTTCATGTGAAAGGAAAACAGAAAATAGAGGTTGAAAACGCTTGCTTGCTTGACTTGAAAAGGGACAGGGACTTCCAACTCTCGTTGATTTCGTCCGGGGGGGGTGGGCCAGGGGGGTGGGGGGGGGGGGGGAGGTTGTCTCGCTGACTGTCTGCCGCTCCGTCGCTCAGCTGGCTGATGTTACTGCCGGGGCCGGGTGGTTGATGGTGCACAGGGCTCGAAATTAGCGGGGGCCCGGGGCCAAAAACCCGCAAATTTTATTTTGGGCTCGGAAAGTTGAAAAACGAAGGGCCCGCTTGGCCCGCAAAATAATTCGTCTGCTACAGCTAGCTCTACTCGGCAGTTTCGTATTTGGGCCAAGGGAAGCAACCCACACCGGTGCCCTAAATTTGGACAGAAAAAAAAAATAGTATTGTGTTCTTTTTTTTTTCTTTTTTTTGTTATTGTATTTTTAGTTTACTTCTGTTAACTCAAGTGCACATAAGTGTAATATGAATAGATGATTGAAAAAAAAAAGAAAAGGCAAAATCTGTTTGTTTAACTTTAGTTTATCAGGAAGAGTACTGTTAAGTTTAGTTCCCTTTCATGGTTTTGTTTTGAACTTTTGTGCATTGAGGCCAGATTTTTTGTTAGGTTACTCATATTAAAAATTTAATGATGTGTATTGTGCAATACTCAGTCACAAAACTGAAAAGTATTATACAAGAGACTCACTTGATTTTTTTCTATTTTGTTTAATGGCCATTTCAGGCTCACTAGTCACTGGAATATGTGTGTCACTGAATGTGTGTGTGTGTGTTTTTTCCCCTTTTTTGTTGGTAATGTTTGAAAGTGAAAGAAAAGGCAAATAAAAATGACATCACTCAGCAAAATTGCAAATTCAATTGTTTTTATTTTAGATTATCAGACAAATTGTACTTTCTACTTATTATATTGTCAATGATTCTTTTGTTTTTTGTTTGCATTATTTTTCAAAGTTGGGCCCCGAAAGTTGCTTGTGGGCCCTCAAATTTTTCAATCAAGGGGCCCGGTGGCCCCCAAAGAAAAAAGTTAATTTCTAGCCCTTGTGCAGGAGGTAGGTGGTGGGCCGGTGGACCGTCGCCTATCGCCAGGCTGGTGGGTGGTGGTGTGCCAACCACTCCAGAAGATGTTGAAGGAGTGGTGGCGGTGGTGGTGGTGGTGGCCGGGGGAACCGTGGCCGGTTGTAGATGGGTCTGGGGAGGTAGGGTGGTGGAGGCGGCGGCCAGTCAATTCTTGGTCGAGGGGCCGGGCGCTGGAACGGGCGTGGTGGGTGGCGGTGCTGGGGTGGTAGTCGGAGATCGGTAGATCTAATTTAAAGGGTTTTCAACCTCTATTTTCTGTTTTCCTTTTACATGTAATTATAGGTGTGTCAGTTCCATATGTATCCCTTTCTTGCAGGTGATAAGTAATTGCCAGCGGTGTTTAGTAATGAAATCTTTGAGCAATGAAAATTTTGCTTTTCACAAAAATGGATTGTAGTCAAACTTGTGTAAGACTATGTATGGAACTATCAAACAGTGGTCAACAGGTGGTCACCATACTCAGGATTATCAAAGTAACAAGAAGAAGAAGAGCATGGTGACCAAGAATGGGTGGTCTGCTTAGACAGATGGGCGCATTGTACAGATGGTCGCATTGTTGAGTTTTGACTTACTGCCTTTTGCCTTCACAGTACAGAGTAGTTCTCTCAATGATGTGTTTCTTATTACACTGTCTCTGGTCGAAGTGGGTTATGACTATTTTGTTTTGTTGCAGGTGAAGGATCGTTACGAGCTGACTATTCGCGTGTTCGACAGTGGCACACCACCCCTCCACTCGGACACCCGAGTGTCCATCATGGTGGTGGACGACAGCCTGTATCCGCCTGAGGTTCGAAACCTCTCCATCTCCATCAGCTCCTGCATGGATGCATTCCCTGGCGGCGTGATCGGCCAGATGGAGGCGCGTGACCGCGACCCTTATGACACTCTGTCCTTCAACATCGTATCGCCCAATCGCCACCTGTTTGACGTTCACCGTGATGATGGGCGGCTGATCGCTCTGACAGGGCTGGATGAGGGGGAGTACATTGTTAACATCAGCGTCACCGATCAGAAATTTACACGCTTTGGACAGGTGAGACTGGCCTTTAGGGTATTTTAAGCTAACATATATACAGTGAACTTGAGATTCAGCAAGATGCAAGTGAGCCTAAATTTGTTCTTGTTGCGTCTAAAGTTTGCTATTATGGTACAGCAGAACCTTTTTGGAGCATCTGCCCTTATGAGAGATCACCTGTCAGTAAAGACCATCATTTAGTTGGCTACAGTCACCTAAATGATGGTCTTTACTTGCTGGTTACACTCTTTGCCATTGAAGACTTCTCTTTAGAGCACACCTGTCTTTTATGACAGAAAACAAGAGGTTACTCAAAACAGGGTCGACTCTACTAGGAAGTAATTTGAATGGGGAAAAAAATGTGGTCAGTGCCTCTAAAAGAGTGGTGTCTTATCTGACCTTTGCTATATCTGTGGCTGTTGTGATCAATGTTGCCTCAGCAAATCCAACTCCTGGGGTTCTGCACCTCTTGCGATCCCTGGTATTAACTCATTAAGCCCCGATGCACCATGGCAAGAAAATGGATCAAGCATGATATTTCAAGGGTGGTGCCAGAATAGCTTGGCACCCATAGGCGCCAAGCTATTCTGGCACCACCCTTGAGCTATCATGCTCATTCTGTCCCTAGAATTGTAATACAGTCCTTCAGAGGGCAACTTCAAAATTTTGGAATTTCGGTCTTGTGATAGGATATGTTAATGACTCTACTTTGTCTCCGTGTCCTCAGGTGCTGGTGACGGTGGTGTGCATATCAAAAGAGATAATTGAAAGTGCAATCACCATCCAGTTTGCCAACATGATCCCAGAGCAGTTCTACGCCAGCTATCGCCGCGACTTCCAGCGTGTAGTCAAGCAGAAGCTGAGTGTACGCCTCAATGATGTTGAAATCATCAACGTCCAGCCAGCGGCTGACACCATCCACGCCAGCGCCAATAACAACAACCGCCCACGGCGCAGCAGTAACCCTGACAATGATCTCGATGTGCTCTTTGCCGTACGCAAGTCCCCTGACCGCTTTTTTAACAAGAAGTCACTTAAGCGTAAAGTGCAGCGCTTTACGGGTGAAATTGAGTCTGAGCTGGGTGTTCGCGTCTTGCGGGTGTTCAGTGACGTGTGCACCAAGTCCATGTGCGAGGCGGGTGTTTGCATAGGCAGCGTGGTTTTTGATGACAGCAACCTTGTTCCTGTGGTGGTGAATGGAGAAAGCTTCGTGGCGGCACGGCATTACTACACACATCAGTGTGCCTGCAGCGGAGGTAGGATTACTTGGCACTCACAGTGAGCAAAAGGTCCTTGGTGCAAGGCCAAAATTGGCATCTCTGTCAAATACAACTTAAAACTGCAACAAAATTACACAGGTTGTCTCCCTCAATTCGCTACCGCTGATCGCAGTAGCGATCAGCGTTAGCGAATTGAGGGAGACAACCAGCGGGCAACAAAGTAGGAGTTTGTTTGTTGTCAGGAGGGTAGTTAAGATGTAAATTGATCATGATAGTTCATGAAACTTTATATACATTGATCACAATATGAAAAATGGGCAAATAAGGTTTTGTTATCTCGTGGTATTTTAGACCCTTCCACTGCCGGTGGATGCAGATTGTGCCTTTGAAATCATCGTAATTCAATGCTGAAGATCACCCAGCATTAACCCATTCAGCCCTGATGCACTACAGCAGGAGATGGATCGACCATGATAATTCAAGGGTAGTGCCAGATTAGCTTGGCACCTGTTGGCGCCAAGCTAATCTGGCACTGCCCTTGAATTATCATGGTCGATCCATCTCCTGCAACAGGTGCATAGTCATTAGATGATGCCTCCAAAATTTGGGAAATACGGGCGCCGAGCTGAATGAGTTAAAGGAACATGAAGAAAGTGGTTACAGCAAGAGGTATAGTTCCTCAGGATCTATATCTCTTGCATGGTTGCAGTATGAATTTTTTCTCAGCACTCAAGGGGTTAATATAATTAAATTGTTGAAAAAATCAGGTTAATTATGTTCACTAAGAGTATTTAATGAGGTATGTCTAAATTAAACATAGCTTATACTATCCCGGTACGTCAAGTTGAGCTCGGAGCTAAAGGACAATCACCGAACATCCTATCCTTTTATGTGCAAACGTATTATAAGTTGTATTGAAAATAAAATCTTTGATTATTTCATCAGACGACTGCTTTATTTGTGCATCAGATGACTGCCCTGCGACACTTTGTGGAGAAGAAGCGTGCCAGTACTACGAGGACTGCGGACGGGACGTGTTTGGTGACCCCGTGTGTCAGTGTCCCGAAGGCCGTAATGGACCCAAGTGTCAGAACGTCATACCACTCTGCTCCGGCAGCCAGTGTCCTGTTGGTAAGTACCGCCCAGCGAGCTAACCCAGCTTGTGCATGCAGCCACCAGAACTGTTCCACAGTACTGATGGTAACAGCACTGGCGGATGCATACACACAAGGGTTAACCCATTACATCCTAAGGCCGAATTCTTTTAAAATGTGCATATTGTCCTATGAAGGTTACAGTACAGATTAAGAGATAGATCAACCATTTTAGTTCAAGGGTGGTTCTAGAATAGCTTGGTGCCTCAGGCTCCAAGCTACTCTGGCACCACCTTTGAACTATTGTATTCAAATTTATTTCAAGCAATAGTGTATCGGGATGAAAAGGGTTAAATTAGGGGCTTTTTGAAAGCTTTTTTTTTTTGGTGTAAATCATTCTTTTTTTTTAATTTTTATAAAGGCCAAACATTTCTGTGAGATGTCTGCATTAATACATTTTGTGCTGGCCACTGTATATTGAAAAGCTGAAGCCAGTGATTGACTGCTGTAAATACTCAAGTGGTACTGTTTCTACTTTCAGCATGGACAAGTACTAGTATTTTTTCATCTTTTTAATCTCCTAGCTTTTGCTCTGTCAAAGGCTCCTACACTTTGGGTGCTTTAGCTCGATCTGTTGCATTAACCCATATCATACTGAGGCTAAAAACTTCAAATTTGTACACTGCCATATGCAAGCTACGTACTTACAGATAAGGATATAGACCAATGGCTTTAGTTCAAGGGTGGTGCCAGAATAGCTTGGCGCCTTTAGGCGCCAAGCTATTCTGGCACTACCCTTAAACTATTGTAGTCAAACTTATTTCACACACTGGTGTATTCCGAATGATAAGGGTTAATGATACCCTCATCCTCTTTCTTTTTTACCATCATCATGTAATGTTTTTTTTTTGTTGTTTTTTTCTCACAGAGAGACCAATGACATTCTCAGGCAAGAGCTATGCCAAGTGGACGCTGGGGTACCCCACACAGAAGCGCATGTCCCTGTCTCTGAGGATTCGAACCCGCCAATCCTCCGCTACCCTGATGTACGCCAAGGGCCAGGTCGACTACAGTATTCTGGCTGTGAGTGATCTTCCAGAACGCAAAAGGTCGCTGGGCTGTCATTGGTCACTGTTGGCCCTTGCATAGCCATGAGCATTCTCTCAAGGTGCCAACATAGAGGGATCAATGTTTTTCCGTCCTCCATGACTTGCTGTTCGCCAAATAAATGGAATCCTGATGACATCACTGCAGCTGAGCCTGTTTCAAACAAGCAGCCTTATGAGAGATCCTTTAACTCCTAATCACCTATAAGAACATACACTGTCTATTCTCCTGTACCTAGAAGATAGTAAGAAAATTACTGAGAAAATGGGTTACTTCACCAAAGCGTCTATAACTTTTTTGAATAGCCAGATATTTAAGTCTGTTTTTTTTTTCTTAGCTGACATATGGATGGATAGTATTTTATGTTGTGGTGGAGTATAATTTGATACCTGTTTATATTATTTACTGTAATTAATTACAGGTAAATTAACTGAAAAAAATGCACCTTGATTATTTTGATATCCGTAAATGACAAACAAAAGACGTAAAACTGAAAAATGTGTCGGTGGGCGAAAATATGAAAGTGTGTGATAGTGGAGTGAGATAATTTTACATTAGTGATCACTATTACCAGGCAATCCACTGATAATCCTTCAGGTAATCGAAGTGCACGTATCCCCGTCGGCGGATGTTGCTACAAATTGATCGCCAAGTTCGTCTGTTGGGCGAAAGTTTCGAACATTTCAGCAGGGAAATACTGATAAAAATAATCAAGTGGTGTCGCTTCCAACTCAAGTGGAGTTGTTGGGCCCACATATCGCGTGAAAGGCTGCAAAAAAGTCTGAAATTGGCCGCTGATGCCAGATAGCATCGCCGCCGCCATCTTGCAGTCGTTGCCTCGGTAAACACTGCTGAAATACTCTGGTATTTTCGTCATCCCAGTCCGACAGATCGCTAGTATGTACACTAGATGTACACTAGACACACTTATGTCACTTCCCTCTGGCTCTGAAACTGGATAATTGCCAATTTACTCCGAAATAGCGGTAAACTCTGGGTCACTGTCGTGTATGTCGCCATGTTTGCAAACACGTGCGTTAGCGAGCAGCCAGGTGCACGGTAAAACTCTCCCAATTCGACACACACAGTGGCTTAGAGCGCATGCCCAGTGTCTAAAGTTAGTTTGACCTTGCCCCCTACGGTATACAATCTCACCTTCTTCACAGAAGAACCCACCATCATATCACATGACTTCTAAATTTAGTACCGAGGACGGGCGTCTACGGGCGCTTTAGGTAAAGACCCGAAGGGCGTTATAGGTGATTAAGAGTTAAATGGCTGCAGCCACCTAAATGATGGTCTTTAAATGGCAGGTGACACTTTTTGCCGTTCAAGTCTTCTCTTAACTCATTCTACCCCAACACCGAAATCCCCAAATTTTGAAGTTGTCCTCTGAAGACTGCATTGCAGTGCAGGACACAGATCGACCATGATAGTTCAAGGGTGATGCCAGAATAGCATCACCCTTGAACTATCATGGTCGATCCTTATCTTGCTGTGGTGTGTCTGGGATAGAATGAGTTGAAAGAGCACCTGTCTTTTAAAGTCATTATTTCTGTGGTTACTAAAAACAGCTAGGTCATTCTGTGCATAATGGTATCGGATGATTTTGAAAAATTTGCAATGTCTGTTCAGTAAAATGATATGGTGTATGGGCCATCAGACTTGACACATCTGTTTTATTTACCCATTTTAGCCCTGGATCCCTACGCCCCACCCGGGTCTGCCCTGGGGGACTTGGGTGGGGTGACTACTTTTTAGTTCCCAGGGTCACCCTGGTCAGCCCCACAGGGTGGGTTTTCCCCTCTATTCTGGGGCATGTGTTTCTGTCTGCCCTTGGTCCATTCACCTGTATTTTCATTTTTTAAAACTCTCCCTACTGTCTGCGCTGCCTGTAGCTCTTGATATTGGATGTGTGTTGCTAAATGGTCTTAGGTTTACTTAGCATGTTGGACTGGCTGGCGACATACATTCAATGTTCTGTTTATTTTTTATTTTTTTTCACAAGCAGTGCAGGCACGTCCTGAGAAAGTCTTGTTGCTGTCGGTACGTTAAGCAATGTACAACCAACCAACCTGGATCCCTACAGCAGGAGATGGCTTCACCATTATAATTCAAGGGTAGTGCCAGGTTAGCTTGGCGCCTGAAGGCACCAAGCTAACCTGGCACTACCCTTAAATTATCATGGTCAATCCATCTCCTGCAACTGGTACATAGTCGTTAGGCAACACCTCCAAAAATTGAAAAATGGGACCTTGGGGCTAAAAGGTCTTTGATATATCTTTGATTTATTTTCAGATTGAGGAGGGCAGCCTGGTGTACCGCTTTAACTGCGGGAGTGGGGAAGGGGAGGTGGTGGTTCCTGTCGACTTGAGCGACGGCCAGTGGCACCACATCTCGGTGGAGCGTACCGGCCGCCTGGCAGAGATTGTGCTTGATGATGTGTATACAGCCATGGGCACAGCACCGGGCATCCATGACGTGCTGAATCTGGACTCGGATGAGGTGTACTTCGGGGCCAAGGTTGACATCATGAAGAATGGATACCGCGACATCAGCAAGGGCTTTGAGGGCTGTATGGAGGACATCAGGTAACGACACACTTTGTCTGCTGTGTGTGATTGTTTAACCCTTTTCATCCTGATACACCCATTGCTTGAAATAAATTTGACTGATAGTTCAAGGGTGGTGCCAGAATAACTTTGTGCCTGAGGCGCCAAGCTATTCTGGCACCACCCTTGAACTAAAGCCATTGGTCTATATCCTTATCTGTAAGTACTATAATATAAAACAATAAGCACAATTTACAAAATCAGCTTCAGGATGTAACGGGTTGGTATCACTAGCCAAGAGCTGTAAGTTATAAAATCGCACACCAGCACACATTTGCTTATCCTTAACCATAGCATTTTTTGCTGAGGTGATTCCTTTGGGAATCACCTCGACAAAAAGCACTATGGACAGCCAAGAAGTTAACTGTTGCACTATTAGTATTACTGTTATGACTTACATGATTTTTTTAATTTTCAGGATGTTCAACATCCCGCTGCCGTTCACAGGGAGAAATGATATCGCTCACTCCCAGGAGTTTGAAGTTGTGGAGTTTCATTGCAAAGACAGCAACCCCAACCAGCCCGTACCCAACCCCATGAGTAAGTACAGCCCAGTCTCAGTACTACTTAAACCTTCTTTTTTTTTCAGAGTTGACTGTGTAGTGCACAGTCAACTCTGTTAGTTACAGTTTCCACAGTCCCCAGCGACCCAGTAAGACCTGCCACTCCAGTGCTCACAACTCATCTCATTGCCAGCTGGCCAGCTGAATGGATACATAGGTTTGCCACCTATGACTTCCTTGGAGGTGCCTTCTAGTACTGGCGTTGTGTTTGCAAGTGTCATGTTATGCCATACAGGGTTCGAAATTAACTTTATCAGCTTGGGGCCCCCTGGGTCCCAGTCACAGCAAATGCTGGGGCGGAGGAGCAAAACTTAGGGCCCACCATGTCAAACTGCGCGCAAACTTGTCAGCTTCCAGGAAAAAGAGGAATGACATCATATCAATATTTCCTGAGTAGCTTCCCTTAGTCTGCTTTGGTTAGGTCCCATTTTAAGCATAAGTTTTGAGAAACGTTTGTTATTACAATCCAATTTGAGCCCATGGTGGAGAGAAAACAAACAAAAGTGCCCAGAAAAGGATAGTATAGCAGCAAGGAAAAGGTTGTAATCTAACAGACTGTAGAAATGTTGACGGGGCGGATGTGGCCCCAGCTTTAACATGGGGCGGAGAACTGATTTCTGGGGCGTTCCACCCCCTGTCCCCCCTTTATATATATTGCCTCTCAGCACATGAGGTCATTACAACAGGCTTTTAACAGCAGTGTCTCTTAACTCATTCAGCCCGGCACACGTATTTCCCAAATTTTGGAGGCATCATCTAATGACTATGCACCCCTTGCAGGAGATGGATCAACCATGATAATTCAAGGGTAGTGCCAGATTAGCTTGGCGCCAACAGGCGCCAAGCTAATCTGGCACTACCCTTGAATTTATCATGGCCGACCCATCTCCTGCTGTAGCGCGTCAGGGCTGAATGGGTTAATGTGTTAGCACCCAGGTTGACGTGTGCTTTTTCATCTGTTTAACAGATGCTTGCAGCAGCTCTCCGTGTCTGAACAGTGGAGTGTGTCAGTTCTCCGGTGTCAACTCCTACATCTGCGTGTGTCGCGGCCGTTACAAGGGGACAAAATGCGAGGTTGACCCTGACCCCTGCCAGGACTCGCCCTGTCAGAACCAGGGTAAGAACAGATGTAAATGGACTTAGCAGGAGGCATGGATTCTCAAGAGCCCCTGCAAATGCAGGGGCTCCTGATGATTGGTGTCTCTTTGCAAATGGATAGTATTTTTTCTGTATTTCTGTCCTATATTTTTCTTTGTTATCACGTTTCAAATGGGTTGACTTTGTAGAACTCATGGTAGTGGTGTGACAAGATGAGCAAATACTCTCAGCATAGGCAGTAACAGTGTATGCATGTTAATTCCCTTAGATTACAGTAGTATTGGAGCAAATTGAGTAATTCACTGCAATGGAGTTGCGCATTTGGCTTTGCATCTAAAATGTTCTTGGGTAAAAAGAAAACAAAAAATAAATTCTTGCACATAGAACTATTCATGAACCTCATGAACCCTTGCGTGTCTTTCTGTATTTTCACAGTTTCTAACCCTCATTTATAAACATTTTATGAATAAGATGATATATTTAAGTAGAAGGACCGCTTATGCAGCCATTCATGTTTTGAGAGAATTTAAATATAGGACAAGTACAATGTAGTACATGTATGATGGTAATTCACTCAGTGCTGAGGGATCTGTTTGTCCAGCGCTGAGTGAATTCCTTTAGTATGTCTACTGTATCTATACCAGCACTTGCCTGCCCTTCGGTTTGTGAAGTAGACTATGCCTTGTGTGTGTGTGTGGCTGCCGCAGGAGTGTGTCACGTGGACCTTGAGGCACCCAACACCTTCACATGTCGCTGTTCTGGGGACCTACTGGGCATGCGGTGTACATACGGTCATAACTGTCGACCCAACCCTTGTCTGCATGGGGGGACTTGCATCGAGGGCCCCACCTCTGCACTCTGTCACTGTGCTGCTGGCTTCGCTGGTAAGATTTCAGTCTTTTCAAAATTGAGGCATGCTGTATTCAGGTACACAGCTTTGTGCAGGCCTAATGCTGCTAATCCATATGCACCATGTCTTTGGCTGTGGGTAGTGAAGGAATCATCATGACAAAAGTCAGTACAGACAGCCAAAGTCCTGCAACAATACAGCAAAAGATGACCATGATAGTGCAAGAGTGGCCCCTGAATAGCTTGGCAACTCTTTTCGCCATGACACGATAAGGCATGAGAAAGAATGACTATGATAGTTCAAAAGTTGATGCTAGCAAAATAAAAGTACCCTGCTGATGATAATAATGATAAGAACAATAACGGTCATTCGGAAGATATTAATGTTGATTCTGTGATTGTGAACCTGCAAAACAATTTTTCTTTTTTTCTTGTCTTTATATACTGTCAAACTGTCACCTGACTGTGTACCCCCAGGTTTGTACTGTGACAAGACGGTGGATGCATGCAATGATTCTCCATGCCTGAATGGGGGATTGTGTCAGGCCATGGCAGGCGGCAAGTTTCGGTGCAACTGCACTAGCAGCTACAGGGGAGACAACTGCGAGGATCTGGATTTCAGCATCATTACATCATCCTCGCGCGGTCTGAGCTCTGAGGAGATTTACGGCATTATAGGTGAGAAAACGTTGTATGGTAGCCCTTTCACTGTCTGCATCAAATGTGTAATGATCTTTGACTTTG
The DNA here is from genome assembly GCA_036245525.1 of Semisulcospira habei. Classification (NCBI taxonomy): domain Eukaryota; kingdom Metazoa; phylum Mollusca; class Gastropoda; family Semisulcospiridae; genus Semisulcospira; species Semisulcospira habei. Next base: position 18,029,697 of record BTPG01000005.1, read on the forward strand.
CACATTACCGCTTAGTGCAAACAGCAGTTTACAACAAGAATACTGTGGAACCTGTTTTGAGTGACAACCCTTATCAGATCACCTGTCAGTAAAGACCATCGTTTAGATGGCTGTAGCTGTGGCTGTAGCCACCTAAATGAAGGTGTTCAATGACAGGTGACACTTTTTGGTCTTCAACTCCAAGGTTTCTCTTGAGAGAACAGCCGTCTTTATTTTTTCTGGCAAAACAGGTTATGCTGTATTCTTAATCTCCATGTGTATGCAGCCTATGGTACTGCTAAAAGTACTTGTGGCTGCCCACGCAAGCCAGCGAGCTCATTTCAGAGGTACCACATTTATTATGTTGACTATTTGCTACTTGTGCAGACGCAGCTCATCTCGCATGACTTGACCCATTCAGCCCTGATGCAACAGCAGAATATGTATCCATCATGACAATTCAAGGGTAGTGCCAGATTAGCTTGGCGCCTGTCGGCGCCAAGCTAATCTGGCACTACCCTTGAATTATCATGGTCGATCCATCCTCAGCAGCTGTTGCATAGGGAAATGTGTCCGTGGAGTTAAAAGGGTTAGTAATGCACTGTCCCGTTTGTAACTTATCAAAAATAGGGCCTAATGCAAAAAAGAGACAAGCAGCCTGAACTGGCAGACTACCGCTAATGTGTTTGCTTGATTCCTTTTCACTCCAAAGAGCTCAGGCGTGATGCTTGCATGTTTAGTTTCATAAGAATTAATGTCACCCTTTCCATGGGAATCGTGTAGTGCAAGAACCACAGGTGTGGTCTTCAGTGGTAAGCAGTGTACAAGGCAGGACCACTCGTGATCCTCAGTACCGGCAGAAGTCTATGTTTATCCACCACAACAAAAGAAAACTTCATTTTCGTGCAAGGAACGTGTAAACAAAGCAGGATGATTAAGGGGTATACATCTGGAACTGTGGGGGCTGATGAGGATCTGTGTCTTTTGCACCTGGATCGTGTCCACTTTTTTCTGGCAGTAAAGTTACCTTGTATTGCTTTGTGTGCCCCAGGTGTGGTGGCGGCCATTATCCTGATCGCCTTCATCTTTATCACCTGGCGGGTGTGGCGACGGAGGAAGAGGGCGCACCGTCGATCAAACGTGGCGTTGGGTATCGCGCCTGACAGCCAGCTCTTTCTGAACGGGATGATGAAGGACACGTCGCTGGACCTCAAACGCAAAGTCAGCAACCCAGACCTCTCCGTTCCCGTCCAAAACATTCCATCACAGGTGAGATGTTGGTTCTTACTTCCATATACAAAATGTCCCCCTTTGTTGCATATTCATGCTGTTATTACAGCAACATGGCACGAAGGCTAACCCTTTGGGTGTTGGTAGCGATGAATCACCTCGACCAAAATAGCTACCAACACCCAAAGGGTTAGTAAGGCTGATCTAGCACAAGTAAGGTGTTGGATGGTTTTAATATTTGCTGAGGTGAAAGAATTGAGAGTTGTAATGCAAATGCGTTGCTTCAGGTGGCATTGTGTTAATGCAGCAGGTTACCGAGGTCATCAGGCTGACGTCAGCTGCAACCAGTGTCAACAGTTGCCTTTTGTTTGCTGAAGTGGTAGCTGAATCTGACGTCTGTGTGTTGATCATTATCTTGCAGCCCCCACCCGTGCCCAACCGCCCTGTGTCCTACACACCCAGCACCCATGACTCGCTCAACGTCCTCAATAACCTGGACTCCGTCCGCAATTACGGCAGTGCTGCCGATGAGCTGGAGACGACAGGAGTGCGACAAAGACTTCCTGTCTTCGAAGAGTACTTGCAGTCCTTCTCAGCTTCGGCTGGAGCCCAGGCACGGCCGTCGAACGCTAGCAGTCTGGCTCCATCTTTGCCACCCCCTCCACCACCAAACCATGGGTCCGACACAGAGTCACTGCAGAAAGCGCCTTGGGAGTTTGAGTATCCCAACATTCTGGGAAGTTACGAAGGTGAGATCAGTGGCCGTGAAGATTCACATGAAAGATTACATGATCACACCCACACTGACACAGTCACATAGTCATTTTGTTATACCCTTAACCCCTTTCCTCCTACTGTATCTACATTTCTGTTTTGTTTGTTCATTCAGCGGCCAAAAGCCACAACCATCCAAGAAATTTGCATACAAATTGGTCCCATTAAGAGGCATAGATCCTCATGAGCCCCCGCAGTCGTGGGGGCTCATGAGGATCTATGTCTCTTGCAATTGGATTGTGCTCATTTTTGGGGGGCAGTGAAGAGGTTAACCTCCTTGTGCATGCAGTCACAGGCGCTGTCTGAAGTACCTGTGCCTGCATGCATTGGGGTTACACTATCATGTTCATTCCACGTCTTGGTGTATATCACTAGAAGTACCAAGCGATTCTGACGCCATCCGTGAGCTATCTTGTTGCAGTGTGTTCATGCTGAGTGGGCTAACTTTGCTCATCCACTGCACGGTTTGGACGACACTCAGATCTCTAAGTCTGACCATCCTGGTAAACTGCAGACCATTGTCTCCAATGTGGAGAAGTGTATAGTTGAAGTCAAAGACTGGATGACTTGCAACAGACTCAAGTTAAATGATGATAAAACAGAGAGCATGCTTGTTGGTACTCGAGCTAGAACATCCGCCTCCAGCTGTGATCATATTTCCATAGGTGGCCAAGACATTTCTTTCAAATCCTATGTAAAAAATCTGGGTGTATTCCTGGATTCAAGTTTATCGATGGAAAAACAGGTTAGCCATCTTTGCCGCACTGCCTACCTGGAGCTCCGCAGAATAGGCATGATCAGATGCTTTTTGACAGAAAAGGCTACTGCCCAGCTCGTATGCTCTCGCATTCTGTCCCGTCTAGATTACTGTAATTCCCTCCTTGCTGGTATCTCATCTGATCAACTCACTCGCATTCAGCGTATCCAGAATAATGCAGCCCGGTTAGTCCTTCGCAAAAAACGTACTGATCATGTCACACCACTGCTAAAGCATCTCCACTGGCTACCTGTCAAACAGAGAATAGAGTACAAGCTGGCCACTTTGGCATACAAACACTATGACAATACGCTTCCTGCATATCTGTCTTCTTCCCTTGCCTTACACAATCCTAGTAGAAGTCTACGCTCAAGCTCACAAAAACTGCTTGTTCAGCCCAGAGTCAGCCTAAAAACTGCTGGTGCCCGTTCTTTCAGTTATCAGGCCCCTCACGTCTGGAACTCACTTCCACTGCATGTCCGTCTTTCCCCTACCCTGTTGAACTTCAAAACAAATTTGAAGACCCATCTTTTCCAGGTAGCATATCAAGATTAGCTTAGTCTGGATGTGCTGCCTGGAAATGTTGGTTGTTTCCCCTTGTTGATAGGCTATGTGTGTGTGTGTGTGTGTGTGTGTGTGTGTGTGTGTGTTTCGTGTTAGGAATGCGCCTACATGGTGCGAGCAGATGTTTATTTAAAGAGTGAGTGCGTTCTAATTTTTCTCCTTTTTAATATTTTCTGTGTGCTGTAAAGCGCTCCGAGCTTGCTGTTCGTGGGGAAGGGCGCTATATAAAAACTATGTATTATTATTATTATTACATGTATATATATTTCAGATGACAAGAAACACCGTGACAACCTGGCCAAGCACATGCCGGGTCTCAACTCCCCCATGATGAGTTCACGACCCCTGGGCCGTCAGTTCGCAGCCATGGCCCCTGATACAAGCTCCATCAGCAGTCTGCCAGTTTCCGAGTCCGAGGACGATCTCAATGGTAAGGGACAAAACTGTAATCAGATTGTCACTTGACCTTTCTAAGATTAAATTATCCCCATTGTACATGCAGCCACCGGCACTGGTGGCTGCGTGCACAAGGGAATAAATAGTGGCCCTGGGTACTGTATACCGTAACGGTGGCTGCATGCATCAGGGGTTAAGTTTTACAGTACCTTGCTAGTAGAAGTTTAGGTGTACTAGTTCTTAAGACTTGCCATCTGAAAGTAAAAATACCATGTTCTTTCATAGACATTCTTTAATGCATGTGTGAGAATGAGATTTAAAAATAAATGTGAAAGGATTCTGAAAATATTTGGTGAATTGTATTTAATCTATTAAAATGAGACGTTCTTAATTAATCTGAAAGTGTCTGTGAAGAAAAAATCTTGTTGACTTGGAAACTGTGTTAGCTCCTTGACTCCCAGAGTCTTCTTTTATCTATTGCCTTGACGCTGTTTTCAGTTTGATGTTTTGCTATTATTCATTTATTGGCTTTATTTTTTTTTGAAATTTTCATCAGCAAAATATCTCGGCTATTGTTTCACATTTTGCAAGCTAGCTTCAAATCATGGCTGTCAGCATGACCAGAAATTTGTAGCAGTTCACCATATATTTGGCCTTTAATGTCTTTCATTTTCTAGTTCATATCAGTTCACGTGTGAAAGTTTGTGTACAGATAGCTAGCTAGTGATGTGTTGGTGTGTATCAGAAGTAGCGTTTGCTAGATTCTAGGTACAGTAACCCGTTGGCTGTCAGTAGCACTGTTTGTTGCACCGATTCCTGCGGGATTAACTCATTGCGCCCCACGTACAAAATACCCGCATTTCGGAGTTGTCCTCTGAGGACTGTATTACAATTCAGGAGACAGATCGACCATGATAGTTCAAGGGTGGTGCCAGAATAGCTTGGCGCCTAAAGGCACCAAGCTGTTCTGGCACCACCCTTGAACTATCATGGTCGGGCCATAACTTGCTGTGGCATGTCGCGGGCAGAATGAGTTAATCTCCACAGCAAAGAATGCTACCTACAGCCAAAGGGGCAAAGTATATTATGTGCTGTGTGTGGGAAACTGTATTATCAGACCATATCTTCTCGGCCTATTCTGATTTCATTTGGAGTTTAAGGTGTGTCAAACAACTTTATACCAGTTGGAGGAGGAGGATGTGAAAGTCCCAGTTGCTAATCTCTCCTTAACCCTTTCAGCCCCAAGGTCCCATTTCTCAAATGTTGGAGGTGTTGCCTAATGACTGTACCAGTTGCAGGAGATGGATTGACCATGCAAATTCAAGGGTAGTGCCAGATTAGCTTGGTGCCGACAGGCGCCTAGCTAATCTGGCACTACCCTTGAATTTGCATGGTAAATCTCTCTCTGCTGTAGGGACTCGGGGCTAAATGGGTTAAAACATGAAAGTTCATGGTTGTACCAGATTGGGTTAGCACCCAGGCGCCAAGCTAATCTGGCACAGCTGTAAACTATCATGGATTAGTTATCTGCTGCAGTGTAGGTGTCGGAGCCGAATGAGCTAGACCTTACATAACAGCAACCTCTAATGCAGTTCAGCAGAGAAGTGTGGGGGGGGGGGGGGGGGGGGTGGGGGTGGTGAAAGCACATTAGGTATGCGTGTTTACACGTAAAGTTATGTTAGTGTGGGTGGTGGGACTAGTGAATTGTATTTTTGAAATTGTGATGCATGTGTTGTGTGGGCGGTTGTTTGCTGGAGTGTGTGTTTGGCTGTTCGTTTGGTTGCTGGTGTGATGTTTCCATTCCATTTCTGCCAAAATTTCAGTCACTTTCCCACATCTTTGCTTTCACATTCCACCATCCCAACATTTTTCAACCCCTACATCTAGACAGTCATGTTTTTACAAGATCATTATCACATAAACAAAGACCGTTTTTTAGTATTGTGGTAACATCATCACAGACATTTAATAAGACGGACTTTTTTTCAGAATCATTCATCATTAAGCAAGACATGTTAATGTCATAACATTTTTCAGTCAGTCATTGATGTGTTAATCACAGCAAAAATGTTCTACGTTTTCTCTTTTTAAATCCTGTGCAGCACGCCGGGCTAAGAGAAAAGGTAGTGTCCTACGTACAAGGCCTTGCCAGTTGGCACAAGGTGCAGGGGCTAACATTGGATTCGTTGACCCACGCACAGATGTGTGCGGGCCAACGCCAGCTAACATCAGCTCCAGCACCTTGTATTGACTGGGTTGCCACGTGTCGTCTCTCTTACACCGTTACTTACCGCATCCTTTTGTTTATACGTGGATGTTGTACAAATATGGTGAAATACTCAATGTATAGTCGCTTTATTTTCACTCCTTGCAATGTTTGTGATGGAGGTGACATGGTTTTTACAAGCTGCCTTTCCTTTGCTCTTCAAAATTCGTACCCAAAAAAGTGACAACCAAGCGTACAATGTGGTAGAAGATAACGAGAGAGAAAAAAGCATACTTTGGAACAACAAGGACTAAAATCACTTTGAGCGTCTAAGTAGAAATTACCTCAGTTAATTATTTCTCAACTTCAGGATTACAGTAGAACCTGCTTTGAGCGACCACCTTTGTAAGAGGTCACCTGTCACTAAAGACCATAGCCACCTAAATGATGGTCTTTAATGACAGGTGACAGAAACTGTGCGGGCCTGTGGAGGCGCTACAGACCACAGATTTCATTTTGAGAGCCAAACTCCAAGTGTGACGGCGTTCAAGAAGACGATGCCTTTTTAACTTATTCAGCCATGACGCACTACAGCATGAGATGGATCGACCATGATAGTTCAAGGGTAGTGCCAGATTAGCTTGGCGCCGACAGGCGCCAAGCTAATCTGGCACTGCCCTTGAATTATCATGGTCGGTCCATCTCCTGCAACCGGTGCATAGTCGTTGGATGACGCCTCCAAAATTTACGAAATACGTGCGCCGGGCTGGATGAGTTAAGACTTCTCTGGAGAGAGTACCTGTTTTTGAAGACCAGTTCTTTCTGGTGGTTGCTCAAACAGGTGCTACGGTACCCCATCATCCTGATAAAGATGAAGAAGACCGCCGTTACAGTTCCAGCAAAAGATCGACCATGACAGTTCCAGGACGGTGCCAGAATAGCTTGGTGCCTCTAGGCGGCGCCAAGCTATTCTGGCACCGCCTCGAACTACCGTGCTTGATCAGTATCTTGTAGAGCGTTGGGGTGGAATGGGTTACTCTGTCTTGTCCTTGCTTTTCTCAAAGAGTGTTTCATTCTTTCTTGTGTTATTTGCCTGCTTCTTTCAGTTGCCCCACACTGGTGGAGTTGTTTTTTTCAGTCGCTGTCGGCACATGCAGCCTGCTTCATTCAGTCTCCGTCGTTTGTTTTTAATTGTTTCCCATTGCTTGTGACCTTGATATGTTAAAGGAGAACAAATGATTGGATGTCATGCACTCCTCAAAGCTTCATAACTGTTTTCTCACCAGCGCCTTATCATGCAACAAATCCAAAAAAATATGTACATGTACAGCTGTATCAGTGCTCTGGTGTTGTATATAGTGATCTGTATTCCAGTATACCTGATACTGATGTGTGCAGGTCTGTGATTTTAAACCTTATGGTTGATGCTGTAAGGTCCAAAATTGCAGACCAGCATGCAAATGCCTTCTGTAGTATTTTATTACAGTGCATGAACTGTCAGTGCATGTTTTATGCTGTATCTCAATTTCAGTCCTACCTATGTTTTAGACAGGGAGAACCAATGTGCTTTGCCTGCAGTTTTTTATTTGTTTTTTATTTTTAGCTAGCATAGGAAAAGCAACAGCGTACACATAGGTGTTTGCATTACAAATGGTGGTTGTGTACGCATGTGCGAACTGCGGTATTACGACTTTCTCGGAATGACCTTAGAAGATTTAAAATGTGCGCTGGTCTCGAGCTGCAAGGCCCAAACTCACAGTCGGCACAAGTAGGTCTAAAAGTGTCGAATGAACTTGTTGGCATTTTCAGAGGTGTGGCTACGCCGGTCGTCAGGTGACAACATCCTGTCACCTGAAAACCTTCCTCGGGCTGGGGTTCCCATTTACCTGGATACGTGGGGCCCCGTTCCTTACCTGCACCTGCCCAACACAGACTGGGCTTAGAGTCACACAAGGACAGAAAAGTCGGTCGCATTCTTGCAAACTAACTGCCACTAGATGCACCTAAATCACATGTGCAGTAAATGCTTGTCTTCTGCACTCAGTGTGTGCTGGCCTGTGATTTTGAACCTTGGTATTGTCAGCAATAAGGTCCACAATCACAGGCCAGCGTACAGTGAGCTATAAGGTCTAAAAACACAGACCAACACACATATTCACAAAAGAAAAAAAAATTCAGGCTACACTTATCTTGACATGCACATAGAATATAACGGTTGCAACAATAAACAACAAAACCATTGTACACTTAACAGTGAGGAAAGTACTGGAGCACAGTCTTAATCCATTCAGCCCTGACGCACTACATCAGGAGATGGGTCGACCATGATAATTCAAGGGTAGTGCCAGATTAGCTTGGCGCCAAGCTAATCTGGCACTGCCCTTGAATTATCATGGTCGATCCATCTCCTGCAACAGCTGCATAGTCGTTAGATGACGCCTCCAAAATTTGGGAAATACATGCGCCAGGCTGAACGAGTTAATGAAATTATCATCTAACTAAATACTTACTGCATGACGTGAACCGGTAAAATGAATACTTACACAATGTGTACATGATGTGTATCTCCTCTATTGCTTGCCCAAAATTAATTGCTGATACTCTCTTAATTGTGTATCTTGTCACTGTACACATATTCAACGTTAACAGTTCGGTGTATGCTCTATGTGAAATGAAGCCATGCGTGTATCTGTCTTTTCACACATGAAATGTGTCTGAAAATTAATGATCTCATGGGAAAAGGCGAAGGAAAATAGGTTTGGTCAGTGACAGAAAAATATTGCCTGGCTGCAGAATGGGTGATATGTGTTCCAGTTTGTGACTTTGGACCATAGGGCTGGAAGCTATGACATCCAAAATCTTGGACCAGCTCTCACGACACACCATGAATATTACAGGACAGTCTCAGATATGACTTCGGTTGTTGTTAAACAATAATCACATGATTTCATTTGATACGCATTTTGTACAGCTTCCAGGGAGTGCAGATTTTGGACTTGGGTTTTTTGGTTTTTTTTAAACATTTGCTGATATTATATTTGGTGATTGTGCCAACTGGATCATTTTCAGCTGGCGACTTTTTTGAAGCGGCAGGGCATTCTTTTGTATTATTTCTTTTTGTGCACTGTTGTGAACCACTGCTTCAAACAAAAATAAAATTTGAAAATAAAAAATTGCGCTTGGCCCACATTAAAGCAGCCTAAATTATTAAAAACAATTATTGTGATTTTGGGCCTTTTGACTTGACGCCACAAGGTCCCAAATTGCAGACCATTATAAATGGAGATGGGTGATGATTTATTTAAATTTTTGTAACTTTATTAGTGAACCTCACAGATTGCCCCAAGTGACAGAATCTCCGACAGACATAAGCACGATCATCTCCTGTATATTTTTTGCATGTTTTGCATGAATAACTGTTGTCACTACAGTCAGTAGAACCTGTTTTGAGGAACCACCTTTGTTGCAAGGAAAAAGTGGTCTTTAATGACAGGTGTTCTCTCAGGAGACATCTTGCAGGGAAAAAGTGTCGCCTGTCATTAACTCATTCGGTCCCGACACACCCCAGCAAGATATGAATCGAGCATTATAGTTCAAGGGTGGTGCCAGAATAGCTTTGCGCCTATAGGCGCCATGCTATTCTGGCACCACCCTTGAACTGACATGCTCAATCTGTCTAGAATTGTAATACAGTCCTTCAGAGGGCAACTTCAAAATTTGGGGATTTCATTCCTGGGACACAATGGATAATCATCATCATGAGGTCCGCCAAGAGATGGCCTTAGTTGCCTGCTCAGCGTTAAACCCAAATAACTAACATTATGAGGTGGCCTATATGATGGTTTGTTACGACAGGTGATCTGTCCAAATGGTGGTCGCTCCAAACATGTTCTGCTGTAATAGGTTGTTGACAGGCTGTTGCAAAGATCACATTTGCTTGTTTATACATTTTCAGACAGAAAAACAGCTTTTTTATTCAGTGGATTTGGTTTATTGCATCTTAACATTTTGAGCATTATCTTTGATGTGTTTGCCACAGAGTACTGTTTACTTATTTCTTTGTCTCCTGGTGTTTAACTGTTTCTGTCAGTACATTATGCAATGATCTCCTTGTGTATCTGATAATTCTGAATTAGGCAAGGCAACTAGCATCTTGCTGAACATAAGACAAAAAATAAATAACAAGAGCATTAATAGTGCGCCAGTTCATATGTAGACATACTGACACGATGCTGAAAATAACTTTGATCTAATCTACTGGTTACTTTTCTTAACAACTAGTGGAAAGTTCAAAATCACTGAATGTTTGTGACCTGTTGGGCATTGTTTGAGTAGAGGGAAATTAGTTTAATGGTTTGCGACAAGTAAAGCTGACAGTGTATGTGCTGTTTGAGCCCATCCCCTAGTCAGCAGTAGGTCATCAGGTCAGCTGTTGTCAGCTTATGGGCCATTAATAGCCACTTATCTATACAGCCACCAGAACTGTATACAGTAGCGGTGGCTGCAGCCACTGCTACTGTATACAGTACTGGTGGTTGAATGGATAAGGTTGTTAGTGAGTTATTTGCGATAAAGTGGAAAGATCGGTGACATAACCTGCTGCTGTCTGTTTCAGGGTACCATTGGGACACATCGGACTGGGCGCCACGCCCCTCCCTCCCCAACATCAGTGAGATCCCTGCCAACGAGGTCAATGACTCGGCGTCCTCCTCACCACCCAGTTACGATGACAATGATCGCGTGCCTGCCCTGGCCGCAGCCACCTCCAGCGCAGTGGACTCCATGACGCAGGGCATCAGTGCCATCGCTGACCCGGACTACATGGAGGATAGCGAGTACGTCGGAGACTCGGAGTATGCTGAGAACGAGTTTGAGTATGAGGACCAGAATGATTTGCCCCCACGCTACGCCGACCTGCCCAGCTACGAGCAGTTGCTGTCACTGAGAGATCTGAATGAGAGTTACGAGTTGCCGCAGAATCTGAACGTGCACCCTGACCATTACCTCCCCTCCTACGTCCCTCAGTATGATGTTGACAGTCTTCATGATGGGGTTCAGACAGAGGAGGAGAACGGCAACATCAGTGACGAGCAGAACGCCGATGTCGATGCGGCAGTGGCTTTAGACGTGGCTGAGCGCACGGCGCGACGTCAGCCTCCAGGCCGTGTGTTTCTCTCTCCGGGATACGTCACAAGCGGGGAATACACGACTGACGTGGAACCCCCCTCACGCACCTCCTTCATTGACGATATGAGCATGAGTGTTGGGGGCTACACCTCTAATGCCTCATGCTCCGACATTTCAGGACTGTGTGAGATCGAGGACTCGGAGATCAACGCCAGTGACGATGATGATGATGATGATGATGACGATAATGATGAACATTCCCCCTGCCTACCATCGCACTTACACACTCAGGTGTGAGAATCATCTCAAACTATGATCTAGGAAAACCTTCAGACTAAGTCCATCTAATTTGGGATGTATTCTCAGCTGCGTACCAATGGGAAGAGATGCATTGACAGTGACGATTCAAGTGTAGTGCCAGATTAGTTTGGCGCCTGAAGGTGCCAAACTAATCTGGCACTACCCTTGAACTATCATAGTCAACCAGTCTTACTTTGTTACACTTCAGGGCTAAATAAGATCAGACGAGGGAAAATTGCCACACTTCTGATGCTTCTCTCTCTCAGGTCACGAGGTGTGCCAAGTTCTGAACGCTGTTTCTCAGACTGACAGTTTTGATGGAATCTTGACTTGTCCAGTTTTCTGTGATCATTCTATCACAGCTGACATATTTGGACCAGCGTTCTACTTCAGAGGAGATGGAGAGCTTTTAAAAATATAACATTTGTAATGCAGTCTGTGATGTCACCAGCCTAATACAGAATGTGTTTTTAACATTGACCTGTGACTATTGGGTGGAAACATTCAGCATCAGACTGCCCCTCGGCATCATTTGTTTGTCAGTTTTGAACAGTCATCATGTCTGTGCTGGTCTGTGATTTTGGACATATGACACTGTTGTAAGATCCAGAATCACAGACAAGCACACAGCTCCTCTCACCTTACATTTTCACAGATGTTTTTATGCCGGTAGCAACAGCCAATTGTTTTTCACATACATAGTGTTGCTGAGATACAATGGTGCACGTCTATGAAACGGACTTAAATTTACCCTTTGCTAGCAACTTTTGTCCAGGTGATTCCTGCAGAAGTCACTATCAAGGGTCAACAGCTGCTGGCTGAGAGGAAAATTGGGGCTGGACACCAGATTTGGACAGTGTATGTTTGAGCTCAGGAAATTTTGGTGACAGGGATGTATGTATGTAGCAGAAAATCACAAAAATGCTGTTGAACAAAGATAGCCCAGCATGCGGAAGGTCCTCAGGCCAACATCAGCCGTGGCTGGCCAGCACACAGGCCGGGCACCTTCGGTTGATGTTGGCATGAGGACTTTGTGCTCACTAGGAGACTGCTTCAGCTTATGCAGCTATTGGGAGATGTGATGCACAAAATAACCAACAAATGTGCGAATGTTATAAGCCAGTATGTACAGATTGATTCTTTTGTAACAAGCTGTATATGGACATGCGGCATATACATGTGTATCCAGATGTGGCTTGCTGCAAAAGAGTTGAGGAAGCGCCCCATAACTTTCTCTGTTTTAGAATGTGGAAATGAGTGGGGTCAGCAAGACACATAGACCCTTATCAACCCCAGCAGGCTGTGGGGGTTCATGAGGATCTATGAGTGGGGTCAGCAAGACACATAGACCCTTATCAACCCCAGCAGGCTGTGGGGGTTCATGAGGATCTATGAGTGGGGTCAGCAAGACGCATAGACCCTTATCAACCCCAGCAGGCTGTGGGGGTTCATGAGGATCTATGAGTGGGGTCAGCAAGACGCATAGACCCTTATCAACCCCAGCAGGCTGTGGGGGTTCATGAGGATCTATGAGTGGGGTCAGCAAGACGCATAGACCCTTATCAACCCCAGCAGGCTGTGGGGGTTCATGAGGATCTATGAGTGGGGTCAGCAAGACGCATAGACCCTTATCAACCCCAGCAGGCTGTGGGGGTTCATGAGGATCTATGAGTGGGGTCAGCAAGACGCATAGACCCTTATCAACCCCAGCAGGCTGTGGGGGTTCATGAGGATCAATGAGTGGGGTCAGCAAGACGCATAGACCCTTATCAACCCCAGCAGGCTGTGGGGGTTCATGAGGATCTATGAGTGGGGTCAGCAAGACACATAGACCCTTATCAACCCCAGCAGGCTGTGGGGGTTCATGAGGATCTATGAGTGGGGTCAGCAAGACGCATAGACCCTTATCAACCCCAGCAGGCTGTGGGGGTTCATGAGGATCTATGAGTGGGGTCAGCAAGACGCATAGACCCTTATCAACCCCAGCAGGCTGTGGGGGTTCATGAGGATCTATGAGTGGGGTCAGCAAGACGCATAGACCCTTATCAACCCCAGCAGGCTGTGGGGGTTCATGAGGATCTATGAGTGGGGTCAGCAAGACACATAGACCCTTATCAACCCCAGCAGGCTGTGGGGGTTCATGAGGATCTATGAGTGGGGTCAGCAAGACGCATAGACCCTTATCAACCCCAGCAGGCTGTGGGGGTTCATGAGGATCTATGAGTGGGGTCAGCAAGACACATAGACCCTTATCAACCCCAGCAGGCTGTGGGGGTTCATGAGGATCTATGCGTCTTGCAGTTTGGGTGTCATTTTTGATGCGAGTGATTTTGATTTGTGATGAAAATGTGCAGCTGTTGTTGTGTCATCACTGTTTGTTGTATTGTATTTTTGTCAATGGAAGATGTAGACTATTTTTTGTTACGATGTGTTCAGTGGTGTTCTTAACTTTGTTAGCCGCTTTTTTTCTGCTGGCAGTCTTTGGAATGTTGTGGGTAACCCTGTCACTGCCAAGAACACTGAACACCAACTTCCAGAGGCACAGTGGTTCATGAGGTTTAACTCTTTCAAGGCGTGTCGCATCCAGATTTGCAGCCAAAGGCCGCGAATCTGGATGCGACACGTCCAAAAGTGTTGATGCTGGTTGTATGTATTCATCTCAGTTTTCACAGGTAGCACGTGTGCAGCCAGTGGCAATTTCTAAATAATATTCATGTCCATTGGCAGTGAAGGGGTTAGAACATTTTTATAAGCTTTTTATGTGAACTTGCTTCGTGCGCACGCATGTAAATAAAATGTAAGCTGTAAACTGTAATATAAGGAAAGAAATTTTAGACATTTGTATGAAATGTTACACATATTTAGCACACATTTTATGTACGGAAGAATTGATCATAAATTAATCATGTGGGTTTTTTTAAAAATAGTAAATTAGATTTATGAGTGTTGAGATAATCGTTTTCCACATTTACTACATAGTCATGAGCCTGGATCAAATTCTGTTTTTGATGTACATGCAGAAAGTTTTATAAAAGTAGAAGAAGAGGCATATATAAATGTTTGTTGAACTTTGCTCTCTTTTGGGGGGAGGGGGTGGGGGATTTTTTTGCTGTCTCCTGAACAGTTTTCTTTAGCCATGTTCCCAGTGAGTTAAAGATCTTTTGCTCAAAGGGGTTAAATTAGTATTTAGACATACACCCTCCATTGCAGGATTCATTCTTAGCAAGTGGCATACATTTTCATGAGCCCCTGCAATAGCAGGGGCTGATGAGAATGTATGCCTCTTGCAAGGGACTGCAGTATGTTTTTGAGTTCATTTATTTTTAGTAGCGTGCATGCACAAGGTTTGAAGATCTCACGTGACAGATTTCATTCGCGGTTGTGACTAACACCCTACGTCTTCACTCTTCTGTGCATAGCCACTTGTGATACGACAACAGAGCGTGTGTATTTTTTATGTGCATTTTACCCATCAAAGCTTTGCTTCAGAGCAGAGCATTTTGTGTACAGCCGCATGGGAAAATCAAGGTTGTGCTTTTGTAGACTGCGTTGATGTGAGTAGGCGCAATACTTTCAGAATTTGGAAGGTGTCATCTGATGATTACCTTCTAGTGGATGAGATGGATTCACCATGATAGTTGAAGGGTGGTGCCAAGATCAAAGGCACAAAGCCAGTTCAGTTGATTTATCATGGTCAATCTATGTCTTAATATACTGAATGAGTTGATTCTAGCAGATGACAGAATGTTTAGAATGTTTAATATTTAGAATAGGAGGCACAATGCTACATTATTCGTAGATGCCATTTTGTGCTATAGTCATGAAGTTGGTGCTTATTTCCCCGGTAACGCGTCTGCTTCTTCAGGATGTAAATAACATTTTCACCGTTTATTTCCCACATTTGTTTGCACAGGGATCTACAATCACTGACATGCACAAGCAAAAGATCTGATCTTGTTCTCGCTCTACAAAGTTACTGATTTGATAAACATGTTTGGTTGAAGTCAGAAGATGGTGATCTCTTTTTTAAAATAATACTTTTTTAAAATAATCACAACCTTTTGTATGCTGTAAGGACTCTTATAGTTACAGTAAACACCAAAGTTTTTTTTAAAATAACCCATTCTGCCCATGACACACCACAGCAAGATATGGCTCGACCATGATAGTTCAAGGGTGCCTACAGGCGCCAAGCTATTCTGCCACCACCCTTGAACTATCATGGTTGATCTCTCTCATGAATTGTAATGCAGTCCTCAGAGGTAACTCTGAAATGTGCCTCAGTCACAATGAGTTATGGGATCTTTAGGTAACTGCAGGTCATGTAAAACACAACTGCTACATGTGCAAGGGGTTGAAAAGTTCCAGATTTTTACATGGCAATTCTTGACAATCGTTTTGTGACCGACATGATTTGCTCACAAATATATTTGTGGAAGGATTTATGCAAAAGGACCTGAAGATGACGTTGTAGTGGCCATTAGAAGAAAGAAGATGTCCCTTGCTTCACAAATCAGCTTGGACAAAGAGGCTTGAGATTGTTCGGGCATTTGGAGGAAATCCGGCCTTTTGGAGGTCCTGGTGGTTAAACTTCATGAGAATCATTTATACAAGCCAAAGCAGGCAGAGACTAGGTAGAGTCAAGCACATTTTAAGTAATGGCTTTTTGTCTTCAGAATTTCAGTATGTCATGCCTGGGATAGGATACTGCATGCCATAAAAAAAGACAAAAATTTGACGGTCAATATATTGCAAATGGCTTAACATTTTGAAAATGTTTTTTCACAGCAAAAGGATATTAATTTAGTCCTTTTTAATTGCTTTTTTGTGCATCGTGTAGTCTTTACACTTTACCCGGGTAAAACTACCTACCCCAAAAATAATAAATTGCAAGACGGACTGTGTGCTGCATTCTTTTTTCACACATCTCGATCCATGTTTGGTCAGACACTCTGAAAAGCAGGTAACACCATTTCAAACTGCGTTCATTTTTCGCGAAAATCTGAAGATGGTGAATCATTTCACAAGAAAACTTTGGCCGACATCCCCATTTTTTTAACTTAAAATCCACCTTTCTTATTCCAGCTGAATGGAAAATGCTACAAGTGCCGAACCAAAAAAAATTGTGCCCTCGGAAGTGAGGCATTTGCGGCTGAACCTTTACATGTCCAATGTTTTCGAGGGTGAATGTGTGCAAAATCTTTGTCTTGTTTTTTTTTATGGCGTACAGTGTATTATTGACATTGGGAGGCCAAAGTAAATGGCATTACAGATTGGTGGAGTGTCAATAACACTCCCACAAGATACTTTTATTTATTTGCTTTGTATGAAAGGATATGCTTTGTACATGTTAATTCTTGGCCTATATGGTCATTTTTATGCGCTCCGCTGTTCTCAGATGTACTGCGATGATTTAACCCTCTGGCTGTTAACCCTTTTCATCCATACATTGCTTGAAATAAATCTAATAGTTCAAGGGTGGTGCCAGAATAGCTTGGCGCCTGAGGTGCACCTCAGGCGCCAAGCTATTCTGGCACCACCCTTGAACTGAAATGCTTGCAAGCCTTCATAGGACAATAAGCATTTTGTAGCTCAACCACGGGATGAACTGGGTTCCTGCTGAGGATTGATTCCATCTCGATGCATTGTTGATTTCGCAACACCAACCTCTTTTAGATCAAAAGAGAAAGGAGTCGAAAGTTCAGAAATCAAATAACGGCACACATTGAGGCTTGTGTGACCTTTTCTTAGCTGCTTCAGTTTACATATTGCGAAAGTATGTGAATTTTAGTTGTTTTTTGGTCATTTCCCACCCTTTAAATTCTGTTATTTAAGTATGTGTAAGAACGAGAACTGTGGAAGCTGAGACGTGTGAAAGTACTGTATGTATATCATCAAAAAGATACCATGTATAGCGTCATGTTTGTACAGATTACTGCCCAGAGCGCAAAAGGTTATTAGCTGTGCATGGCCAGTCATCTCGATAACCTTTTGCACACTGGGTTGGATGTTTTAGCTGAAAAAGAAATTTGTATTATTATAGTCAGCGGGCGTTATGTTCCCAGCCCATTAATGC
The DNA here is from genome assembly GCA_036245525.1 of Semisulcospira habei. Taxonomy (NCBI): domain Eukaryota; kingdom Metazoa; phylum Mollusca; class Gastropoda; family Semisulcospiridae; genus Semisulcospira; species Semisulcospira habei. The sequence continues at coordinate 18,047,106 of BTPG01000005.1, forward strand.
TGCCAAATTGTGTGCCCATACTGACATCGTGAAGTAACTGGTACATTGTTCAATTAATATCGTGAAGTGAAAATAAAGTACGATGGAAAACATTATTTGTCATGTTTTATTTTTAGACAAATGACAAGCAAGAAAACATGCTCTTGTAAACAAAACGGTTTGGGACCAAAAGAACACAAACATCTGAATCACCGCCCCCCCCCCCCCCCCCCCCCCCCCCCCCCCCTGTCAAACACATCGTCTATTCCCCGACCATCAATTCAAATAAGAATGAGCTATGAATGCACAGGGTCGTGTACTCTGCCATACATCTCAACTGACCCCACAATTCTCTCCATCTCAGCTAATCTAATTCAGCAAGAATGCTGCTCAAGATCTAAAATGCATCATGGAAACAGCCGATGAGTGTTCTAATTTAAATCAGAGTGCAACATGTGATGCTCACAACCAATCTGCCCTGCTTCAGTACATAGCGAGTGCAGATACAAAATCTACCTCGTGCTAAATTGTAAAGATGAAAAAGGACTGTCAAACTGATAAAAAGAAAAATTGAAAAATTATCTGGGAAAAAATCACCCTCAATTTACTGGCCAAAACTACTGCACATGTACAATGAAGAAGTACCAAAGCAACTAAATCAGCTTAACTTTTTGACTGTCGGTAACAGTTGTTATTACTATGATTCCCGTGACAAAAAGCGCTACCAACATCCAAAGAGTTAACTTTTCAAGCGACGGGAAAAAAAAGAAAACAGAAACCATCGCAGACCTGCAAGAAAGAAACAGGTGCTGGCCTCAATTTATAGGTCACATCCCAAAACACGAACGTGAAACTAATGAGGAATCAACCTCTGTGATGTAACAGTAAATGAATTGCAATTGAAACAGCATCTACATGTAGCTGTGAATTTCCAGACCAGCCTTCTTGTGCCTAGATCATCTTAATGCATTCAAGGCGCCCAGCATCAATAGCTGCGCAAACTTGGAATAGTCATGCCACTGGCAATGCTGTATGACACTTTTGCAGCTATTGATGTGAGGCACCTTGATCAAGCTGAAGTGTGTCAGCAAAATGTATCAGCTGTGGTTCATGCAGCTGCCAAGCACAAGGGGATTAATTTCTTTCTACACCTGGTTTCTTTGTTTTCTGTCTCTCTTTGTGACAAGGACTGGTTTCTCCAACACAAAATACTTCTTTTCTGAAAATGTAAGCATTTTTTACACATCTGTCCTCCCATGACCCTTGACCTTTGTGATGAGTCGACTAATTAGTATGCATTAGGTCTTATCATCAGCTATCTTTGTGCCAAATCTGGTTGAAAAATTTGCAAAAATGTTGATAATACCTACAATTTTTTTTTAAATTGGCATTTTAACACATTCACCAGGATCTTGTCGTGTAGGTGCACACAAAGGGTCTTAGGCTGAAATCAGGTAAGTTAAGGGGTATATTCCATATAGTAATGCCATCGGTAAGTATTTTTCGAAAAAATACATTTTTGAGAAAAATACATTTTTTTTTTAACCTATTTCATGTGACCCTTGACCTCTCCGAGGGGTCATCCAAATTAGTATGCTTAGAAAGGTCTTACCATCAGGTACCTTTGTACCAAGTTCGGGTTTGAAGTTGTGAATAGTATTTGAGAAAAAATCATGTCAAAATAAGCTATTTTTGACATATTTCCTGATGCCCTGTGACCTTCACCTTTGTGAGAGGGCACTCAAATTGGTATGTTTAGAAAGAACTTACCACAAAGTATCCTTGGGCCAAGTTTGAAGACTGTGGCTCGAATAGTCTCAGAGAAAATGCCAACATTAAAGTTTACCACGGATGACCACTGGCCCAAAACATACTCACTTTTGCTTCGCATGTGAGCCAAAAAGCAGCATGGATATGCAATGAGAATACCATGGTCAAAGCAACTGGATACAACTATGCTACCACTGTTCTATTTCTTCACAGTATGAGAAGAATAGTCTCTGGATGCTGTTTTACTGAATGAGAGAAAAATAGTGCTGTTACACTTACACATGCATGAAATGTTGCAAAACGAAGTTGCCTTGCAGAATTGGATGAGGGCCCATGGACCTTTTGCTTGTCCCTAAATTTAATACCAGCATATGCACCGCATGCCTGAGAACAACTTTCATGCTACTAACTCACTGATTTCTGAACCTGCAGGAAATAGCTCAACCATGAATCAATGAATCTTTATTTTACAACGGTCAAGATATTAACACAGTCAGTGACTGCCATTTTTAGTGTTAGTTGTGGTGCAAGAATAGCTTGGTGTCGAGACACCAAGCTATACTTGCACCACCCTAGAACTATCATGGTCAGTCAATCTGTCTTCATCTGTAGAGCATAATGGTTCTCCATTTATCAAGCCAACGTGCAGATATAAACACAGCTCCGATAGAAACCCCCTCCATGAAAGACTGAATGAGTAAGTTTGGGCGTGATTCAATATAAAAAACATTTTAAATGCTTTACCGTCAAACCTGGTGGGTTTATGTACAAAATGTCCGAATACACAGTACAGGACTATTTAGACACAAACTTAAATATGCATTTCTATATTGGTAAAGCTTGCAAGGTTCTGTGAAAACGGCTATAAACAGCTGGCAACAGCAACACTTAAGTCATTATTAGATTTTGTTGTCTGCACTAAAATCTCTTTCTCTCTCACCCACATAAAGAAATTGTACATGCACCAAATCATAAGCGAATCAAAGCTAACATTCAAGACATGCAGAAATTCCATGGCCGACTACTACACCCCAACTACTGTAGTAGCCACTATGGTCTAAACTACATACAAGTCATTCTCAGTCGTGTGTTGGTCTGTGACATTGGAACTTGATGCCTAAAGTAAAAAAGACACAGACCAGTACAGTCCTTGTGTGTGTGTGTGTGTGTGTGTGTGCGTGTGTCTACAACTGTACCACACATGTACCTGTCTGTGTACACATCTGTGTGCACATGCTAGTAATGAACACATCTGGGATTTTTAAAAAAAACCATCAACAACTCGAACCAAAGGTGAAGTGCTCTGTGAAAAATATAATCAGTCTAGATTTGAAAATTCAGTATACATCAACTGATAAATTTCAGTAAACACTATGAAGACGTGGAATATGGAATTCTGGAGTTGTAAAAAAAAAGATGATTACACAATTTCTCTTACCGGTACCAGTATTAGCACAGCTACAAATTTGACACAGTTAACTAGGTACACTGAATCAATGTTTTTTCCACATATAAATGTGGTGAGTTTCATCTGAGAGGACCTAAAAACTATTGTGAACATACACACATGAATGCTAGGTGCTATTACAGATTTCTGTGGACAATGCACTCAAAGTACAATGCCCAACAGTCATTTGAGCAACACTGCAAATTTGCAAGCAGACTCGAAACAAAAAAAAACAACTGCTTTTGCCCCTGCGTTGGTGTGGTGTACAATTTTGGGTCTTGTGGCATCTATCTATCTATCTATTTCCCGTAGTCTTGCCGACCATTGGGGCACCACTGATGACTTGGCAACCAGTTCCCTCCATTCCTCTCTGTTCTCTGCTATTCTCAGCGTATCGCCCAGCTTCAGTCCTGTCCACTCTGAGATATTGTCCTCCCATCTTTTCCTGTTTTCCTCTCCTTCGTCCTCTTGCACAGTGCCTTGCAGGATTGTTTTGGCAAGCCCTGCTGAACGCGTGACATGCCCATACCACTTCAGTTTGCATTTTCTCACAATGGCTAATAAGTCTTCATAGGGCCCGATGGCTTGCCTGATTCTGCTTCCCACTTCCTCGTTTGTGATGTGATCTCTGTATGAGATGCCAAGCAGCCTTCGAAAACATCTCATTTCAGTGGCTTGTATCCTCTTTTCAAGGTCTGCTGTGAGGGTCCATGACTCGCAGGCATACAAGAACACTGAGATGACCAAGGAGCGCATCAGTCTGATCTTGGAGCAGAGTGTGATGTTTCTGTCCTTCCATATGGTCTTCAATCTTGTCAGTGCTGTTGTCTGCGCAAACCTGGACAGTATTTCTGGTTTTGATCCCTCATCTGTCACAATGGCTCCTAAGTATTTGAATTTCTTAACTGTTTCCAGTTTTTGGCCTCCAACCATGATTTCAGTGCCAATGCCACTGGCGTTATTGGTCATCAGTTTGGTATTCTCTGTCTTGTGGCATACAGGCCTCTAAAGGTGCAAACTCCTAGGCAGCACACAAAATGACAAATGTTGAAGAAAACTAAAGCATTTTGTGCGACCGCCCTAGTCAGAAATCACCTGTCAGACCATCAGGTGACACTTTCAGCCTTTCAAGGCTTGAGAGTGCCTGTCCTTCAAAGTTTGTCACGCAAAACAAAATTCTAGTGTATTGCTGAGTTTTCTTAACAGAACTATGAACTACAGAAACTAACATCACTGCACACATGCCACGTCAGAGTGTGTTACATTACAGAGCATGGTCAATTCATTCAGCCCGACGGCCATATTCCCCAAATTTTGGAGGCGTCATCTAAAGACTATGCACCTGTTGCAGGAGATGAATCGACCATGAAAATTCAAGGGTAGTGCCAGATTAGCTTGGCGCGGATAGGCGCCAAGCTAATCTTGCACTACCCTTGAATTATCATGGTCGACCCATCACCTGCTGTAGTGCATTAGGGCTGGATGGGTTAACAAACTAGGCCAAATATTTTTATGTAACAATCACTTCCTGTACCAATGTGGGTGATAAACTGCTAGATCAAGGGTAGCACCCAATTAGCTTGGTGCCTGGGGAGACTTCCAACCAACAATACACTGCCCGCGTGCTATCACAGTCAATCCATCCCTTGTAACTTGTACACAGAGCTTAGCAAACAATTCCATACGAACCACTTGACTTGAGAAATGAAAGAAAGACAGCAAGCTTTTAGCACTGCTATACCTTGTTCTTACATGCAATGGGTTTTGAACTTTTCATTCAAATTTATCATTCATGTACACTATTCCATCAGGTGACAATACAATGCACTGGCTGTTCAGTGTAAACGTTCAACACAAACATAGATACTGTTTTTTTTCCGCAAGTAACAATACATTTACACTTATGTACACCAAAATATAAATACACCAAATGTACACTTCCAATGAGGTATTCACACACGTCACAGCGACCATCAAACATTCACATCCTCCGACTGAGGAATTAAAATTACATCAAGATGCATAAGATCCTCATGAGGCCCTGCAGGCTGCGGGGGCTCATGAGCATCTGCACCGCTTGCAGATGGATGGTTTTCACAGACAAGTGACAGAAACTGGCAACAATGTTCTCACATGAAGAAATAACCCATCTGATAATAATATTAACATACATCATGTCTGCATGTATACAGCTTGAAACATTAGCACAGTCTGAAACAGAGCAATTGTAGGAATGACAGAAAAATTCATTAAAGCATTCAACACAAAAAAATGCGATCAACTGAAAAAAAAAGAGGCAAATCCATCAACATTTTAAAAAACACCAAGGAAAGCAAATTTAAACCAAAGGCTGTGGACGATTACAACAGAAAAAAAATCCACAATCTAAATACCATCTTTACATTTGCGTATTTATTTTATTCCATGTATGGATCAGAGCGCTGCACAGATAACAAGAAAATGCCACGTATTATTGATTGCTTTATGTCATTACAAAGCATGTGTCAACAGCCACCCAGAAACACAGGCCATGTGGGATGGAGGAAAGAACAGGCCAGTGGATGTGTGGGTGTGGATAGACAAATGATTACTGGAGTGATTACTAGGAAGAGGGCATCAACCCTGCAATAAAATGAACGAGCTGCCCAGAATTTGTGATTCTTATCCCCAACACCGCCCCTTACATGACCCCATTACCCTTTTGCTGGCAAGCCGCATAGATTCTCATGAGCTCATCACTCTATTCCATGCACCAGGAAGAGGTGTACATTCGCATGAGCACCTGCAGGGGCTCATGAGAATCTACACCTCTGACCTGCAGAAACTGCCCCTGTCTACATCCTCAAGCCTGAAGTATTATTCTGAAGTATTATTCTGAGTCAACTGGACCACAGTGGGAATAAAGCAACATGCAGGAAAGACGGTCAGAGGGAGAGCTGGAGGAGAGAAAATCAATATGTATGATGGGTCACCGTCTTGCTGGGGACAGACTGAGCGGGCAAAAGTCTTTGTTTGGAAATATGTCTACGAACATAAGATGCAGCTAGGACAAATTGTACAAACAATGGTTTTGACAGTAATGTCTTCTTAACAAGAAGCCAAGATCTATAATTTATAATCAAGAAGTCACAAATTTGAGTGCTGGTATACACGTGGCCAATCCTTGCAAGCATGAGGCACAGATTCTCATGGGCCCCTGCAGCTGCACGGGCCCATGAAAACCTATGCCTCTTGACAATGGACAAGCAGCAACTGTCTGATCAGACATACGCCGACTGTTAACACAAAGCATGGACTGAGTGAGGGACTGTTGGGAGGACAGACAATTTGTGCCAAATGACAATGCCCATCCTTCCTAGTGATATGCTGGCAGACTTGTGGCAAATACAAAGGGGACAATCTCTCAAAGTACTAGAGTTACAGATGGAGGTCTGAAGTACTTGGAAAGGTTCACGCAAGTCAAGCCTCTCTGTTGGAGACCAGAGATTACCCCCCTGACTGCTACTGACCATAACAAAAAGGGGGTGGGGCAGGTGGTGTGGGCGGGGAAGATGCTTAATGGGACGTCTTTTCTGATAAATTCTGATCAGTAGCAGTGAAAACAACGCTGCTGGTAACAGTTCATGTGGCAATGATTCCTTGCGGGAATCACGACATAAATTGCTATCAACAGTCAATGGGTTGGAGGATATATAATAATTTATATTATATATCGTGGATCAAAAGGTTAACCCAATAGTTAAAAGATATATATCACCCTCTCTGCTTGAGTAACAGACGTTTTACACTGTCAGTAAGAGGCACAGATCCTCATCAGCCCCTGCATCCTGCAGGGGCTCGTAAGGATCTATGCCTGTTGCACTTTGCAGACAAGTGTTTGATAGAAAAATAATGAATGGAAATTTGCCAAGTTGAACAGCATTCCTTTGAGTTTAACTCATTCTACCCCAGACACACCACAGCAAGATAAGGATCGACCATGATAGTTCAAGGCTGATGCCAGAATAGCTTGGCGCCTATGGGCGCCAAGCTATTCTGGCATCACCCTTGAACTATCATGGTCGATCTGTGTCCTGCACTGCAATGCAGTCTTCAGAGGACAACGGCAAAATTTGGGGATTTCGGTGTTGGGGTAGAATGAGTTGCAGGTGACACCCCAAGCATTGGACATCCAAGTCCAACTGTAACTGTATGCGTTACATGCTCAGGTAATTTCTCCTTACTCTAGCACACATCCTGAGAAAGTCTTGTTGCTGTCGGGACGTTAAGCAATGTACAATCAATCCTTACTCTAGCGACACTCCACATGCCTTCAATGGATTGAATGATCAATTATTTCATTCCTTTGCACATCACCATTGTTTCCTGTTTAATATAATAAGCTATGTATGTACAGTAAATATATATTAATGAGTATATACAAATTATAAAAGTAAAACATTTTGCATTGTCTTTAGCAGGGAATACGCAAAACAGGCACACGAGTTTATTTGACAAGCAATGTCATGTGGTGCACCAGTGTACTAGTAGAGGAAGGGCTTCTTTTTCTTCATTTACTGTGTGTGTGTGTGTGTGTGTGTGTAAAGGAATGGCAATCTTGATGACAATTTTTTTTTTACCAGAAGAAAAGCCTGAAAACTTCACTTTTAGGGAATGATCAATAGCATGCACAGTGTGTAGTGTACACTGTGTCAGACACTCCAGTACAAAATCTTAAATCCCACTAACCCTCTGGCTGTCGATAGTACTTTTTAGGAATAAACAGGACAAAAGCCTCTACTGAGAGCCAAAGGGTTAACACATGAGCTGCAACACTCAGAAGTGTGACTTCATGCCATATACCTACATGTGGAGCATCCCAAATGAGTTAATACTCAACAGACAGCCCAAATACACCACAGCAGGAGATGGGTCTGCTATGATAGTTCAAGGGTAGTGCCAGATTAGCTTGGTGCCTTCTGAGGTGCCAAGGTAATCTGGCACTACCCTTAAACTATCATGGCTGATCCATCACTCACAGCTCGTATAGTCTGTGTAGACCTACTATGCCTCCCAAAGTTTTGAAAGCCAGATTCATCCACTGGTTGCTACAAACACCGCTACAGATTCATCCACTGGTTGCTACAAACACCGCTACAGATTCATCCATTTGTTGCTACAAACACTGCTACAGATTCATCCACTGGTTGCTACAAACACTGCTACAGATTCATCCATTTGTTGCTACAAACACTGCTACAGATTCATCCATTTGTTGCGACAAACACTGCTACAGATTCATCCATTTGTTGCTACAAACACCGCTACAAATTCATCCATTTGTTGCTACAAACACCGCTACCAACAGCCAAAGGGTCAAGCCTGGACTTCTTAACTCTTTACATCCTGTGGCTGATTTTTTAAAATCTGCTTAATGTTGTATGAAGGCTACGTAACAGATTAGGAGATAATTATATTAACCATTTTAGTTGAAGGGTGGTGCCAGAATAGCTTGAAGCTTTAGGCACCAAGCTATTCTGGCACCACCCTTGACCTATCATAGTCAAATTAATTTCAAGTAGGAGTGTATCAGGGTGAAAAGGGTTAAATATAATCAAAGTGTGAAGACACCTGAATTTGTTGCCTGAATGTGGCTTTACTGACTTGATACTGCCAACAGCGGTTTGAGAGAAGAATTTAAGTAAAGTTGAATCTTTCTGAGCAATCACCAAATCCAAATTTGTGAGTAAGAGTTGTACAGACAACTAACTACTGTGGTGCATGACAATTCACATGACTGTTGTTAATACCACACAAAATGAAAATGAAATCGGCGATACTGGCAAAATGATGTACAGGATACTGGAAAAATGGTTGCAGGCTATAGGGATTCTGGCAAAATAAAGAGCAGTGTAGAGGGATGCTAGCAAAATGCTGTGGAGGATAGGGTGAATCGATCTACTAGAGTTACAAAAACAGTGAAAGCTTTTGCACAAGATTTTCAACACACATGCCAGTCTACCTCCATGAGAAAAATAAAGGAAATGGCCACAGAGACTGTGTCACAGTTTACATCAATAAAGACACAGGGTCTTTACACAGGCAACCCCTAAAATGCTCAAGGTGATCCCTGCAGGAATCACCTCAAGAAAAAGACCTACTGACTAAACAGATGTAGAAACTGAGAAAGTGACCTAGTCATTTGTTGTGTCTGTATAACTAACTGACAATATATATTTCAACCTTTTGCAAGTCAGTAGCCGTTCTGGCGTAGGAATCATCGCAACTAAACTGTCACCAAAGGCTTAACCCTTTAGCTCCAACACCCTACAGCAGGAGAATGATTGACCATAAATCATGGGTATTGCCATATTAGCTTGGCGCCTTTAGGCGCCAAGCTAATACGGCAATACCCATGAATTATTATGGTCAATCCACCTTCTGCAATGGGTACACAATCGTTCAGTAACACTTCTAAAATTTGGGAAAAGCACCCATGGGGCTAAAAAGGTTAAGCTTTACAGGTACAGACTCATCCATCTGCAGGAGGCTCAAATCCTCAAGCCTGTATTGGATGACCAGGCAATTAATCATCTTAACCTCTCACTGATTTACTCCTGTTAAAAAAAAAAAATGGTGGTGGTGTCCATAAATGGGAAGAGGAGTTAGTGTGTGTCATTGGGCATTACTTAACATGACAGAGAACCAGGTTAAATGATCACATTTTTAGCTTTCAGATTTTTTTCCCCAGGTTAATTTTTCACTGAGCAGACTACACAGAGTTTGACAAATGAAAGCAAAACTATACAAAAATGGTTCTACACAAGAGGACGTGTGAAAATAAAACAATATCGTATGTGGCTCTACACAATAGGCCGAGCCAAAGCGAAACAATAAATGTACAGGTCTATCACATACTGTGACAGAACTTTGGTGGGAGGGAGGTCAGAAACAGACAAAGATAATATGATACCCCAATGCTCACAGAGCAAAGGGTATGGCGGCCATTGCCAACTGAAGGGAACTGATCAAGTGAGAGAGCTCAAGGGACTGGCTGATTAGCTTGGCATCTGTAGGCACCAACCCCATTAGCAAAACGTCTTTGGACCCACTGTGGCCGTCATGGGCCTGAAGACCTTTGCTTACTGGGAAGCTAATCTGGCACCACCTTTGAGCACTCACAGTCAAGCTACCCCCTGCTGTAATGCTACAAGATTATTTCTAAAACGAGAACCACTTGGCCCTGAAGAGAAAGAAAAGATTTTTAGAGGCATTTCCTTTCTCAGTCTGCAAACAGGGCGGAAACGGAAACCTTGGCAAGAGGGAACACACTATGGGACCATGCACTCCTATCCGCCAACGATTTTGTGGCCCTCAGTCACTGAAGAAAACTCCGCCAATATTCATTTTACGCACAACACACTAACCAGCAAGCAGCCTGAGAGCACACTCACCTTTACAGGCTGAAGATGGATACTGCCACTGACCCAAAAAAGGCAGATTTTGACTCATTCAAGACGCGCCACATCCAGATACATGACAAAAAGCAGCGTATCAGAATGAGGCATGTCTCAAATGTGTTAATGTCCAAATACTGCATCCAGCATAAAATGGAAACTGAAGGAACAGTCTATCCTCGCTGAAGGATCACCTAGCACCCTTTGGCTGAGGAATCTGAGGCCGACTTCCCCACCTCTGGCAGTTTGACAACCAGCTGCACGTTCTCTAGTCCATTCCACACTCCCTGCTTTTCTTGCAGCGCAGCATGATCTCGTTTGGCAAATCCTTCTGCCCCGTTCTCCTCTTCTTCCTCCTCATCGTGTGCATTGGACATTAGTGCCTGTGTCTCAGCACAGAGTGAGGACAATGATGTGCGAGACAGGCGGTCCCCACTAGCGCTGTGTCGCACCCCGCTCACGCTCATCCCACCCTGGTGCTCCTCGTGACCAGACCCCACTCCAACGGGCCTAGCAGCTGACTCTGCGGCTCCATCCTGCCCCGGGTGGAAGTGCAGGCAGGAGTGGGGCAGCAGCAGAACCTTGACCTCTGTGTCAACAGCCACCTGGTCGTCCGTGGTGGAGCTGTGTTCGTGCTCAACGGGCACTGCCACTGCACCGCTCTCGGGGTCTGGGTGCACACTCTCCTGGCTCCCAAACACCTGCAACAGCGTCAACATGTCAGGGGGTTAATCCCTTTAACCCCACCGCCTCATTTCCCAAATTTGCTGTGTCATTTAACCACTGTACGAGTTGTATTTGATGGATGGACCATGATAACTCAAGGGTAGTGCCAGATTAGCTTGGCACCATTAGGTGCCAAGCTAATCTGGCACTACCCTTGATTTATCATTGTCAATCCATCTCCTGATGTAGTGCATTGGGGCTAAATGGGCTAACGTGGACATTTATCCATACTGTGTGCATGCAGCCAACACTAGTGTTTCCAGCATAACTGGCATGCACAAAAGCGCTCGACAGGAACCCTCCTGGCTCCACTCAACATGTATAAACTCATTCAGCCCGACGGCCGTATTCCCCAATTTTGGAGGCATCATCTAATGACTATGCACCAGTTGCAGGAGATGGATCGACCATGATAATTCAAGGGCAGTGCCAGATTAGCTTGGCGCCTGTCGGCGCCAAGCTAATCTGGCACTACCCTTGAATTATCATGGTCGACCCATCTCCTGCTGTAGTGCGTCGGGGCTGAATGGGTCAACCCCAAACTACCAGCTACAAGAAATGAGTGTAAAACCATATTAATTAGCCAGTCTCTCCTCGCAGGCAAACATGAATACAGTCAGCAAGAGGCAACAGTGTTCATGAGCCAAATGCAACTGCGGGGCTCAAGAGGACTCATGTCTCCTGCATTTGACATTGTTCACTTTGCACACAGCCACATGCACTGTAAATGGTACCAGTGGGTTTAAAACAAAAGACCACTGACCGACAATGACCACAAACTCCATACAGTCTGACTCTGCCACTGCACTGGCATATAAACAGATAGAATATTTCCATACAATTCTGAGAAGTAGATTTTTAAAAAATAAACAAATAAGATATACCGTAATTACCCTATATATTCGACTGCCCTAAATATTCGACCACAAGCTCTTTTTGACAATTTTTCAGCAAAACAAATATTATAACACCGCCTGGTCATAAATCCGCAATACAAAAGTTTTAAAAGTCGCAGAGTTTACAAGAACAAGAAGGAAAAGCAGAGAATGCAAATTTGGCGTATTTAAGGCAACATAACCTACGTTTTTACCAAAGCCGACACCATGTGGAAAAAATCTGTATCGAAACACCTAACATCTTGCAAGAAGCCCAGATGCTTAAACGCGCTCACAGGGTGAGGAGGCTCATGAGAATTTATGACCTGCTGGCTCAAATTTTCTCTATTTCTCTAGTTTGATATGTTCTTGTAGAGTGCTATGTATGTTTGCTTACCCCACATCAGTGCACACGTGTATTTTTTTTTCATGGCTTTTTGCATCAGGGTAACAATCTGCATTGGTTTCTATGTAGCTACAGTATAGATCTCAGGCTAAGCTGACTGTGTACAGCATACCTATCCGACTTGAGATGCTGCTGCTGGCGTTAGAGCCAAGGGCTACATGCTTTGTTTCATGACAGCGTGGACAACGTGGGAAACCGAGAGTAATATGTCACACTTTGCTTCACAAACCCAGCGTGCAGTGATATGCGGCAGTACACCAAACAATCACTGTGTTCTTACAACTGTGTTCTCAGAACCGAGTCGCAGTCCTGATTCTGAATGTTGTATACAATGCTTAGAATGAAAATCTTAAAATTAGGTCATATTCACAGTGATCCGCGGTATGTAGTCCCCTCCACCTATACACGGCAGGTAATCGAGCATCAACGTAACATACGCCATTGGAACATAGAGCTATGAGCCCCTGCATTTTACAGAGGCACATGACAATCTATGATTCATGGAGATGGACAGGTCGCCTGTAGACTATCGTGCGAAGAACTCAAGAGGGGGGGGGGGGGGGGGGGGGGGGGATGGAAGGTGAAGACGGGGTCACGGCTATATTGATTTTCTACAAGGGCAAGATGGCATATTATGCGATATTCTATAGTCTATGTTTTGCAGATACCCTTTGAACCATGCATATTTCAAGAAAACTGTAAGAACAAGAGGTGATCATCACATCTGCACCTAATTTATTTTAAATTTAATAATAATAAGAGCACTTTATTATCTCGAAACGAAAATTTGCATTAAGTGTATAAACAAATGAAGTAGCCACTAAAATCGGGATCTGATTTAAACACATTCTTACATGAACAGTCAATCCTATTAGTGGAGCCAAAAATGAAAAATACCTGAAATTTACGGCCACAGCCAGACCAGCGCGGTAGAGACGTCACACGCAAACGGGTCAATGACTGCTCGCTCAACACTTTGCCAGCTGCTACACATACGCCTTGGCAAAGCTGAGCGCCATGTCGTTACGCAATGATGGGCACGTGCCATTTGCTTCATGCTGGGTTGAGATGCCTCGTGAAAGGGGCAGCATATATCAATGGGACTGACAATTAACTGGGGGAACAGAACACCTGTGTCGCAAAACGCACAGAACACCCACGTCGCAAAATGCACAGCTACAAGAGGCATACCCTTTCACACGTGATGGCTTTACCGTGCCGGTCTGGCCGTAAATTCCAGGTATTTTTGGCTCCGATACCCTGACCACTGGCCACGTTCAGCAGGTGACCATATATTCCAGGTACTTCATATAGTAAACATTGCCTGTACATTGCAAAAGTGACCGTAAAACCTGGTGACCGTTTTACTGTATTTTCATTTTAGTTACATCTTCCTATAAGCAGTCATTCTGAGACCTGAAGAACGTCCTGTTCAGGTCCACTGTTTCAAGAAATGGAAATCTGGATAAGGAGAAAAACATGAAACCAAAGATTCCCCATGTAACTCTGATAAATGAACATCAAACACAACGATGGTGGAACAAAGTATGCTATACCTGCATGCCATAAGCTCGCAGGATGTCCAGCTTACACATAGGGCAGCTCCGCTGATCCAGCAACCATGGATCTACACACGACTTGTGAAACACATGCCTGAAAATACACAGTGAAATGCACACTTATCAACCCCTTTCCAGCAAAAAACAAAACTGAACACAATCCAGCTGGAAGCGACACAGATCTTCGCAAGCCCCCACAGCTGCAGGGGCACATGAGGATCTATGCCTCTTGTTGACACTATCTTGTATCGGTGTTCCCTAGGAACCACATGGTTGACCTAAATCTTTAACTCATTCGTGGCCAGCCGCATCCGGATGTGCAGCATAAGCCGCGCATCCAGATGCGGCTGGCCGCGAATGAGTTAACCCATTCACTGCTGAGAAAATGTGAACAAGATCCAGCTGCAAGAGACACAGACTCACATGAGGCTTACCGACTACTTTATACCCATGTTCGTGTAGATGGCTGAGACTGGCATTTCATTAATAAAGGTGATAGAAACAAGACTACTGGAAGTGGAGGAGTTAACCCATTTGGCCCTGACGCACTACAGCAGGAGATGGATCAGACCAGATTAGCCTGCACCTGAGGGTGCCAAGCTGATCTGGCACTGCCCTTGAATTATCATGGTCGATCAATAAGTCAATAGGTAACATCTCTAAAATTTGGGAAATGTGGCCATGGGTTTAAATGGGTTAAACAATGAGGTATCCCAGAAACCAGTCTACCACCTGATAACTCCCCAACTGTCAGCAGAACTGGAGATAACCCACAGTACACACTTCGTTTTGATCAACCACTTTTCCACACAAGACAAAAGTTCCTAAAAGTGACGTGACTTTCTTGATCATTTAGAAATTGTCCTGACTTTTTTGTTCACCTGCTGGCTCCCAAATCGTATTAAGAACAAAAAGTCTTCAGAGAATTGTTCATCTCAGTTCAAAGATCACTGGAGAAGAACATATAAGTTTAGCTGCATTCTGCAATCATCAGAAAAGCTATTGCCATCCTGGTTAGTGGTGCTCACGTGATGAAAGACCTTTTAGAATTGATCCCTTCTGGGCGCAGAAACAGACAACCACCAAGTAAATCTAACTGCAGAAATCTGTCATCTCTGTTGCTGACCGCCTCTCAAATAATTTGTAAATCTGCACAGGTTGTAAAAGCTGTGCATGTGTGTGTGTGATTTACACAGCTGTTTCATCGCGTGGGCATCGCTGGCCTGTTTGGATGGTTGTAGAGAATGTCAATGGAAAGTAAGATGTGAATGTAATGTGTTTTGATGATGTGACAAATCTCTCCTAATATTTATTTTTTAATGTTGTTTATATCGATTTTAGCAGTTAGCCTGAGGTAATGAGTATATGACTAAGATTTTAATATTATAGTAAAAATATGGCAGTATTATAAAATATACAGATTTTAGAATGTTTTAGTATTAAATAATATTTATTAATGTTTTTGTGTTGAGAGTTTTAATATGTCTTAATCTTAGTACTATAAGTCCTACAGATTAGTATGCTAATATTGTACACAAATTTTATATCAAAATGCCTTGGTACTATCAATTAATTTTTATTTAATGATTTTTATTTTTACAGTTCCCCCGTCCACAAAATTGTAATTGCCCTTTAACTTTAAGAGACAAATAAAGTTTTTTTAATTGAATTAAAAGAAGAAAGGCAAAGCCTTTAGGGCTCACGTGTATGACCGATCTACACGTGTGACCTTTGTGACAATAAGTAAAGGGATGGATTCTGCACCAGCAAAATCCATGTTTTCTCAAAATTTAATCTGTTTTCACACATCTGTCAAACCCCCGTGACCCTTGAGCTTTGCGATGAGTCGACTAAATTAGTATACATAGGAAGGTCTTATCATCATCAGCTACCTTTGTGCCAAATTTGATTGAAAAGTTTGCAAACTGTTGATAATAACTACAATCCTATCAAAAATTGGCATTTTACACACATTGCTGACCTCGTGACCCTTGACCTTTCCAAAGGCTCATCCAAATTATTATGCAGAGATAGGTCTTACCCTGAGATATCTCTGTAGCAAGTTTGAAGTTAAGAATAGTATTTGAAAAAAACAAACATCTTTTGACAAAATACAGCTGTATCGCTGTAAAATATATCGCGGTCGTAGGGGTCCACAAAATGTGGCCGCGATATATCCATCCGCGAGATATTGGACTAACTAAAGGGGGGGTGGGGGTGGTATCCGATGAGAATTGGGGCATGTGCGTAAAGAATGGACCGAACTCGAGATGTCAGACTTGCTTGCCACCGCCCAAAATAGAACTCAGTGGAGAGCACTGTCTGTTGCTGCTGCCTTTCAGTCCCCCCAACGCCCAGTTCGGGCAAGGGACTGATGATGATGATGATGATCGCCTGTGCGTATTTCTTTCAAAGCCGAGGCCAAGAGAGGAGGAAAAGACAATTCAGAAGTCAAGTGATTTCACACACGCACAAAGGACAACTTCTGTTCTCGTTTATGTCATTCACAAACATCGATAGACAATTTCTGAGATAAGTTAGGTAGCCTTTATTCTTCAATGAATAGGTTGATCACCTCGCTTGTGTGTTTTGTCTGAAGTGGTCACGCAGGTGAGAAAATCTGATTACCCCGTGAGCACCAGCAGTAGGGTAGCACACCTCTCTTTAACTTCAACAGCGGATTGCCTAACTCTGCAGCAAGCATAGACATTCATTGTCCCTCGCAGCTGTGCCTAAGGTCTTCCTATCATTGACTGTGTTCTTCGTTAGAGGAGGCGAACGAGGGTTTAGCGTCAGTTTTCACACCCTCCAGGTCATAACCACCCTGCCGTGGCGAAACTTGACACCTGTGAAATGCATAGACCTTGATGCGCATCGAATCAGTGTTTCCTATCAACGCATTTACGTGTGGTCATATCTAGGAGGTCACGTTGTAATGTGTGTGAACCTGCTCCCACGCGCCCAGCAGCCAGTCAAGTGGGGAGACATCTGCCATGTGCCAGAAGCCTAGACCCTCATTATACACCGACTCTGTCTCCTACCCTCTTTATGTACACACGTGTATGTATGTGTTCTTCATCTGGAGAAGGTTTGTGGGTGTTCAGTATGTGGACGCCCTCCCAGTTGTCAAGTCAGGGGTGTGTGCTGCACCCCAGCCGGTGACAAATTACTACTTTTTTTTTAACCCATTTCCTGAGCTCTTGTGACCCTTGACCTTTCCAAGGGATGAACCAAATTAGTATGCAGAGAAAGGTCTTCCCATCAGATATGGGTAGTGCTAGTATTTTTTTTTTTCTGTTTGCTTTGTACTACAGCCCAATGACCCTACTTTACAAAAATGCAAAAAAATAAATTGAACATGTTGGTGCTTGTGGGTGTTTTTAGTGTTGAAAATGCCATACTGCTGTGTGTCCCGCGTGTAACCCATCACACTATTTATGCCTTTCTTTCTGATGTAACAAGAAACAGAAAAGGTGTAAGGCAGAACAATTTGGCCAAAATCATTGTTTTAAAGCGCATTTATCTTATAGTTTTGTTATGCTCAAAAGTAATTACACACCTGGCTTCAGATTGCGAGAGTTACATGCAGAGACAAAATTTCTCAATCCATCACTTTTTGTAATTTCTTTCAGGTAATCTCAGTCCACTCACAGTCAAGTACATTTATTACCACAGCAATGTCATCTTACTGTAGTTCCATGCTAATATTCAAACTAATATTCAATTACATTCAATTGTTAGAAGAAACACCCACGCAGTCGTAACGCTCACACCAACATGGTGGTGTTAAATTATGTTTTCATGCTTTTTGCTACAAGAAATTTTACACAAGAAACTTGACTAAATGTCGTCTGACACAAATGTGAACAGCTTTTCAAATATGATAATTCTTATAACTCAAGTGCTTTTAAACAAATCATATCCTATTATTTCCTATGATGACTTTCACTTTTTCAACGTCACGCACGTCACTGTACACTGCCTCGCACGTAACACTGCTCCGGGGTTCACACCACGCGGTACACGCACACTCGATCAACCTGAAACAACGGAGGCACCCAAAATAGCTTGTGGATGGCACAGCCTGCTGTGGTGTGTATATATTCATCCGCGGATGTTGGGCAAAATCGTTATTCATCCACGAAAGAGTTCTCAAAGTATACGCACACGTAACGCAATTCCGATCACACCAGACAGGTTTCTTTACTATTGTCTTCATAGAGAAGCTTCATTTGTTCTTAATTTTACCAGGGCTAAGTTGTAAAGGTTAAAAAATAGACCCTATTTTTGTATGTGTGGGTACACATGTCTTTACACAAAGTGTTGTTGTGCAACGCATGTGTTGAGGGGAGCATTGTTGTGTTTACACCACGTGTTATGTGTGGGACAGCAATTTTACTGATGTATCTTTGCACAAAAGCCTTATTCTGTCAAATCCAACCTAGATCTACCGTATGGAAATATAAATTATCTTCACTATTTTGGGGTTTAAAATATTAATTCTGAGCAAGTGCAGTGCCTTGTGGTAGGTTCTTTAAACCACCGTAACCATGTCACAAACCAATGTGCCGGAAAACAGACCAGTCAGGGAAACGTGCTTTAAAAAGATAGTGTTAAATGCACAAACAGAGTCAGTACCATTACCCTACTTAGTTTATTCATAGTAAAGTCAAACAGTAGCAAAACTGTAGTGAAAAATATAACAACAGCGTTGGTTTTTGTGTTTAAAGAACATGCACTGCATCTGAGCAGTTTCAGGAGAGTGACCCATATACAAGTACCAAGTTTGGTTTTAAGTTGTCAGTAGTATTTGAGAAAAAACAAATTATGTCAAAATACAACTATTTTGTACCAATTCCCTGACCCCCTGTGACCTTGACCTTTGTGAGAGGTCACTCAAATTGGTATGCTTAGAAAGGTCTTGCCACAAAGTATCCTTGGGCCAAGTTTGAAGACTGTGGCTTAAATAGTCTCTGAGAAAATGCCAACGGTAAAGTTTACCACGGATGACCACTGGCTCAGAACATACTCACTTTTGCTTCGCACGTGAGCCAAAAAGTGGTTTTAAAAGACATGCTTCTTTCTCAAGCAGTGTTGAATCACAAAAAGCATCATCCTTCATTAACCCATTTAGCCCCGACGCCCCACAGCAGGAGGCAGACTGACCATGATAATTCAAGGGTAGTGCCAGATGAGCTTGGCGCTTTAAGGCGCCAAGCTCATCTGGCACTACCTTTGAATTATCATGATCAATCCATCTCCTGCAGCTGGCACAAAGTCGTTAGGCAACACCTCCAAAATGTAGGAAATGTGGACCTGGGGTTAAATGAGTTAAAGATGTAGGTAACCCTAACCCTGGCCACAGCCACCTGAATGATGGTCTTTAACCTTTCTGTGTGTCCGCTGCGTCAATCGACGCAATCACTTTGCCGCGTCAATTGTTGTCCACGCTAGGGTTGTTTAGTGTACTGGCCAGCCGAGACAATTCAGTCTGTTAGGGTTAGAGACTGTACCCATAATTAAATTCGCCAGTTTCAATTGTGCATGCTTCCTTCTTTGAGCTAGCGTGTTCGCAGGTGAATTTCGAAGCAAATTTATGGCATTATTTGGCTTGCGCAGGTCAAAACAAGCATCATGGCGGACAGTGACGCTGATGAAGTGCCTGCAAGGTACATGCTTTATCAATCGATAAAGATGAGGTTAGTTCTGGTGATGAATTGGGTGCTATCGTCAGTGGAAAAGCTAATTTGGTTGCTTTCGATATTCCGTTACCGCTATCAGACATGCAAGGGGAAGGTGTTTTGCCGGACGTAGATGGTTGGATTCAGGATGACACGCTCTCATGCCTTTTAACAAAATTGATGATGGTACATAGGCTTTACAAGAAACAAAACTACAAACTATATCCGAGAGACATTTGGACTTCATAGAAGAGAAGAGAATTCAATTTTGAATAACTTTCATCTATATTGTTTGCATGTAAGACTTCAGACTGAAGATCTGTGAGCCATCATCTGAGGTCAGTGTCGTGTTCTTGTTTACTGCTAAAATTCTTTGGACGTACAGGGCCAGAAAGAGCACTTTATATCGGACACACACAGGGTTAATGACAGCAGATCTCTCAAAATGGTGGTCACTCAAAACAAGGTCTTATGTGCACATCCAGTTCTGCGTTAGTCGTTCACAAACCTATTTTTCAACCTGTCCTATAGGCAAGCAATATAGTTTGAAAAGGTGGTGTGACAAAAACAATAAAGAGCAAGTACGATCAATAAAAATGAGACTTACTTGCAAGGCAGTGTTCGGATAACATCGTGAGGTTTGTACACTTCGATACACACAGCGCACTGATCAAACTCACTGTCCAGCTCCTGGCACCAGGGAAAACAAACAAAGCATTGATTAAAGCGTATTATATACAGACTTAATACATGTGTAATCACTGGGTGTACCACCTGGGGAACACAGATGCACCTAGCCATACAAGAGGCATAGATTCTCATAAGCCAACAGGGGCTCATGAGAATATATGCTTCTTGCAGATGGAAAAGAATGACCAAGTCAGAAAACATTATTTTTATCAGTATGT
Organism: Semisulcospira habei; assembly: GCA_036245525.1. Classification (NCBI taxonomy): domain Eukaryota; kingdom Metazoa; phylum Mollusca; class Gastropoda; family Semisulcospiridae; genus Semisulcospira; species Semisulcospira habei. The sequence goes on from BTPG01000005.1 coordinate 18,067,893, forward strand.
TATCTAATACATAAGGCACAATATAACACTGTCACACTTTTTCCAACTAAAATTAAAGTCTTCACGAATACATTAATTAACAACTCCTTATGCCCTGAGGATGAAATTCTCAAATTTTGTAGATTATATATCCCCTGAGGTCTATAATATCATAGTTCTGGAGATAGATTGACCATGATATTTTAAGGATGGCGTCACGTGCATCCCAAGCTCGCATGAAAATAAGCTGTTTATTGCCATGCCCTGGTATGTCAATGAACTCGGACTAGATAAAAACCATAAAAAGGACTGACCCACTGTACTAAATCAGCAGGTGACTCATACCCAACACACATTAAAGCCGGTAAACAGACAGGCCTGGGTGATGTAGAGAAAAGTGAAACCTCTCCAACACTATTTGTCACAGTGTATTGTCATTTGTATGGCGGGACCTTCCCTGGCAATTTCTTTATCCTCTATTGTAAAGGTGGACACACCAGTAAAAATTCTTTAACAAAAAACCCCTGACACTTGATGTACTAGATCAAATGACACTGTTTACTCTAAACTATTTACCCGGTTGATACCAGTCACTGGTCTGTGGACTTACTCCAAATGAGGAAGGGCCGCAGAAAAAAAGAGACAGATCTCTATCACAGTCATCATGAGGCACAGATCCTCGTGAGCCCCTGCAGTTGCAGGGGCTCATGAAAATCTGTGCCTCTTGCGGGCGCACAGGGCTGCCTGAAGGATTGCATGCACGAGAGGGATAGTTTGTGGACCAGTCCGATATTATGAAGGCACAGGAATATTTTCAAAATAACGTTGCCTCATCAACAAAAAAGAAACCCAAGTAGTCTTGTAAACCCTGCAGTGCATAAGATACCGGTAAAGAGACCAAGTGGCAACCAAATCATAATTCATGTCTTATCTAAGCAATATCATGGCAGTAGTGACTGGAGTCAAGAGTAGGAAATCCGCTGTAATCCCGACTACTCTGACTGCCGATAATTTTAACGATCATTTCCTTTCAATTGCCGAGTCCCTGGTCCCCTCTAAAACAAATTCTCGGCCTTATACCTGTCCTGACACCCTGATTGATTTCTGTAGAACGCGAACTGCGAGATTTCATCCTTTTGCTATTCCACCCCTGGCAGTTCACGAGGTTGGTAAGACAATAAGTTCCATGAAGAATAAAAAATCTTCCGGGCCAGATGAAATAAGCCCCAAAATACTGAAATTATCACTTCCCTATGTTGTAGAAACGATAACTTATGTCTACAATTTATGCATACAGAAAAATGTTTTCCCAAAAGAACTAAAAAAAGCTAAAGTTATTCCCCTACCTAAAACAAAAGATCTGTCCGATGTGAACAATTATCGCCCCATTTCACTTTTGTATGTCTTAAGTAAACCCCTTGAACGACACATTCATAAGCATGTTAGAATATCTGGGAAAACACAAATTAATCCACCCCCTCCAGTCAGGTTTTCGCCCGAAGCATAGTTGTCATACAGCCTTATCGCGACTTACTGACACGTGGCTAAGTTCAATGAACAATGGCGAATTCACAGGTGCTGTTTTCATAGACCTTCGGAAAGCTTTCGACATGGTAGATCATGAAATTCTCCTTTCCAAGCTCAGCATATATCTGGATGTTTCATTTTCAAGTAACTGTTTTCATACATCAGACGGCAGCTCTCAGGCATCTATTCATTCCTTTAAAACAACCTCGTTTTTCGCTTCCTATCTTACAGACAGACAGTAGCGCGTGATAGCCAATGGATCTTACTCTTCAAGTGGTTTAGTAACAAGAGGAGTGCCCCAGGGCTCTGTCCTGGGACCTCTTCTCTTTTGCATATTTATCAATGACCTGCCACTACATTTTACGAATGACAGAATTGAATGTGACTTGTTTGCCGATGACGCAACAATCCACACCCCCGATAAGTGTCTCGAGTCTTTAAATGATCGTTTGCAACGGGGACTGAGTGAAATTTCCAAATGGTGTGAAAATAATGCAATGATCCTTAATCCCACCAAAACCGAATGTATGACGATAGCAACCCGTCAGAAGCATCAGCTCAAGCCACTTTCGCTTAGCCTAGAAATCCAAGACCACACCATTACACAAGTAACTGAACATCGCCTACTTGGAGTTATTGTTGATAATCAGATGAAATGGCAATCTCACATCAATGGTGTCTGTAAAACTGTGTCTAGAAATGTGTTTATGCTGTCTAAGCTAAAATATCTTATTGATGTCGACACTTGCAAACTATTTTACAATGCCCATGTCAAATCCCACATCGATTATGCCTCCACGACATGGGACGGCAGTGGTGACATACACATGAAGAGGCTTAACTCCTTGCATCGCAGGGCAGTGAAGCAGATCCTGCCTGATCCAGCTCTTTCTACTGACCAAAAATTTGAAAAACTAAAAATGCTTCCTCTTGACAAGCACCATCTCTTTAACAAAGGGGTAGTCATGTATAAAATCTGGAATGAAATCCACCCAGAATACTTATGTAATCTCTTCACCAAGGTAGCTTCAGGCTATTCAACATCAAGGCGAAACTTCGTCACACCACGCCCGAGGATAGATTTATTTAAAACTACCCTTGCTTTCTCGGGCGCCTCGTTTTGGAATAAACTGCCAGCGCACATAACACACACTGGTTCACTCCCCTCTTTCAAGGAAAGCCTCTTCAAGTACCTGCTATCTAACAGCTCATTCACTGGTTCGGGTATCTCCATCGCCTAAAGCCTTGATATTAACCTCCGCGCGCACGTGCGTGTATATGGGTGTGTGTGCGCGCGCGCGCGTGCGTGCGTGTGTGTGTGTGTGTGTGTGAGCATGCGGCGCGAGCGTGCGCGCGTGTTTGATTTCAGTGAAAAAAGGAATTTTAAAGACTATTTTTTTCTTCGTTCACATTGTTAGTAATCATAATTGGTGCCCTCCATTTTGCCTTATCCATATCTTTTTGAACGACTTGTTATATTATGTGCACTTTCATGTTAGTAGCTTTGTACTTTTGTATCTTAGTAGCTTTGTACCTTTAGCAGATTTGTACCTTTGTAGTTTAGAAACGGCAAGCGTGAAAAATGGCACATGTGCTAACTGCTTCTTCCGTTCAGAAATAAAGTTTCATTTCATTTCATTTCATTTCAATACAAACTGAGAAAAAGACACAAAACAACGCAGACACAGCCACTCCCCCCCCCCCCCCCCCCCCCCCCCCCCCCCCAACGTTACCTGGTCTTAACAGGTTACAACCTTACCCCTGCCATTTATTGCCGACACACTGCTCAACTTACCCAGTCACCATTTTTCACAGTCTTCTGCGGTATTTTCGCTATGGCCTTTTTAGCTGCACTGGCTAGCCGTCTCTGGAAAAAAAAAGGAATTCTAAGTGATGAAGCATACACATAAAAGACTGGCCATGGGATAGGCCAACAGGTTGGTAGGTGTCTGATGAACAATACACAAGAAATACATGAACATCATGTATTCAACAAAATCAGACATCAGCCCGTCCAAGACATGCCGCATCTAAATCTGAATATGACTAAGTCCCAAAAGTTGTGCACAAAAAGTGGACAGTGCATTTTAATAATGCATGTATTGAAGAATTCCCCAAAGCAGAAGATAGTTACTTTCATATTAAGTATTATAATATACACGCATGATAAATACAATGTATACACATTGTATTCATCGTGTGTTACACTAACTTCCAGTGTGCTGAAAAGAAATGCATTTGACGCGGCAGTTGAGACTGACCCTGAATTAAAACGAATGATCACATGAAAAAATGTTAGTATAATTGGTATGATTTGTTGTAATAGCTAACTTACCAGGGGTCAGTTGCATGAGCGAGCTTAGCTCGTGCAACTGGCTTGAGGCTTTCAACTGGGACTTAAAAACTGTCTGTTATGGGGACAGAACAAAGGGCTCGCTTTTGTACCAGCGCTTTTTTGTACTCGCAATTTATGCATATTTCACTCTCTTGTTCATCTCCCATGACCCCTTGACCTTTGTGAGTAGAAACCAAAACAGCATGCATGGAAAGGTTTTATCAGCTACCTTTCCGACAAATTTGGTTGAAAAGTTTTGCAAAATCTTGTGATCCTTGACTGTTCGGTTTGACGCTGTACACAGTACAATGTATTGGGGAAAAAATGCTCCATTACATAGACTCACTATTGATATCACATGTGAGCCAATAAAATGAACTGTGTTAACATTAGCATTACAATGAAACACTCATCTATTAAATTTAATTTAAATATTTACCACTATGGCTGAGAAATAAAAAGATCATGATTCACAACTTGACATTAGTCAACTCACAAAATCCAGACCAAAAAGGTGACTGCCAAGCGTTTAAGATGTCCACACACAGTTTTCAAAGACAAAACTAAGAGTGCACTTATAATGCTTTCATGATTACAATCAGCATTTTAATTGTACATTACGTTTACAACAATCAACTGTATTGTAAACATTTCTTTGAAGTGCGCTTTTAGTTTTACTTTCTGGTAGCAAACCACATGCTTTCAACAAGAAGATATCTCATTTCTACTGATCAATAATTATAACTGAAAAATAGCTCTGTCGCTATTGATACCATGTTACCTGAACCACAGCAGGGGGCAACAAAACCTTGTCCGAGCAGCCTATCTTTATAAGCCACTGGCAGTGAAGGGGTTAAGGATTAAGCTGGAAGAAGAAAAAAAAAAGAAAACAAAACGTCCGCTTTCAGCCACTCACCGCAAGCCGCTCTTTAGCATGCGCATATCGGAAGCGCTGTATGTAGTAGAAGACCAGCCAGGCAAGGGAGATTATCATAAGCACGATGAAGGAGATGGACACAAACAGGACTGATGTCTTGCTGATGCTGTTGGGCGACCCAAAGCTGTTATTCGCAGAGCCCTTCTCGCCGGGTGTGATGGTCATGGTGACCCGAACACCTGCATCCACCAACGCAGCAATGGCCACCCCCGTTTCACGGGCAACAAAGATGGACACTTGATCATCCACTGCAAACAACGATGAAGACTACACAAATCTCCATAATAGCTCTGGAGACAAAATGACAATTCAAGGGAGATGCCTGAATTGACTAGCAGAAGTAGCAATAGCACTACCATCTATGGGCACCATTAGCTTTTCTAACACAATCTGTGAGCTATCAATGGGCCTGTGGCTTAAATCATTTAGCCCTGCAGCAAGATATGGATCAACTATGTTAGTTCAGGGGTAAGTGGGTGCCACGCTATTCTGGCACCACCCTTAAGCTGAACCATCATGGTCGATCTGCCTCCTGAATTGGAAAGCAATCTTCACAGATGCAAATAGTGACACTGCAAATAATTTAACCCTTATCATACTGAGGCTAAAAGCTTCAAATTTGTACACTGCCATAATTATATGCAAGCTACATTATAGTACTTACAGATAAGGATATCGACCAAGGGATTTAGTTCAAGGGTAGTGCCAGAATAGCTTGGCGCCTCTAGGCGCAAAGCTATTCTGGCACTACCCTTGAACTATTTTAGTCAAACTTATTTCACACACACTGGTGTATTCCGAATGATAAGGGTTAAATCAGTGAAAATGGTCCACCAATTGCAGACTATACTATAGGTGATGGACAATTAATATTTCATAACATATTGTCATAATACACACAAGTTCAATAGATCTCCATTCAGCTGTAAAGCAAAGAAAACAGCAGATGTAATTCTTGCTGACCCATGCCTGCGAATTGATGTAAATTGTCTTGAAAATACAAGGTCTCATGATAATGTATGGTAGAGAACATCCTGCCTGAAGGACTATTCTATCTGAATTAAAAAGCCGAGTTCAGCTTTCTGAAAAAGCTAAATCCGTCTCCTGGACTGAAAACTGTCACCCATGCAGATGAAAATGAGACCAGTAAAACTTACAGATGGAAGGTGTTCACGAGTCACAAGCTGAGAATGTCCGAAAACTTTTTTTTTTGTCATGGTCAAAATTCCCTACTAACAGCCGAAGGGTTAATTTAATGGGTACTTGATCGACTTGTTACAGCACTGCTCCCATTACTGTCTCATTTCTATGGCAACGCCAGGCGTCACATGGCGATTGATTTTGTAATGCATCTCCAGACCAGGGACAGGTTTTTGTGACATTTCAAGGGACACCAATAAAACAACAACAACAAAACAACAGAGTACACTTTCCTGAACTATACAGTTCCCATGAATCACAGCCCCCAAATAATAATCTCCACCTAAATTAACTTGAGACAACAGACATTGTTTGGAAATCAGATGTAGGTCAAAACAGCTTGTGGTTAAACAAACCAAGGGGAATTACTCAGCGCTGGATTGAACAGTTAGATCCCCTGCCCCCGCCTATCAGGCACCCATTCGCCAGCCCACAGAGAAATACGTATTTACCTGCGTATTTCTCTGTGGGCTGGCGAATGGGTGCCTGATAGGCGGGGGCAGGGGATCTAACTGTTCTGTCCAGCGCTGAGTAATTCCCCTTGGTTTGTTATACACCTGCGTATTTCTCTCTGTGGGCTGGCGAATGGGTGCCTGATAGGCGGGGGCAGGGGATCTAACTGTTCTGTCCAGCGCTGAGTAATTCCCCTTGGTTTGTTATACAATTCTGCCAGCGCTAGCCTCACCTATCTGGTTTGTGAGTAGCTTGTGGTTAAGACTATGAAAAAAAGTATGAGTATGACACTGTGTTGAGTGTAAAAGCTACACCCGCCCTCACAAAACTTGCTTGGTGGTCAAGAGCACGACCGAGTGTCCAGTGATAAAATCTACACCCTCCCTCACAAAACATGCTACAAAAATTATCAAAAGTGCTCAGATCAAACTATGGCATAATTCATGTTCAGGGAAATGGATAAGGTTTCCAGTGATATATGATTTATGGGTGACCACAGAAGAATTTGGGACATTATCACAGTTTGTTTGACCAAATCTGAATAATAACTCAGACATGAGACCAGGTTGAGATCAAATCCTAGGAAAGCAAAGATTCCAGGACTCGCAACCAGTATATTTTCATGTGGGGGAACTTCACAAAACACCTACATTCATCTTATAGTGTAAGCAACGAGTTCAAGGAAAATAAAATTAAAAAGCGTGTTTGCTTTTTCTCAATGAATTTGCACGGATCTAAAAAATAACCAAAATGCAGGAAAAAAAATTTGCATTTACGAAAAGTCCCATGTCTGATAACTTGAGAACAAAACCAGAGAAAACGTGACACATTTTACACATCCTCCATGGAACTCAGATTTTCAAAGGCATGCTGCACAATGAAAAATCACTGTCACGGCGGTCCGTGGCGCAGCAGTAAAAGCGCCTACCACCAATGCAATAGGTGCGAGGTTCGATACCCGGTTCAGGCGTCGGACTTTTCTCCTCTAGTGTCACCATTAATTCGGGCAGACCGCCGGGGGTTCTTTCTCCGGGTACTCCGGCTCTTTCCTCCCCCACGAATTTGGTATTAATTTCAGTCCACTTAATCAAATTTCAAAAATATAAACAAAACGAAATTTAAATTTCCAAAAATTTCAGTAGCTCACTTGAGCTTGCCCTTAGCACCACGTGAATGTTCTGTGTTTATGTACAGTGTGTGAGGGAATGCGCGTGATTCACATGAGCGTGGTTGTTGGGTTCAGTTCGCGGTTATATCCTGCGCATCGAGTTATATTATAAATATGAGAAATACGCCATATACATACTATGTATTATTATTATTTATTAAGATGTTTGCAATGTTGGCCTAAATCACCAATGAGTTGATGATTTTCTAGTGCAAGTTGCTTTTGCATAATTCGCCATAATATGAGAGCCTGCCTGAACATAACAGTGTTGTGAATTTTGTCAGCACAAATCATACTAATATAACACATTTTTAAAAATAATCAATTATTAAAACTTAATATGTGTTATTTTGTAGAGTGTGTACTTTTTTTTTTAATGAAAGATTTGTGGTTCTTACATAGAAAATCAAATGATCCAGTTTCGAAGATTTTTACTCACTCAGAATGGTGTAAATGTTACATTATGTTCTAGGCTCTCAGATATCTCTACTAATGATAATCTGTTGTTTTTGCTGAATACAACTGGTGTAGTGATTTATATCAAGGTTTTGAAGAGGATGAATGGGTGATAGATGAAAGAAACCCGTTGCTAGGTTTACAGTATGCGTCCAAATTTGGGTGTAAGTTATGTTCAAGCAGTATAGCAATAGCAAACTTTATACAATTATAGATTATTTTCTTTTCACTTATTGTGCAATAAGACTATAGTAGGATTATATAAAGACAAGACCTTGATATGCCCCAAAATACCTAATTTTGTTCAGATGAAATAATTTTATTGTATTTTTGTCTATGTGCTGGCGTGTAAATGTTATGTTCAAACCAGTATGCACATTATTTTTGTTGAAGGGTATATTTTGTTGCAAATCATATAGCAGATGATGCCAACACATAAAAATAGTGATGCACATTAACAATTTTTCCTCATATACACACCTTTGTGGGATGTAAAGTCACATTTAACACCTAAAATCACAAGAATCACTTTATATATATTTTTTTAACTACCAATAGCTGAAAAGATGCTGTTTCATTTTTTATAATAATAAAGCATGTGACACATGCTAGGATAAACATTCTTTGTTTTTTGTTTGTACACAACTTTACACCATCAGTATATCACATGCACTGTGTAAAGTTACGAACAAACGCCAATTTTATTTCTTTGGCCGTCCTGCAAAAAAGTAGGTAAGATAACCAGATAAATCTATAAAATATGAATTTGAAGACCTATAAAATTTTAGTGACCGCTAAATGTGACAGATATTCTGCATGGACATAACTCTATGTTGTGTCATGTTATGTTCATGCAACGATGATTACAATTTCACGTTGTGCATTAACCTTTTTGCATGCACATCTTAATATTTCTTTCATTAAAACAGCTTTCAAATCTGTATTTCATAACTCAGCACCTTTACTTTTGTACTTTTAAAAAATGGTCCTCTGTCATCATGTTTCATTATCTGTTACTTTTATGTTTTCGTAATGAAATCATGTTAGTGCAAAATGTCATTCTTCTTTTGTACACTACAGGCAATCAACAAACTTCTAAATAATTCTATTTGTCGAGTTTTGTGAATGTGGCCATGTTCAAGCATCCTGTTTTCTGTCTTTTTGCTACTGTTTATGTAATTATGATGGACTAACAAATGAAATGTTACTAGAACAGTATGCACATTGCTTATAGGTGAAAGCAGGCTCGATGATAGCGTCTTCTTTTGCATAATCCTAAGATTTGTCCTGAGTGCAAGTCATAAGGTGTAAATTTATGTACAAACACTTGAAAAGTTACAACCCTTTTTGAAAATCACATAAACTATAAACATCAATAGTTTGATATAATAGCTGCGCTTGTTTGTGGGCTTGATATGCATACTTATTTTTTCCCCAAGAGTTTGTGATCTGCCCTTGCAAAAATATTTTTTTTAAAATATTTTTTTGTCAAAGTGTAAAGCTATGTTCATTCTTGTGAATGTAATTAAATCTGAGCCAAAACTTGGCTCAGTTTGTACAAATGGGCTTATTTCTATTGGAATAGTTAACAGCAGATAAAAGTCATCTAGTGTAGTAATTTTTAGCTTACAGAAGCTATTTTTCATTGCGCTAGATAAAAAAATGAGAATAACATTGCAGGTATATTAAACAACTCACAGTCACAGGCGGAAGTATAAAAAGTATTTTATTCCTTTTGAAATTAATTTTTCTGTAACAATCAGTGTTGGTTGTTATGGTGGACATAGTCAATATAAATCACAAAAACACAGTTCTTCATGTGATTACCAAATTGTACAAAAAAAATTCTTTGGTCATTGTCCTTAGAATTTAGATGAGATAACACTATAATAGTATTATTAACAGAAATACAAATATGTTCCTGTCACTGAACAGAGAAAAATGTTTGTTGTCACGCTGGACAAACACATGAAAATCATCCATAGATTAGTATATTTTGGTGAAAAGGAAACTCTGTGATAAAAATATGCAAGTGTTCAAACAACAATGTCTTCATAGCCGAGTCACAAAAAGAATTAATTTTCTGTGGTAGTGCGGTTTTCTTGTCTAAAAATGTTGGTTGTTATGCGCACAACCTTTTGACACAGGCTCATATACTAACGGTCAAAATTTAAGAGATACCCCACTTTTGGTGTCATTGTTTATCGTCGCAAGTAGTGAAGTACGGTAATAAAATACAATGTTCTTTTGATCCAAATGGGTTAAAAGTTGACCTTACACAGTCCACTGTACAGGGAACAATAGATTCATCAATTTCCACGAACATGTCAAATGCATGTGAAACATCGTCAGTTTTTGTGAAAAGCTGTGCGATATTGGCAAGCGTACCAAAGGCAGGCAAGTAAAAAAACTCGGTAAAGTCGTGATGAACGCGCTAAAAGGGGTCAGTCGTGAACACTGACTGACTGAGCACTTCTGTTTCGCTACAATCACCGGTACAGTAATGGCATAATTGTCACTTTCCTAACCATGCCACCACGACGAAGCCTAATGCCAGAAGATCAAGGCCGGGCACTAGCATGGTTGCAGGATGGAATTTCCTGACGAGAAGTTGGGAGATGTCTTGGGGTACACGTCTTATTCAGTGATCCAGAGGCTGCTGGCCCGGTTCCAAGAAACTGGAAGGGCAGAATGACGACCCTGCTCAGGACACCCGCGCTGCGCCAGCAGAAGGGAAGACATACCTCTGTGTGGCAGCTCTGCGCGACCGAACTGTCACATCAACCACTCTGCGACATCAACTGAAGCAAGCTGCAAATGTTAACGTCAGCAGAACCACAGTCAGCTGACGCCTGCGCGAAATTGGCCTGGCTTTATGCTGAGTAGCAGTGAGAATACCCCTCACTCCAGCTTATCGCAGAGCCCGGGTTGCCTGGTGTCGTCCACATGTGAGGTGGAACAGACTCCAGTGGACTCAGGTTCTGTTTACTGATGAGTCACGGTTCACCGTATGTGGTATTCTTCAACGACGGCTGGGTGAGGGTCTGGAGACACCAGGGTGAGTGATTCACGGATGGATGTGTCCACGAGGTGGATCGCTACAGGAAGGCTCAGTCACGGTCTGGGCAGGCTTCAGCAGGGAAGGCAGGACCCCCTCCACGTCATCCGAGGCACCCTGACTGGACTGCGCTATTGGGACGAGATTGTGCAGCCCCTCATCCAGCCAGCTCTCCAAGCCATAGACAACAATGCTGTTCTGCAGGACGACAGCGCTCAACCTCATCGCGCCCGTGTGGTGGATGAGTACCTTGAGCAAACGGGGCATCATGAGGATGGAGTGGCCAGCTTGTTCACCTGATCTGGCTCCCATCAAGCACCTCTGGGACATGCTGGGGCAACGTGTAGTCAGCAACCACCCCCCACCTCAAGGCGTCCCCCAGCTGACTCAGTTCCTGCATCAAGAGTGGGAAGTAATCCCACATCATGTTATCCGAACCCTGGTGAACTCCATGCGTCAACACTGCATTGAATGCTTGGCTGCAAACGATGGGTACACTCGCTACTGACTGGACCAGTCTTGTGTGACTTTTCAAATGAGGGGTGGGTGAACATTCTAACGTACTGCTGTTGTTACAATTGCTTGATTTACTCAAAACTTAAATGAATTTGTTACTGAATAAATTAGTTAAGTACTGACTCTAAGTATTGTTACATTATTTGTGTGGTGTTGTCAGTGCGTCTTCGATAAAAAGTGGCCCTTAAGTTTTGACTATGGGAAATACTTACCACAGGGTTCCAGTGATACATGATTTATGGGTGCCCACTGATGAATTTGGGACATTATCACAAATGTGACCAAATCCAATTTATAACTTGAGGGCAAAACATGGCACATGTTATGCTCCATTAAACTCAGGGTTTCAAAAGCATGCTGCACAATAAAAAATCATTGTCACTATCAGTATCGCATATAATATCAGTATCACAGATGCTTGCCAATCAGCCTAATTCACTGGTGAGTTGATGATTCTATTGTGTAAGATTACATAATTCACCATAATGAGAGTGTGCCTGAACATAACAATTAACATGTGAATTCTGTCAGCAGAAATCATTCAACTACAACACATTCCTAACAAGAATGGCAAAGCCCTCAAGGCACACCTGCATGGCCTATCCACATAATTAATGACCTTTGTGACCTTGACTTTCCATCAGGCCACTAAAAAAGTAACATAAGACAGGTTTTCTGGTATTTTGCAAAAACTACACTTCAATTTTCTGACAAAGAATGCATGCATCACATGAACAGTTGTGTGTGTTTGTCAGGAATATGTGATGTATTGTGACTTGAACTAACAAATAAATCAATAAAGAAAGAATTGTTAATTTTATAATTTTAAATCGTGTTTTTACAATCCCGCTCGGAAAGAATGTAGACCGACAGACTCTCCCGCAGCTTAAGCGTGTGATTAATTTTACCACGGCATACTCCTGAACGCTCATGTTTCTGTTTCACTTTAATTCATTTCAACGTCAACCTCCTCGACAAAGGTTTTGCGGGCTTCAGCACACCGATATAACACGATTGTTAACCTACTAGACCTATTTTCAGCACCCACGTGTTCGAAACGTGTGTCAGTCTTCAAAGCGATCGATCGAGATCGCCTGTAAACAAAAGGACTGAGAGTTTCTAGCTTTCCGGTTGTTGCTTTCAGGTATAAGTTAATTGTAAAACTAAAAGATTCAAGTAGAATTATTGCCTTAAACCCCATTTTGGTTTCCTTTTTGATTAGTATTGCTCACTCACCTCGTCATCAGACTACAAATTCTACGATCGACATCTAGTTTTGACGAACGTTTTTCGGTCGTGTTTTCCGGATATGACGTCACTGCCGATGTTTTAAGAGAGCGCGTCCCATGTGTAAACAGCGTTGTCGAGTGATTTGCGAAAGGTTTGCAAATCTTTTAGGTATTTTGGAGTTTTTTAATTTTAGTGTCAGTCTCTATCGAGCGAATGCTTCTGCTTTTCTCCAAAACCGTAGGCGCCCTCTTCCCATTATGATAGGTTTATAAACGTTTCTCACTGTGATACTTCATGATCGCAAGCTCTTTGTCGTTCGTGAGCGTATATAAAACTGCCGACAAGGTTTGAAGATGAAACATCACTTCAAAATTATGAAAATTGACCAAAAGGCGAGTTATTGTCGCTCAGCGAATGTAGACTGACGGAAGTGGACGAATCGCCAGTAAAGTGGGACATGCCAAAACAAATACCAGAAAACCTGCCATAAGCAAGCGTGCCTGGTCTAATGTAACATTAATAATAATGTACATTTATATAGCGCGCGCTTACCCTCCAAATGAATGGTGCTCTAAGTGCTTTACAAGATCAAAAATCACAGAACAAAAAGTACAAGAAAGAAACGCTACAATAAATGTTACAAAAAACTAAAGTGACACATAAAGAAAGGGTTGGCATTTGTATGCACAAAATACATGTTTTCTCAAAAATACACGCATTTTTCACTTTTGTCAACATTTCATGACATTTTTGGGTAGTGAACCAAATTAGTATGCATAGAAAGGTTTTATCATCAGCTACCTTTCTGCTAAATTTAGTTGAAAAGTTTTGCAAACTTCTGATAAAAAGTAAAATTCTACACACACAAAAAAAAAGACAATTTTCACATCATTTGCTTGCATCTCTTATGACCTTTGTAGTTGACCTTTCCAAGGGGTCATCCAAATTAGTATGCATACAGGGTTCGCGCTAGGATTTTTTCAAAGCCACCCCCCACCATCTCCCACCCCTCCTGTTTCTTTTCCAATTCCAGTTCAGATCGAAACTGGTCCCCAGAAAATGCTTTCCAGTAGACAAAGATTTTTTTTCACTGGCAAAATTATAACAGTCTAGCTAAAATAAAACCAGTCCCTGGGACCGCCAGATTAAAAAATGTCCAATATTCTCTATTCACAAATGGTAAAATGCCGGTAATTACCGGTTATTGCGAACCCTGTGCATAGGAAGGTCTTACCATCAGGTATCTCTGTACATACCAAGTTTGGATTTGAAGTTGTGTTAGTATTTGGGGGAAAAATTCAAAATATGACAATTTTGGACCTATTTCCTGATTCCCTGTGACCTTCAAGAGAGGTCACTCAAATTTGTATACATGTTTATAAAGGTCCTGCCACAAAGTATCCTTTGGCCAAGTTTGAAGACTGTGGCTTGAATCTAGTCTCTGAGAAAATGTCAACATAAAGTTTACCGCAGATTACCACTGACCTTGAACACAACCACTTTCGATTCGCATGTGAGCCAAAAATGGTCAATTATCAAAATGTATGTGTTACAGTCAAGTCCTGATAAGAAAAAATCCAAGGGGTGTAAAAAAAATCACTTCTTACTAACAGGAACTTGTACTAAGCAGTTGAAGGGAAATGTTTCCAGTGAAGCTAAACACTTTTTCTTGTTGAACAGAATTTTGTTTTCTAAATGAAAGTTTTATGGTTCTTACAAGGAAAATCAAATGATTCAGTTTTAAAGAATTATTCTCAGGATAGTGGACATAAATCACTAAGTAAATGTCGCGATATGTTCAAGCAGTCTAGCACTCATAGTCATAGTAATCCATTGTTTTTGCTTAAGACAACTGGTGTTGAGAATTGTACCAAGGTTTGGAAGAGGTTGCATGAGCCTAGATAAAAGGAACCCTTCACAAGGTTTACAGTATGCACCCACATTTAGCGAGATTTTTACTCAGGAAAGCATAAGACAACGAACCAGAAATGTCACACAAGTTTACAAACACTGAGCATACACACACTTTTTCTATGAGGCAGCCAATTTTCAATCTCTTGCCAAATGCCCAACATAGAACTTTGTTCAAGAAACCAGCAAAGGTCATTAGAGATTTTTTTTTTTCACAATCCTGGGACTCTATTAAACAGTATTATGGAGCCAAAAGTTTAAACTCCCTATGCATGCTGCCACAAGTGCAAGCATGCACAAGGGGATCAGTGACAAAATAGTGACATGATTTACTAATGCCAAATGACAACAAGTGTGATACTAATCATTCTTATAATAATCACAAAAAGAAAGTAGTATCCTACGCTCATTAACCAGCAAAACAAGTGTGAACAAGAGCCTAGGAAGATGTCTGTTCCCTATCTGATCTGTCACCTCATTTTTAGCCCCTGCTGAACACGAATATCTGTAGGATACATTTTTGGCAAGCTACTTTCAAAACAACACTCACAAAAAAATATGTGTACCTGACACATTACATGGTCTACGCAATGGCCCACTTTACGTGTTGTGAACTTACCTGTATGCTGCATAACAGTGACGCCCGTCTCATCCGAGTTGTAGATCACCGCAGCAGATGCATTGTGCTGTATGGTGGCCATCTTGATCTTCTCCGTGAAATAACAAACACCTCTTTCTACAAGAGCAATCCATTTCTCTGCTGGAAGTTTATTGCCGTACTCATAACAGCCGTGTGTTTTATTGTCTTTAGCTGTTCGAACATGGACAGCTAAACCTAAACGTTGTTCTACAAGACTCTTGGCACCGTATTTTCCCTGATAATTGTCTGTCCTGATCTTGTTTGTTTTTGGGTCGGTATATGTTACATTGACAACAGCAAAATAAAACGACACTGGCTGATCGTAATTCGGATCCTCTAAGCTTTGACACGAGGGAATCATCAACATAGCGAGCACCAAAATGCAACCAATGACTTTGTTGTCAATCCACCATCTTGAACTGGAGCAACTCTCCATACCTGACCAACCGCAGCTGCGGCACGATTTGTCCTCACTCATTTCTTTAGAAATAACATCAAAACACACGGATTAGTACGTGATGGAGCAAAGCGAAGAAATTCTGTCCAGTTCAACGGTAGATAGCGGTATAAAGGTGTTGCCAGCTTCGCTTCAGCGACTGACCTCACTAGATCGTTCTCATTATTTTCCTGCGAGCTGTGTTAGGGTGTCGACGTCACATGTGCGCACGCAGCGCCCTCTGTAAACAGCGCAGCACGTGGGATGAATCAATTCACCACAAGATACTGCAGACCGTTTCGGATCGCATTGCACAGGTGCTTTTGTTGACGTTGTCTAGATCGAAAATGTATAGAAGCGAAGAAAAACGGCAAGTGAGTTGAATAAAGAATACAGGACGAGGATAAAAGCTGATCCTGAAAGCTACGAGAAGTACAGAGAGGAAAATGCTCTAAGATGCAAACCTTACAGACAGAAAGCGGCACCGTACGTGAGACTGCTGCACCAACTTGAACTGAGAGACTTCACATGGAAAATCCAGTCAACAGCTCGTTCTGCCAAGAAAAGCGGACAGAAGGATCGGTAAACGAAAGCTTCTCAGCCAGCCAAACCAAGATGACCCGGAAAGATGATGAGAGTAAAAGAATTAAGAGAGCAAAGGATGTACAACGAAAAAGACAGCTGAGACTGAGGCCGCAAGCAGAACTCCCCAGCAAGAAAAGGAGGGACAATAACTTTGAGGGGCCTGAGGAAACCCAGAAGCGAAATGGCTGCACTCAGACAGGCTTCCCCGCAATTGCTCTTTGAAAATGCTGACACTTCAGAAAAGACTGCAACAGATGTGATGCGGGGCGGAGACCGCAACTGAAGAACCCCACAACTGAGCACCGTCGGCGCAAAGCAAAAGTCAAGGATTCGAAGACGTAAGGCCAAAGAACCAGGGATGTATCCCGGCACAACTTTCTCCGATCTTATCCACAAGGCTTCAGTTCTCAAAACCAAAAATTGGCTCTGGAGCGAGTCGACTGTGTTGCACCCGCGTAATGAGGAAGTGCAGGAGGTGGGAGACCTCGTCAGTCATCAGTCAAGGCAGCGCAGCAGCTCAAAGACAAGAAAGACAGCCAAGAGCAGAGCAAAGAGAACACTGCTGTTACTGACAAAGCCTAGAAAACCTTGGTGGACAGAGGAAGAAGTCACGAATACTGGCGGCATGTCAAGAAAGGCAGTTGCAGGGAAGAAACTGGAGAACAAGAGGAAGAAAAGAACAGAGATGCTACAACTGAGAAGACTGAAGTTACTTCAATGAAAATGGTGTGCCTCTCCCTGACAAAAAGCATGTCGGCAAGAGCAGGAGTGTAGCTCAGCTTCCACTACAAGACCTTCATAAGGACTACAAGGCAAAAAGAGGGCAGGCTGCCCTTTCCACCTTTGCAAAGTGCAGGCCAGCCCATGTCAGGACCATGGTGAAGAGCCATCTCAGTCAGGCAGTGCCTGTGTGAATATTGCGCAAATGTTGACCAGAAACTTAAAGTTGAGTCACCAATGGGCTATGTATCCAGCACAACTGAACTGCAGCATTCGTCATGTTTACCATGCTGCACAGTTGTGCGACGGACAAAAGAAGGACTGCGCATACAGAACCCCAGACTGCGATATCTCTTCGCTCCAGGAGTATTTGGCACCGTTGCAGTTGCATGGAGGAGTCGAAGTCCAGTGGCACAGGTGGAAATAAAAAAAGATCGGGGTAAGGTAATGAGAAAGGTGCTGGAGACAAGGCGGGGCAGCACCACACAGCTTATCCAGGACCTGTGCCAAGAACTTGCTTTTTTGTCAGAACATTTGTTCTATGCAAGCTGGCAACAGAAGCAGTTTGAAGCCCTGAGGACAGCACGGCCCTCCCCCCCCCCCCCCCACCCACCCGCCTCCCGGACTGTAGCCATGGTTGTGGACTTTGCGGATAACTATACCTGCATGTATCAAGATTGTGACCTACTATAAATGCCAGCACTGCCACAGCACTATGAGTGAGAGCCTGGTGTTTATCTCCAGTGACATCACTCATGACCACCATGCTGTCCACCGCTTCGTCACTTTGGCCATGAATCATCCGTGCAACAAGCACCACTTAGACTTCACACGGGTGATCCAGTGGTCCGATGGCAGCGCGTCGCAGTATAAATCGAAAGGCCCATTTGCGGACATCAGCTTCAGCCGTGAAGTCAACTTGTCTGCTGAGGGGCATTACTTCGCGGGGTCACGGCATGGCAAAGGGCCCAGCGATGGCGAAAGTGCTGTAGTGAAAAACCATGCCTCCACAGCAGTGAAAGCTGGCAGAGTGAGTAGTGTTTATGCGCTGAAAAGGAGCAGCAGTTCACATCTCAAACATTCATAGTCTTCTTTTGTTTTCTACATTTAATTTTCTCATTTATTTTTGGTGCACGGTTGTTCCTCAGAAGATTACCTACAAGATGGTATATTTTTTTAAAATGTGATTTGTATGGTTTTTTACTTTTGGTGGACATTTTCCATTTATGGTGTACAGTGACAGAACAGATCCAGTGTTGATGTGTTCATGACAGTGTCAAAGTACACTTCAGTAGCTCTGAGACAGATTTGTTCAACTAGTAATTGTGTACTAGACACCTGTGCACTTGCGAGATGCAGAGACTTGGGACTTATCAAGAACAAATCACATAGAGGTATTAGTGGGGGGGGGGGGGGAGAGAGAGAACTGCCTGCAAGAGAGGACTGCATGTTGGTCTTTGGAATGTACAGTCAGCCAGCAAGAAGACTAGTGATATCTATGACTATTGTGAATAAGAAACTTGATGTTCTTGTGGAAACAGAGTCTTGGTAGGAAAAGGGGGATGAAGTGACCATCGCAGCATTGACCCCCTCCAGGCTAGACCGTCATCAATAAACCACGCTCACTGAGAAGTGGTGGGGGTGTGGCTCTGACCCACAAGAATTCTATGAATGTGAGATTGTGCTGTACAAAAATTTTCACAACTTTTGAAAACATTGACTTCACCATTTCTAAAAAAAAATCAGTGACTGTGAGGCTATTCTGTTTGTACCACCGGCTCCCCCATCAAAGATAAATAAGCACACAAATGCTGAATTTCGGGAGAAATTTTCACTCTTCCTCTCAAGTACTGTGGTCACAACACAAAAATCGGTTGTACTTGGTGACTTTAATATTCACTGGGACAATAAGAATGATAGCAAGCATTTCATGCAGCTCTTTAGTTCTCTAGACCTGTGTCAGTTAGTCTGTGTACCAACCCACGAACGAGGCCACATTTTGGATTGGGTTGTTACCCCTTCTTCTCTGTCACCCAGTCTTATTCACTCGGTGTGTGTGGAGGACATGCAGCTCTCTGACCATTTTCTGATCACTTTCTTGGCTGGCGAAACCTAGGACTCCAAAGATGAAAGTCAGGTGTATAAACATCAAAGGAATGAATGTGGAAGCCTTTCGTTGTGAACTTGGTGACTCACCATTGATCAAGACCCCACCGTCAGATGTGTCAGAGTGTGTAGTACAACTGTACAATGATACACTGACTTCCCTTCTTAAAAAGTATGCACCAGAAACTTTCAAGCAAATTCCTTTTCGCCCTGATACGTCATGGTATAATTCCGATGTTCTTGCTGCAAAGAAGGCGCGTCATCGTGCGGGGTGTCAGTACCGTAGAACCGGTCTAGAAGTGCACAAAGACTTGTATAGAAAGGCACGCAATCACTGCACACAGGTGGTTCGTCAGGCTAAGCGTATACATGTTCAGTCTGAACTTGATGCCGCCGCCGCTTCAGACCCTAGGAAAATGTTCAGGATTTTGAGCAGACTGCTTGGCAAGGAGGCCAAATCTCCTATTCTTCCTGACATGAGTAGTGACTTGGCTGCTGCCTCTCTGTCCCAGTTCTTTAACGGTAAGATTGGTGTCATCAGAGAGCATCTGCTAAAGGAGAATTCAAGTGGTAAACCTGATAGCCAGGAACATTCATCCGCTTTTGTTGGTGATCCTTTCTCAGTGTTTGTGCCAGTCTCTGCTGATCAACTGCAGAAAGTCATTGCAAAATCCAAGTCCACGTTCTCTAGTGTTGACCCGATCCCCACCAATATAGTCTTGGAGAATTTGGACATTCTTCTGCCAGTTATTCTTCACATCACCAACCGCATTCTCTTCACCAGTGTTGTTCCAGGAGCTTTTAAGACTGCTGTGATTCGTCCTCTGTTGAAGAAGTCAAACTTGGACCCTGATGCTCCTAAGAACTATAGCCCAGTATCAAACCTTCCATATTTGTCCAAGCTCTTAGAACGTTTGGTGGCCGATCGACTTGCTGATCATGTGTCTAGGTACCAGCTACTGGATAAATTTCAGTCTACATACAGGACAGGTCATTCTGCAGAGACCGCAGTGCTGTGTCTTAACTTGAACGACATTCTCTGTGCTGCTGATCGTGGTGACCACTCATTCCTGGTGCTGCTGGACCTCAATGCAGCATTTGATACCATAGATCACCAGATTCTGCTGCAGAAACTTCAGCTTGAGTTTGGTATCACAGACTGTGTCTTACAGTGGTTTCGGTCGTACCTTGAGGACAGGTTTCAGTACGTCAGTGTTAATGGTGTGGCGTCGGATGTTACCCGGCTAGTATGCGGGGTCCCTCAAGGGTCCGTCTTAGGGCCTGTTCTGTTCTCTCTCTACACCACTAAGTTAGGACGTGTGATTGACAAGGACAGTTTAGGGCGACAGTTGTTTGCAGATGACTCTGGTCTCTATGACTCATTGCATCCTGACAGTGTCTCTGCTTCAAGACAGTGCAGAAAATCGAGTCGTGCTGCCAAGAAATCAAGTCCTGGATGTCAACCAACATGATGAAGTTAAATGATGATGAGACTGAGGCAATCATGTGTGGACCCACGAACATGACTGGGTGTGAAATCTCTTGATACCATCCGTGTTGGTGAGTCCCTCATCCCTTTCTCCAAGACTGTCGGAGATCTTGGTGTCTTTGTCGATGTCAGTCTTACCATGGAAGACCATATCATTGCTGTTGTCAGGGGATACTACTTCCATCTTCGCTCCCTTGGGAAACTACGACCTGTCCTGACAGCCAAAGCTGCAAATGCTGTCGCCGTTGCCTTTGTCCTATCCAGACTGGACTACTGTAACAGCTGTCTTTGCGGTCTACCAGAGCAACAACTCAGACGTCTTCAACTGGTTCAGAACACTGCTGCCAGAATTGTCACAAGAACCAAAAGAAGGGAGCATATCACACCAGTCCTTCAGCAGTTGCACTGGCGTCCAGTCAAGCAAAGAATTGATCACAAGATTCTCACTCTCTGCCATAAATCTATAAATGACCCAGCCTCACCAGAGCACCTCGGGGAAATAGTCCCACGTCATAACCCTCCGAGGCAGCTCCGTTCTGCTGCGGTGTCCGGTCCAAACTCTGCACCCCAAGTGTTTAAAGCCACACAAAGAAGCGTCTTGGTTTCCGGGCATTTTCACACTGCGGACCTCTGCTGTGGAATGGACTACCATAATCCTTGAGGGATATTGACTGAATTGGCACCTTCCAGAGGTACCTCAAGACCCACCTGTTTCTTGACTTTTAATTCTAGGACTACTGTGCACCAAAGTTTTTTGTTTGTTTTTTCGCCTGAGCATGCTGCTAACAAGGAGTGGATCGGCATTACAAGTAGACATCATCATCATCATCATCATCATCATCATCATCATCGCTGATGCGGAGGATTTTTACGAGTACTGCATCAGCAGCTCACTGAATAAAGCAGCCACAGCCAGAGGTGTGTGAATCATTTCCTGCGGTCATTCTTCTGGGTTGCTGAGGGTGACATTCTTCGCGAGCGGCCAAGAAGAAATGTGAAGACGGTCCGAGGCAGTCGAGATTTCCACCAGGTCAAAGCAGGATCTGCTGTTGGTACGATTGTAACCAGACACCTCTCCTGCTTTTGTCCTGCGTGCTTGACGGGTGATGGAGCCTGTGTCAACATTGAAGTTGTCGGGGAGCAGCAGGAACGCTCCGTGATCCCAAATGACGAGACTCATGTTACCAGAGTGCCTCATCTGCACCACCATCACCTCCAGTGGCTCAAGATCTGGCTGAACATTGTGAGTAAACGTATTTCTAATTCTGCTTGCTTTCAAGTCAAAGTCACGGATCATTTATTATTTCAGTACATTAGTTTCTTGACAGCAGGTCAACATTTTATCTTATCCTTATCTTGACATTAAATAAGATGCATCTATCTTCTGCAGCATACCACTGCCTGCCGCTGGAAACAGATGTGCCCCTGCAGAGTGTGCCGGCGAACAAGACGTGCCCCTCCAGAGTGTGGAACCAGATGTGGCCTCCCAGAGCGTGCCATTGATGACAACAATGCTTTCTACTACTCGACCACATGATCGCAGGTGACTTCAAATTGTTGAACTCTACACGTATACGTAGAATCAGTCGTCAGTGGCTTTCAGTTGACAATGTACTTCTTGCCTGGTGACAAAGGTCTACATTTTGATTTATGATTGTCTTTCCTACTGTTTCAGTTTGGTCACGGGTGCGTGGGTGAAGGCACAGTTTCATGTTGGGAGGCGTACAGAGGAATAAATAGGAAAGGTATATGTTTCTTTTTTTAAATGTTTTTACAGCCAAAGCCATTGTCCTTGCCTGGAAATATTTGGTCACTCAGTACATAGATACTGCAAAGGAATACATGACAAACTGATCTAAATATTGATGCTGCTGTTGAAATTGTGTTTTAGATAATGGACATTGATGAAGCAAACAAGGAATACCAGCTGAAATTCCTGCGTTGCCGGGGGTCTTACTACAGCTGGCCGGTCATTGACGACATATCCTGGATAACATCCAGTCAAATAGTCTGCGTGATGGACAATCCAAACATAAATGTCCGCGATCAGTACATTTTTAAACTGTGAACCTGTCTGACAATGTCCTGATACTATACTTAAATTTTGTCGCCCGTGTGAAATCTGAGATGTTACCAGTGTTGCTTAAGTTTTTTTTTTTTTGAGGAGTACACAATTATTACACACTTTCATGTGAAACATTCACACCAAAGGAAAAGTGGAAAACATTGGTAACCTGAAATGTATGTCTTGTGACGGTGTTCAGAATGCCTATTTCTTGGGAAAACATTTATTCTCTTATTGCCGTATTATGCGAGAAAGGATTTTGTACCCGAAACCTATTTTAAGTTCATCGGGCAGGTTAGTTCCTTATTTGTAGTCCCTTTTATTGACACCGTAATGTTTTTACCCTATGAAAACATCCTATGTAAGCATGTTTCATTCAAGAAGGCGGGCTACGTTTCTTCAGTTTGGCGTCCGAGTCAAAATGATAACACATTTAAATTTTCTGTTATTTTATTTTCAGGCTGAACCTGTTTTACAGCAGGTTTGACCAGAAGAATCCCACTCCTGGATACCGTCCTCCGCTTCCTGGAAACGCGTCGACTCTGACGCCGCCCTTCAGCGTTCGGGAGGCGGAGGTAAAACGTCTTTTCCAGAGACAGAATCCGAGGAAAGCCTCGGGTTCCGACCACGTGTCTACGGCTACCTTGAAGTTCTGTGCTAACCAGCTCGCTCCTGTCTTCACCGATATCTTCAATATCTCTCTACAGCAGATGTCGGTGCCGCGGTGCTTCAAGTCGTCCGTGATCGTCCCTGTTCCCAAGAAGTCAAAGGTCACCCAGCTGAACGACTACCGCCCCGTGGCACTGACGTCTGTTGCCATGAAGGTCCTGGAGCGGATTGTTCTTCGCTACCTGAGGGTATCCACGGGGCACTTGCTTGACCCACTCCAGTTTGCCTACCAAGCGAACAGGTCAGTGGATGATGCAGTCGCACTGGGTCTGCATTTCATCTTGCAGCACTTGGAGACCCCACGCACCTATGCCAGAGTTTTGTTTATTGACTATTCCAGTGCTTTCAACACCATCATACCTCACAAGCTTTTCGACAAACTCGTTCACCTCGATGTTCACCCCTCCACTATGTCACTGGATCCTTGACTTTCTTCTGGACCGTCCTCAGGTCGTAAGACTCTACAATTCACACTCTGCCGCTGTAACACTGAACAGTGGCGCTAAACAAAGGATGCGTTCTCTCTCCGCTTCTCTTTACCCTGTTCACAAATGACTGTGTCTCCGCAACCCCGTCTGTGAAAATCTTGAAATTTTCTGATGATACCACCCTTGAGGGCCTGTTGTCTGATGCTGACAAAACTGTGTATCGAGACGAGGTGCGGAGAATGGTCGACTGGTGCTCGGAAAACGACCTGGAACTGAATGTCTCAAAGACAAAAGAGGTGGTGATTGACTTTCGTCAAATCAAAGTCCCGATACTGCCCCTTGTCATCAATGGGGAAACCGTAGCCGAGACTAGTCGACTCGTTCAAATTTCTCGGCTCCATCATCTCGAGCGATCTGGGTTGGGACAATAACACTAGGGCCATTGTGAAAAATTGCCAACAACGTCTCCACTTTCTGAGACAGCTGCGGAAATTCGGTATGTCAAAAGGATTAATGGCACAGTTCTACCGCGCGGTGATAGAGAGCACCTTGTGCTTCTCTATCACTGTCTGGTATGGTAGCACAACCGCGACAGAAAAGAACCAGCTCGAGCACATTGTTAAAACTGCCTCCCAAATAGCTGGTTGCGACTTTCCATCTGTCGCCTCCATTTTCAAAACGCGTATGGAACGGAAGGCAGGAAAGATCGTTCGCGATCTGTCACACCCAGCCAATCATCTCTTCGAACTTCTGCCTCTGGCCGGCGGTTTCGTGCTTTGAAAGCCAAAACCGCTCGATTCAGATGCAGTTTCTTTCCAGAAGCTGTCCTCAGTTCATCACCATCCACGGAACAACGTGATTCCATGATTGTGACATAGGACTGATATGTGTGTAATATTGTGTTTATCTATCTTAGTGCTGTATACAGGACGATCGCCAACTGAGTGTATGTCATGATGAATGCATGTGCAGCAAGTGAGGATGTATTTTACTGTCGCCATGTCACACAAAAATCCTTGTAACGTTTTACTTGGTGAATAAATGTATTATGTCTTATGTCTTATGCCTTTGTTTATTTTTTTAAAACTAAGTTTACATTGAGACACCCCAAGAGTATCAGCAATAAAGAATTAACGCCTCTAGTTTTCTGAGAAAAACGTTTAGATGGACGAACTCAAGAAAATGTTGTGTGTGACTAAAATGTAACCCCACTAAGATAAAATAACTGTAAAATTCTTGTTTTTTTTCAACATAGCAGTGTTTGTGTTGATTACTGAAAGACTGATTATTTAGGTGTCAAATGATGGTATTTAACGTTAATTTTGAGTGGAATGAGACTCACATAGCTGTCCATGTCACAACCGAGACTGTACAATTTGGAAAATAAAATCATACGACTGAAATAATAAATCATTCGTTTGTTTTTTAATTTTTTGCTTTGCATGTACATTAACTAGAAGGATTATTTTCATTTGCATTAACAATTTGTTTAAAAAAATGCAAAGTTACATTTTTACTTTGATTGTCACACACCCGGTATCAAAATCCACATAATGACCCATAAAAGAATGTAAATGGTCTATTTATTATTTATTTATTATTATTTACTGCACATATGTAACCTTAATCAGTTTTCGTCATTGTTTTTGCTGGTGACCTCAGTGATTCAGGATATATCCTGCGACTTTTCTTGTGCGAACTTGACTGACATAAGTAGTGGAATTCGTGCTCTTTAAAACCTGTGATGCTGTGAACCATTGTTCATGGTTGCCCTAATATTCGATTATTCGTATTCGTCCATAGTTCCGACCTCAGTTCGACTCTTCACACTGATCAGTATCTCTTCAGTATCAGTGATGCGGGTAAGTGGTCACTTAGTGAAGCTTTAACAGGGTACATATTTCAACTTCTAAGTAGGTCATCTCCGTGATCTCCGGAGGGTGGCAGTGTCTAAACCTTTGGGTCTGACGCCAACTGACTAATTGAAATAAATTAGGACCAAGTTTAGTGATCACTTTTTGTTGGGGCCGTATTATTGACCTGAAGTATGTCTTGTTCAAAAGTTAATTGTAAAAACACCCGGTCCCAGACTATACTTAGAAGTTTTCTGCTCTAGGGCGGGCTTTGCTTCCCGCTAGATTCGCCGATACAACGGGTTCTCAATAGAATAAGAATTAGAGTACTTATTATCTCGAAAAGAGAAACTCTTTTGTGGTACATTTATAACAAATAGTACAAACAAGACATGAACACATAACATAACTATGAACATTTTCTCCCTGCACTTACACAGCTACAAATTCCAAATGGACATAAATAAATATAGACCACAAAATCTGTACACATATAACTCTTAAACATCTTTTATGAACTGAACTGAGCGGCACTTACACATTCACACCCACCTCTACACATGCATACATAATACACATATTTCAACCTAATCCTAACCCTCGCTGCTTATTATACAAACGTATCAATTCATTATTACACATTATTACATAAGCTGCATAATTAAAATCTACTTTAGTAAAATAATTAGTGGGTAAACAAGCAGTAGCAAAAATCCCAGTATGTCTATGTTCACCACCAGATAAAACAATATAATCACTTCTTTAAAATCAACAAGCTCCATTCATACTGATTGCACAGGTAAAGGGGGATAGGGGGAGGAGTTAGGTTTGGGTATGCGTGAATGTACCTACAGATTGCTTAGAGTGATGGATTTGGGGATGAAACTGTTCTGTAGTCTGAGTGTCCTAGCTTTGTGCGTGCGGATTATGCCCTCAGAGTGGAGGAGTTCATAGAGGTGGGCAAGGACATGGGATCTGCCTGAAACTAACCGCCTACCCTTTCTCACCACACGCTGTTCATACAGGGACTCCACAATAATTTTATTGCTTGCTGACTTCCAATCGCCTTGCTGCAGACGTTTACCATTTGTGCCAGGACGTTGACCTCCATACCAGCACACAGAACCGAAAGTGATGACAGACTCGATAAAAGAGCAGTAGAAAGTTTGAAGGACAGAGGGGTTGATTGAGTTATATTATAAATATGAGAAATGCGCCATATAAATACTATGTATTATTCACATTCAGCTTCCTGAGTTTCTGAACGCAGTAGATGCGTGACTGACATTTCTTGTGTGTGAGGGTGGTGTTTGCATTAAAAGACAACTTATCTATAACTGTTCCAAGGTGAAGGTACTTATACTAAGTCACACGCTCAACAGACAGATCACTGATCAATCGTCAGAACAGGGACAGGGGCAGGGTTTCTTCGAAAGTCTATCAGTAATTCCTTAGTCTTACCCACATTTAGGTCTAGAAAATTATCTTTACACCAAACACTAAAACGTTTTTCTAAAATGTTGTCATGCCTTAACTAAGGCTTTCCTACCCTCTCTTTCACAATCCATGTGACTCCACGTTATGTGATGTCACGGCTTCAAATTTCTACTGCCCCTAACACTCCGTACAAACTGAGGAGAAGCAGGGGCGGATCAGTTACCTCGAGGGGGAGGGGTGGTTCAGTCCAACTTTTTGTTTGCGACCTTCAACCTGACACAAAAGGCCCCCCGACGCTAGACTTTATAAGGGGTGGGGGGGGGGGGGGTGGAGGGGGAGAGAGAGAGAAACGTGTGCTTCAAGACAAGACTCGCCACTCGCCAAAATCCCCCCTCCCCCAGATCCGCCCCTGAGAAGCCAGCCGAAGAGCAGAAAAGTATTCATTTATTAAACGGCCGGCATCAAGTTCAAACTTCACAAGTAGCCATTTACGTTAGGCATTATTTATCGGTAAAATCAGTATGACAAACCTTTCACTGCAGAGCAACAAAATGAACACTGGCAAGAGGTATAGACCCCCATGAACCCCTGCCATTGCGGGGGCTTATGAGAATCTATACCTCTTGCTGAAACCATTTTTTATCCATTGTGCCTGGGACAGCTGGAGTTCTTTCGCGGCGTTGAAGTGTTCACAGATTTCAGACGTACAATGTACAATCAGTGGCAGTGCAGGAGTTCAGAAGAACATTCAAGTTAATAAGGGAGACATTGAGAACTATGCCACTTCATTTTTTTTTTTTTTTTTTTTTTTGCAGGTCGCTTTAATTTCAGATCTTATTATTTGTTTTCCTTCGGGACTGCGGCGAGGCCCAGCCGCCAACCATCTATTCGTCCGTCCCGTCAGCACGGTTCTGACACACCATGATGAACCATCAAGTTTCAGTCACATGCGTCAGTCACTAACTTTAATATTTTTTTTTAAAAAACATAACTCTTAAACTCCCAGAACTATATGACTTCCATTCTATAGAATGGAAGTCATTTAGGTCTGGGAGTTTAACTCATTCAGCCCTGACGCACTACATCAGGAGATGGGTCGACTATGATAATTCAAGGGCAGTGCCAGATTAGCTTGGCGCCTGTTGGCGCCAAGCTAATCTGGCACTGCCCTTAAATTAACATGGTCGATACATCTGCAACAGGTGCATAGTCGTTAGATGATGCCTCCAAAATTTGGGAAATACGTGCGCCGGGCTGAATGAGTTAAGAGTTGAACCCTTTATTTGTGTATTGCTTTGTTCTGTTCTACTTTGTTTCATCCTCACTGAGGTGACCGGCGAGCTTATGTGATTACGGCCGCTGAGCATGAGCTTAAACCTTTTACCCCCGAGAAAAATTGAACACGACCCACCGAAATGCATGACGTAGTATAGATCATCATGAGCCCCGCCGCCTCATGTGGCGTCTTGAGAATCTTGAAATAGATGGAAACTGAGGTGCCCCCAGCGACGCCTTGCGATACGCCAGATATGATACGATACAATATGATACACAGACTGATTCAGAGCGTGACACAATCGAGGGCGGACTTACTAACATTCGTCAAGGCAACGAGTTCCAGGCTAAACGTTTGTCCCTCCAAAACTTTCCCACCCATCTTTAGTTTCTGAGTCAAGTGAATAGGCACACGTAACAAACTGACATGAACGCTGCGGCGGTGCCCAATGAGGAACTGATTTTCCGCTGTCAGTCTGTCAGTCCTAGGGGGCAAAAGAAACTTTCTCGAGAGCAGAGAAGTCTTTTAGTCGTTTTACGGCATTCAAACTGACCGGCCTCATGATTAAAGTGACCTACTCCAGGCAGTATAGAGTTAATAGTTCCGAGTAATATCTTCTTTACAAATGTTCTTAGTATGTCTTACAATAATGTTGGACAAAAAGGGCTGACTAAAATTAATTATGACGTTTAAATGTCGTCAAATTAATGAAGAACTGACTTTTCTGCTTTAGTCTCGGTCTCCATTGTACGCAGGAGAGTTACTTCCGTTACGCTAAACAGGCAGTGGAAAAAACTCTGGCACGTGTGATTACTGACATGGATTATGAGAAGATGGGTAGACAGGTCTTGGTTGAGGCAAGACACCATTGACAACACGTAGTATCGACGAATTTTAACCCTTTGCATCTCGCCGTAGCGGTTTTTGTCGCGATGATTCCCTGTAGGAAGCATCAGTCGCGACAAAACCCGCGCTACCGCCACCGCCACGCAACTGGCTTAATTAAAACATTCTACCCCAGCACCGAAATCTTCCAGTCTTGAAGTTGCCCTCTGAAGGACTGTATTACAATTCTAGAGACAGATCGAGCGTGATAGTTCAAGGGTGGTGCCAGAATAGCTTGGCGCCTATGGGCGCCAAGCTATTCTGGCACCACCCTTGAACTAGCACGCTCGATCCATGTCTTGCTGTGGAGTGTTGGGGCTGAATGAGTTAAGTCAAAGCGTGCCATGGAGCAGATCGCTCTAAGCAAAAGCCGGTTAACCTAGTACGCAAGACGTCTGCTGCAGAGGACCCGCGCGGGCCCACTGCGGCCGATATCAGGCCCAGGACCTTTGCTTACTGTGGAGTTAGTCCTGCTGACGTTTTCAAGAGGCTTACCAAGGTTAAGTAGTAAAGGGAGTTTATTGGGAACTGCATGATTTGACCTATAGGCATTTCACCCAGAACCACCTGAGGCTGACCTTTTTTTAAAAAAAAAAAAAAAAAAAAAAAAAAAAAAAAAAAAAAAAAAAACCTCATTGTCCTATAAAGGCTACATTACAGATTCGGAGATAGATCAACCATTTTAGTTCAAGGGTGGTGCCAGGATAGCTTGGCGGCTCAGGCGACAAGCTATTGCTTGAAATAAATTTGGCTATGATAGTTCAAGGGTGGTACCAGGGTGCTTGGCCTCAGCGCAGCTATCCTGGCCACCTTGAGTAAATGGACATTATTGCGCTGAATAATTGGTTAGATAGTCAAGGTGGTGCCATTGTGATGTATCAGGATGAAAAGGGATAATGTACGTTGCTGCGGCTACACGTTTCGGTCGAGAAGGGGGTGCATGGTGGTGGTGGTGGTGGTTGTGGGGGGGGGGGGGGGGGGGGCTGAAGGGTGAGAGATCATTTGCACGGACGGCATTATTCGCGTAGTCGGATTTATGAAGGAAAACCTCCCACATCGAGCCAAAGATCTGCCTGTACTGACTAAATGCAAGAGATAATGTATTGTTTGAAGCTATTAAATACTGACGCTGTCGCCTGTCCAAACGAAGTCCACTTGTACGAGAAGGGGTGTGTGTCGGTGTGTGTGTGTGTGTGTGTGTGTGTGCGTGGAGGAAAGGGGGGGGGGGTGGGGTGGGTACGGTGTGATTGTGTCACAGTGTGGTGGTGGGGTGGGGGGAGGGGAGGGAGCGGTTGTAGTATGTATGTTGTAAAATTGTGATACGGCGTATTTTCAAGATTCAAAACTTATTGTGTCAGTCTGGCCGACAAATTTTCTTTCGTTGGGATAGGTATGCTAAAACAGCGAAAGATACATGCGCGCGTACGATTTCAGCCACATTATCACAATGACGGTAAAATTAAATATGTCACACACTTCTCAGTATCTTATCCATCTCCTGGCCCGACTCCCCCCCCCCCCCCCCACCACACACACACACACACACCCTCGTGAGACAAAAACAAAAAAAAAAAAACAACATTTTTTTGCCTTTTTTGGTTCTTGTAATTCGTGACTGCAAACGTTCGTGAAAAAGTAACGCGAAACGTGCCGGAAGCTATATGTAAGATTTCACGACATGATTCGCGAAATGGACCGTTACCACAATCTGGAATGTGGAAAGTATGTCACACTGTTAACTGAATAATTTAGCGAACAAAGACACGGCCGAAACAAGGTCAGCTTCAGTAGTACGCGCTCCAGTATACCGCGCTGTCTGATCCGATTATCATACCTGACGAGCACCGGTCTCTGGCTCCCACGCGGATGTCCGGTGTGAGATCAGTAGCTCTTTGGGCCGACATCAGCCTTAGCTGGCCCGCGCACAGCAGTGCGCGGGCCAGCTAAGGTTGACGTCGGCCCGAGGAGCTTTTGCTAATACAAGTCTATGTAATTTCAGTGCTTAAATCAGTAACGCGATCGCGAATAACGCAGCTTGACTCAGTTTATGGCTCCCGGGTACTGCGATACACTGAGGCTGAACTGTTCAATCAAAACCAATCAATTAAAGGCGGCTATGCTTGGGACTATCAACAAGTGGTCGCCTTAGACAGGTGGTCTTCTTACAAAGGGTTATATAAGTAACGTAAAGAATACCCTGGGACCAAATATGGGTAGTCTGTTTAGGCAGGTGGTTGCCCAGGCTTACACAGGCGGTCACCTTGACAGGTTTGACACTAGTTCTAAACAAGTTTTATTTGGCTGTGGAGTTTCCTGACGTCGACCGACAAAGTCAATGTCCATCAGCCAAAAGTCAAGTCCGCGTGATCGCCACGCCTAAAAAACAACAACACCAACAAAAAAACTATAAAGCAAAACCCCAAAATCAAATGCGCATTATGTTTACATCATATTTTGTTTCCTTCCAAAACCAAACGCAATGGGGTCAAGTTCTTCACAGTCCTCTGCGCTACTGCGGACTCAGGTTAACGGAACACTGACGGACAAGGAATAAATTGATCGTGCCAGCTGAAAGGCAGTGCCTGATCAGCTTGGCGCCTGTAGGCGCCAAGCTGATCAGGCACTGCTTTTCACTGAGCAGCAACCACGGTCAATCCGTTTCAGCATTTTGGCGCTGAACGTGAAAGTCGGACAAACAATCTAGTCTGGTCTAGCTAAAAGCAGCGTTAAAACCTCTTTGTTTCTACCGGCATAAGCTTAGCTGCTGACGTAGTTTGAAAGGCGCTTTTCTGCGTCGGAAGAAACGCTAGTCAGTACTGACTGAATATTCATCAAATGTAACTTCTAACTAGCTGACCTGTCCAACAGTTAATTGCGAATGCCAAGTGTTGACACAGCATGCAGGGTTAGTACAACGCACCGATATCGCTGTCGTGAGATGGCCGCCCTCATCGACTGCTCGGCGCTAAACCGATAATAGCTAAGGGAGATAGATGCACACAAAACAGTCGGTCAGCCAGTCAGTCAGTACGTCCGTCCATCAGTCAATCCAGTTTATCCATCCATTAAATAAGCTAGCATGTAATCTGTCGGTTAGTGAGTCAATCAACTGACGAAGTGAGCAAGCAAACAGGCAGCCGCATTAAATGTCACTGAAATAAACAGATGCAGTTTTACGTCTCTTTTTCTTTCCTGCTGCATTTAGGCCCCTACGTCTCTTTTTTCCCCCACGGAGCTGCATTTCCCGTTAATGACACGAAAAAGGATTACTACAAGTTTGCGACCGTCATCTACATTAATCAGCTTTGTTACAAATCGCGGCAAACAACACTGCAAGATGTTAATCGGCTTAGTTCCCCCCCCCCCCATCCCCCCTCATCAGAATGGGATTACCTGTTCCATCGTAGTTGATGGCTCGTTAAAGGCTGCGAGTGTAGGAAGATTTTCTAGCACCTTCCAAAAAAGTCGCCATCTAGTCCTCCTCGCATTTTTTTCATCTCTGGTGCCAAAAACGTTCAAGCACCTGCTGTTGTTGAAGCTGTAGTGTCTTTTTTTTTTTCGCTTCCAAAGATAAAAATGACACTTAGCCACCCTCGACCGTACACAGAGAGTTATACGGTTCTAAGACAAAACTAGCCAAGGGGGAAAAACAATAACTGACGCATATTTTAAATTTTAAACCTGCTGAATAAAATATTAACCTTTATTTTGATGACTACACTCGTGACAGCCCAGAATCATAATAAGCAGCTCAATAAAGGTGGTTCAAAGCACTGAGTGGGTTCTAAACGATATGGTGTACAGTCCTAAGTCGGGTGTATGGTACTTGTAAAAATCTTACTACCTCAAAAAGATATGTAGCCCACATTACAGTATTTCTCTATTCTGAAAATGCTATTAACCCGAAAATGTAATTGTGACAGGGTTTCTTGGTCTGGTTCTCTGACCTATGCGTCTTGCTGAAACCACTCAGTATCTATGTTCCTTAGACTGACTACTAGTAGTGGCGAATTTTGAAGTTACAATTAATTCAAAAACAGAGGTTAACTCGTTCGAGACGTGCCGCCTCCGGATACTACAGTAGCTCGCTTGAGCTTGCCCTTAGCACCACGTGAATGTTCTGTGTTTATGTACAGTGTGTGAGTGAATGCGCGTGATTCACGTGAGCGTGCTTGTTGGGTTCAGTTCGCGGCGGCGCTTTGAGCCGATTTTCAATTGGGATAAAGCACCTATTTAATGCGCTTATTATTATTATTATTTATTAAATGAGTTAAACCGTCGGCCGGCCCATATAAACGCGCGCGCAGTGCTCTGATGCGTAAACCTACGCGTGCATTGTGAACAGAAGGATAGAAAAGTTTCGGTTTATAAGCCTGGAGGACAGTATTGATAACCCGTTGCAGCGAAACACTTCAGCAACCCAAGTCCGAAAGGGAGCAGACCGCTTTAACCCGTTCAGTGCCGAGAGAACGTGAACACGATCCAACTGCAAGAGACATAGGTCCTCATGAGCCCTCGCGGCTGTGAGAGCTCATGAGGATCTATGCCTCTTGCTGAGACTCATTTGTATCACTGTTTTTTTTGGACGGTTTTGTAATAGATTCATAACAAACATGTACTCGCACAAAAAAAACATTATGATTGATGCGACTCTGTGCAAAAGGCACATCCTGTTGTCATTTTAAAGCGTTAGGGCATTGTATGTTTATCCATACCACTCACAATAAGTTAAGGGCCACCATGAAGAATGGTAATAATTTCAAATGAGTACACCTCTGTCAAAACTTTAGAATTTGTCTGGTGCAAAAACTCCACGACACAATCTTCCGATCTTACAGAGTTTCGTCTACATCCTTGTCCAACAATTCCCAGACAAAATCTTAAAATTTGACAACGGTGTGCTTATTTGAAATCATGACCATTTTCAAGGTGGACCTACGCTTTATTACTGTGAGTAGTACACTGACGGGCAAAAGAAATGCAACATTTTTGGAATCATCCGAAACACTAAAGTCAGTGTTTCCGATGATCCCAAAAATGTCGTATTTCTTTTGCTCGTCAGTACCTATGCTCATTTGAAATCATGACCATTTTCAGTGGGTGGCCCTAAACTTTATTACTGTGAGTAGTATACTAACGAGCAAAAGAAATCGACATTTCTGGATCATCGGAAACACTTTGGTCGGAAACATATTCCAAAAATGTGGCATTTCTTTCGCTCGTCAGGCCAGCGTCTTCACCCCCGGACGAAGTTCCACAACCTCTCGTATCTTTCCTTCTCAACTTTCAACCAAAACGTCTAAAACACTGTATGCCGTTATCACAGTCTACTCTACAAAGTAATGTTAAGTCATTACATTAGCCGGGAGAATATCAGTCACAGTGACATACGGATGTCATCGATACCAGTTGTTTAACTCATTCGAGACGTGCCGCCTCAGGATACGCGGCTTATGCTGCGTATCCAGAGGCGGCACGTATCGAATGAATTAAAGTAAGATCTTTACCATCACACATGCGCATACGCACATACACGCAAGCGCGCACAGACACATACAATCTATAATACGGACTTAATTCCAATGCATGTTGTTTACAGAACAAGAAAACAGAAGTAAAGAAGTAAGCAGGCTGGAGATAACGAAAAAAGCACCATTTAGAGATTCATTCATCTACACACACACACACACACACACACACACACACACACACACACACACACACACACACACACACACACACACACACACACACACACACACAGAGAGAGAGTTCACGTCAGTTCTTTAGAGTTTAACGCCGAGCAGGCGACTGAGGCCATCTCACGGGCATGACAGTTCAATGGCAGTTCCAGATTAACATGTCAATGTTAGTGAAGGAAGTGTAAGTGAGGGTTCGTTTGCAACGAACGGTACGAAATTTCCTACCGGTATTATTACAGTATGTTTACTCCGTACCGAATCCAGACCAAAAAGGTGACTGCCAAGCGAGGAAAATTAAGAGAAGAACCCAACGGAGAGAGAAACACGCTTAAAAAGACACACACAACACAATTTATAACCGTAACTGTCATTTCTAAGCGTGTTTCTTTCTCAGTCCGTTGGGTTCTTCTCTACTCCGTACCGGTATTTTCTTTTGGTATACCGGCGGCAACAGCTACACACATGAGCGCTCGCACACTCACACACACTACTCAAAAATACACGTTTCCCAAGCAAATGAATCAACAGTTAAGTCTACTGCAAAAAGCATTGTTGTTATTTCACTCTGGTGTATTAAAGCCTCAGGCTTATCAGCCCTTGCAAAACTAAATGTATGCAGTTAACTGCGTGTCAGAAACATCAGCTGCGCCTCCAACTAATCCTCCGAAACAATGAACTTATCGAACATGTTTCTGAACATCGACTATTGGGTGTCAGCGTAGCCAGTAGACAACCAGTTGAAATCGGCCAAGCCTCACATAAACAAATCGTGCTAGATAATTTCTCGAAATGTTGACTACATAGAAAACCCATTCTGAAACAATGGCCAAACATATAAAAGAATTAATAAGATATAAAGGAATTAATAAGTTGAACGAGTGACAGACATTTTTCGGAATGAGTACATTTTGTTATGTCGAAGTTGGGATCTCATCATGTGTATGAGGAAATGCACAGTTTTGGCCATTGTTTTACGCCGACAGGTGTTTTTTTTTTTTTTTTTTTTTTTAATGCCGGATTCCATATCGGTACTATGTAATTGCTTAATGATAATAACACTTTTCCGCAAATGCCTCTTCTAAGGCGCTATAGAAAAGTATAGGATTTGCATATTTTTTTAATTATTAAATAATAATTATTAATGGTACATTACGCATAAATCTTATACATTTCAGCACCATTTTATATTTTGTGTTTGTTATGCCTTGTCGACACACCTAATGCATTTTAACAGCAGTTTGGATACGCAGCAAAAGCACACGCGTAATTGCACTTATTATTCTGGGCAGGCGTTAGCGTGTCGATCTTGTTTCTCGTACTGAAAGCGTTGTATTTATAGAACGAAGTGGAGTCATCGTCAGGTTACTTGATATAAAGACGACGTGTGCAGAACTGGATTCTCCTTCTGTGTCTAAGTGAACCATGTAGCTAGACCTGTGTGCAGCGTTTCGTAACTATCTGTGTATCTTTGAACAGTTAAGGCGGCAGCGGGCCTTTAAACAAGCAACAGTGAATATAAAAAGATACCTAAAGATATCACACACACATTAAAAAAAACAAACAAACAAAAAAAAAAAAAAAAAAAAAAAAACACAAAACATTCATGAGTGCTTTACGTTACCAGTGTGTGTAAAATAGTGCTTTACCTTACCAGTGTGTGTAAAATAAAGTACTTCACAGTATCAGCATGCGTAAACATAGATTAAGTGTACTGCAGTACTAGCATGCGTCAAATGTTTTACAATGCCAGCATGTGACAAAATAGAGAAAATGGTCAACAGTACCAGTATGTGCCAAAATAGTGCGTTACAGTATCAGTACATGAAAAAATAGACACAGTTTTTTTTTACCATTATAATTATGTAAACACACAGGAAGTGTTTTGCAGTAGCAACTACCTAAGGGCTCACGCGAGCATGCCCAAAATATCGGAAAACTAGGTCAGGGCCCAGTTGTGTGTACTTAAACACGATTTTCAACAAGAAAACGGCATCAAGAGAGAGAGAGAGAGAGAGAGAGAGAGAGAGAGAGAGAGAGAGAGAGAGAGAGAGAGAGAGAGAGAGAGAGAGAGAGAGAGAGAGAGAGAGAGAGAATTGAATTGAAACTTTATTTTGTAAGGATGAAGTAGGCACGCAGGCCTTTTTACATGTCCTTAATAACATTTTAAATAAATATAACAGCAGAAAAGGTAACATGACAAATAAAATAAAAAGAAGAGATAATAATTCAGTGTTACGTGTTGAGTCGTAGTCGTAGTGTGATAAACACACCAGACGCACGCACGTAAGGTTCTTTTAAAGAAACTTCACTCAGCTGCAACCCGTCACACGTGGCCGCCGCTTAAGGTCCAGTGTAGAGTAGCACTTACAGATAAGGATATAGACCAACGGATTTAGTTCAAGGGTGGTGCCAGAATAGCTTGGTGCCTAGAGGGTTAAAAACTGAAAGACACTTTTGTAGATTGCACTTGAGAGTTCAAATTATCAGAACAAACTTTTCTGCCTGTGCACGTCGCGCGCATGAATACCGATGACCGAACCGTACAATAATAACTTTATTACAGAGCGTACTAATGGCGGGAAGCGCCGTGTGTCCGTCTGTATTTATGTGCGCCGACGTGTGTGTTGATCAGAGGTTGGCTTAGAGAGGAGGGAAATGAAAGCATAATAAGCCTAAAAATATGAACAACTCTGAATTTTCCTAAAAGATAAACGCATGAAAGCTCCAAACGGTAGACTTTGGGATGAAATCCTCATCTTTTTGGGTGTTTAAACCCCCCTCCCTCCCTCACCCCCCCCCCCCCCCCACGTTTAAAATTTTGGCGAGTTTCACACACATTTCTCCCCCCCCCTCCCTCCCGTTGTTTGATATTTTGGCGAACGGTGAGAGTCTTAACACGCACGCGCCTACTCTCCACTTACCCTCCCCCCCCCCCCCCCACTTTTTAGGCCTCTGGAAGCAAGGTCTAGTGTCGGGGAGGCCTTTTGTATCAGGTTCCAAACAAAAAGTTGGACCCCCCCCCTCCCAAGGTAACTGATCCGCCCCTGTATACCAACCTTGTCCGCAGATGAGAACCGAAAGTTTAGTGTCAAGGCTTTTTGCACAGTCCAGCGAGTTGCAGACGTCAAGTTGGCTGCTTTACCCAACACCTTGAAGTAATTCGTCATGCTCACGCCTGAGTGGTTAATACGAATATTCGGTAGCGTAGCCTCTTTCACAGCATTCTGGCAGAGGACTCAATTCATTGTGTCAGTCTGGCCGACAAATTTTCTTTAACTCAACTTTGTACTCTTATGTGGTCACTGTATTTTCGGAGTGAATGTTCCACTGAGCGCGCCGGAGACTGCCTCATGTCAGCGCGCGTCGCTCGTCAGGCCCTATGATCACGAGGTATATAATTATATAGTTATTTGGATTTAGGGGAGACCGGGGCAGGGTGAGACACAAAAGTATCTTTTCATTCTAAGGCTTGCCGTATTCAAGATAAAGCCGTGAAATAAACTAATAATGGAAATTAAACCATTTTGGCACATAAAAAACAAAACAATTAACAAAAATATGCGATAGTTTTGCCACAATAACTGATTAAAAACGCTGATCAAACCGGGGCAGGTTGATACACCCCAGGGCAGGTGGAGACACTGAGCAGGGCAGGTTGAGACAAAGATGGGGCAGCTTGAGCCGGACTCAGCACTCTAGTTCGGATCACAAACACACACAGTTAAAGTTAGCTTTTTTGACTACAGTTTAGACAAAATACTGAATCATTGTTTTTAAAGTTAAAAACAAATATCAGACCAGAAAACTCAACATTTTTGGCTCAATCATAAATTAAAATCTGGGGCAGGTTGAGACAGTCATTTTGGGGCAGGTCGAGACAAAAATTAATTTTGCAAATATATCAAGTTATAGGCCCCACTATGGTTAGATATGCAGCAGTCATAGATCTAAAAGGAAAAAATATCATATGCTCAATAAAAGCGACTAGAATATATATTGTCATCAAAACATGAGAAACCGGTGGCTGTTATGAGTCGACGCGAAAAACGAGAATACAAATGTAAGTCAAATGGAAACTTTGTCAGAATTCAAACAAAGTGTCCCATTAAACTTCTGAATCAGACTTCCGTACATATGTTCTCACTTATAAACTCATCACTATGTCAACCACTTCATCGAGTCCTTCCACTCTCGTCCATTGTCATCCCAGAAAGAGGGGTGAACTTTAATGTTTCGCTGAATAAGCCGAAAGGCCAGACCAAGATGAGTTTTCGAATCAAGTGGGGAACTACTTCTAGATACCATCAATATTGTATTGCTCGAGCTCAAACTCAAAAAAAGAAAACCTGCCTTGTTTTGCAGCTTTGAATGACAGTTTAAAGCCCGTTTGCGTTTAGCTAAGGTCTTTATGACATGCCACAAAGTAACTTTGTTTACTAAAAAGAAGCTTCCTCTGTACTGTACAGCGACTGTCCTTCATGAACTACCTGCATAGCTGTGGCAAGATTATCTATCGAATAACGTGCCCGATTCGATTTACTTTTGAACTAACCTCACCATCTGTAATGGACCATTCCAAAAGATTCCAATCAATTAGCAAAGTAATATATTCTGTAAAAGTTAGTTATTTGGGTTTAACGCCGAGCAGGCAACTAATGGCCATCTCACGGCGGACATTCTGTAAAAGAACATACACAGCTTGGACAACTAATACTAAAAACATAAAATGTTAGTAAAGTACTGGCACTGGCACGCACTATTCTTGAAAAAGAAAAAGCAAGAATGGCAAAGCCCTTAAGGCTCACGTGCATGACCGATCAACATAATCAATCCAACCGTTTTGACTGTGACCTTTCCAACAGGTCACTGAAATAAGTAAGTGTTCAAGTGTTCTAACATAAGGAAAGGGTTGGCTTTTGTACCTGCGAAATCAATGTTTTGTAAAACATTATGTATTTTTCACTTTTGTCAACCTTGCATGACCCTTGAACATTGAGAGTAGTGAACCAAATTAGTAAGCATAGAAAGGTCACATCTTAAGCTACCTTTCTGCTAAATTTGGTTGAAAAGTTGCAAAAATCCTGAAGGTCTTACCATCAGATATCTCTGTACCAGCTTTGGGATGGAAGTTGCAAATAGCATTTGAGCATTTTTTTTTTTTGGTCAAAGACCTATTTCATGATCTCTTGTGACCCTTGACATTTCCGAGTGGTCATCTAAATTGGTATCCGTACGAGTGTCTTACTATCAGGTATCTCTGTACCAAGTTTGGGTTTGAAGTTGTGAACAACATTTGAGAAAACATAACTGTTGTCAAAATATAGCTATTCTTTACCTATTTCCTGATCCGCTGTGACCTTGACCTTCGTGAGAGGTCACTCAAATTGGTATGTTTAGAAAAGCGTTGCCAGAAAGTATCCATGGGCCAAGTTTGAAGACTGTGGCTTGAATAATCTCCAAGAAAATACCAACGTTAAAGTTTACCACCGACGACGGCGGACGGATGGCGGCGGACGGACGATGGACAAACAAGAAAGGCAAACCCATTATGGCTCATGTGTATGATTTACATATGCGAGACCTTTGTGACAATAAGTAAAGGGCTGGCTTCTGAACCAGCAAAATCATTGTTTTCTCAAAATGTAAGCATTATTCACACATCTGTCAACCCCCCCCCCCCCCGTAACCCTTGACCTTTGTGACGAGTCGACTAAATTAGTATGCATCTTATCATTAGCTACCGTTGTGCCAAGTGTGATTACAAAATTTGCAAAAATGTTGATACCTACAATTATATCAAAGATTGGCATTTTAAACACACATTTGCCGGCCTCTTGTGACCCTTGACTTTTCCAGGGGTCATCCAAATTAGTATGCATAGATAGATCTTACCATCAGGTATCTCTGTAGCAAATTTGGGTTTGAAGTTGTGAATAGTATTTGAGAAAAAATATCGTTTGTATGGCTCTTTTGGACTTATTTCCTGAGCTCTTGTGACCCGTAACCTTTCCGAGGGATCAACCAAATTAGTATGCATAAATAGGTATTCCCATCAGGTATCTCTGTTGCAAGTTTGGGTTTGAAGTTGTGAATGGTAATTGAGAAAAAAACGTCTTTTGTCAAAATATGGCTATTTTGGACCCATTTCCTGAGCTCTTGTGACCCTTGCCCTTTCTGAAGGATCAACTAAATTAGTATGCATAGAAAGGTCTTAACATCAGGTATCTTTGTACCAAGTTTGGGTTTGAAGTTATGAATAGTATGAATAGAAAAAATAAATTATGTCAAAATATAGCTATTTTCGACCTATTTTCTGATTCCGTGACCTTGACCTGTGTGAGAGGTCACACAAATTGGTATGTTTAGAAAGGTCTTGCCACAAAGTATCCTTGGGCCGAGTTTGAAGACTATGTCTTGAATAGTCTCCGAGAAAATGCCAACGCTAAAGTTTATCACGGACCACAGACGACGGTGGTCGGACGCCCGACCACTGGCCCAAAACATACTCACTTTAGCTTCTCACATGAGCCAGCAAAAACCG
Source organism: Semisulcospira habei (assembly GCA_036245525.1). Lineage (NCBI taxonomy): Eukaryota > Metazoa > Mollusca > Gastropoda > Semisulcospiridae > Semisulcospira > Semisulcospira habei. The sequence goes on from BTPG01000005.1 coordinate 18,109,495, forward strand.
GCCCAGAACCGACTCACTTTTGCTTCGAACGTGAGCCCAAAAATGGAAAGGAACCGATTCACCATACTAGCCCGGGGGACGTTTACACAGCCTGGGGCAGGTTGAGACACTGTCTCAACCTGCCCCAAAGCAGGTACCTGCAAAAAAACTTCGCAGTATGCTAAATTTACGGCACTGTTAACTAAACCGATGCAAACACAAGCTTTCATTGTTTGTTTGTTTAAGTTTTTTTGCTTGGAAAAAGCCATGTGTCACCACTGTCATTCGAGCATTATAACTTTAAAATTAACATTTTTCAACATTGTCAGAAATGTTCGTACCCTTCAAAAACAAGCCGCACTTCCTCCAACTCAAAGCACGTGATCATTCCTGCTAAAATTTGGCTGATGTTGTAGATCGGGTTTTGCAAAAATATTATCGACGGAAAAAAAACGGCTGAATTATAACATAGAAGGCCTTATTTTGGGGGTGTCTCACCCTGCCCCGGTCTCCCCTAACGCCGAGCAGGCAACCAAGGCCATCTCACGGCGGGATGGGTAAAAATCTGGCCAGCCAGACTAAAAGAAAGGTCTCAAGACAAGATGTAAATATATCTTTAAAATATTTCATGCTAAAATGTCGCGGCACAGGTCTTTAAAGGAAACGTCTATAGACTCTCAAAAAGATCAAAATAATAGAATTATCATAGTCTATATGAATGCTCAAATCTTATGAGAAATATTGCACTCTCTCAGAAAACTGAAGATCTTGCCCGGGGGTACATCCCGGAACAAAACCTTCAAGGAGTCTGCTGTGAAGTGTTTATATCTTGTCAGTTAAATCGGCACAAGACAGCAAAATGTGTTTAACTGAATACTACTCATCGCAGTCCCGTGCAACATCTGCCCACTGCCCAGATCCTGGAGCGACTTGGCTGTCCCCCAAAGTTCCTCAACATGATTGTCCAGCTACACGAGGATCAGCAAGGCCAGGTCAGACTCAACAGTGACCTCTCAGAACCATTCCCTATTCTCAACGGCGTAAAGCAGGGCTGCGTGCTGGCACCGACCCTCTTCACCATCTTTTTTAGCATGATGTTGAAGCAGGCCACAGTGGACCTTGATGATGACGATGCAGTGTACATCAGGTATCGTCTCGATGGCAGCCTGTTCAACCTCAGACGACTGCAGGCCCACACGAAAACCCTAGACCAACTGATTCGTGAGCTGCTTTTTGCTGATGATGCTGCCCTCGTTGCACACACAGAGAGAGCCCTGCAGCGCATCACGTCTTGCTTCGCAGATGCTGCCCAGCTCTTTGGACTCGAGGTCAGTCTGAAAAAGACAGAGGTCCTCCATCAGCCGGCACCCAAGACAGTGTATCGCCCTCCTCACATCACCATTGGCGAGTCTGATCTAAAGTCAGTGCACCAGTTTACTTACCTTGGCTGCATTATCACGTCGGACGCCAAGCTGGACAAGGAGCTTGACAGCAGGCTGGCAAAAGCGAACAGCGCTTTCGGGCGACTTTTCAAGCGGGTGTGGCACAATCAACAGCTGAAAACAGGCACCAAGATCAGCGTGTACAGAGCTGTGGTCCTCACCACCCTGCTGTATGGTTCCGAGTCCTGGGCCCTCTACCGCAGCCAACTACGACTCCTCGAACGCTTCCACCAGCGCTGCCTGCGTACCATCCTGGGCATTCACTGGAGTGACTATGTCACCAACGTCGAGGTCCTTGAACAGGCTGAAACTGTGAGCATCGAGGCTTTGCTGCTGCGGACACAGCTCCGCTGGGCGGGGCATGTCTCCAGGATGGAGGATCATCGCCTACCAAAGATCACCCTGTTCGGCGAGCTTGCTACTGGACACCGTGACAGAGGGGCACCAAAGAAGAGATACAAAGACTGTCTCAAGAAGTCACTTGGTGCCTGCCAAATCGACCACCACCAGTGGTCTTCGCTTGCTGCGGACCGTGACACCTGGCGCTCCACCATTTACAAGGCAGCTGTCTCCTTTGAGGACTCTCACAGAGCTAGCCTTAAGGACAAGCGGCTCAGGAGAAAAAACAGAGATGCCGCAGCTCAGAACCCCGGCCATACCTTCCCCTGCAGCCACTGCGGTCGAACCTGCCTGTCTCGGATTGGCCTCCGCAGCCACGAACAAGCCTGCAGACGTCGTGGGCAACTCCTATAAAATCTTCGTTCGCGAAGTCAAGCCAAGAGAGAGACTCATCGCAGGCATAACACCATGGACGCTCTTCCTGTTTTAGTAAATAAGAGTGCGTAGCATACGTGTGCCCAATGTGGAGCCGAGCAAGGAGAGTCTCCTCACGGCGGCTGCCGCAGCGGTAAACCGGGTAGACTATCGGGACACCTTAGGAAGAGCTGCTTGCAGCTTGTTAACTTCCTCTTTGTCCCACTCGGACTGCCACTCATGGGCTATGTACGCACTAATCACAGGTTTAAAATTACAATAATCACCGAGGTATAGAACTCCAGTGAGCATCCGTATCTGCGGGGGCTCACGAGTTCTATGCATCTTGCAGATGGGTGGTATCCACTTGTTCTCGGCAGTGAAAGAGTTAAGGGGCGTGTGAAAGGCAATAACGGCTTAATAGTTCACAAGATAATACAAAAATTCCTAGTACCGCAGTAGGTCTCACCGCAATGCTGCACAAAAAGGCTTATTTAACTTAAAACGTTTGAATTTCGTAAAATGAAACTTTTTTTTTTAAAAACATCTTCTTCTCCTTCGAACATAGGAGAGTTCCTCCACTGTGCACATGCCACAGCAGAAAGCCTCGTGTGCCTGTTCACGTGGATTGTGAACAGAAGGGAAGAAAAGTCTTCGTTTAGGCAAGACAACATTGAAAACCCTTTTTATCGGAACATTTGTGCCATGGTGTAGATCGCTTTCAGGTAGGCGGCGTGGCTTTCCAACAACGTGTGTACGAGATGAGCGAGATGGACCGACAAGAAACGTTCAGGGGTAGGGCGCGAGACAAACAAACAAACAACAACAAAAAACAAATAACCAAAACGTCATTTATTTCAATGCCCATTATATGAGTGATCAATGCAACGTCGGAAGAAGATAAGAAAATGCCATGGTATAAGTAACACTTCAGATGGTTGGTTGGCTGTACATTGCTTAGCGTCTCGACAGCAACAAGACTTTCTCAGGACGTACATGCACTGCTTGTCAAATAAACCTAAACAGATTACTGAATGTATGTTGCTAGCCGGTCTATAAGACATGCTAGGGACGCTGCACCTTCATGTGTAAACGTTCAGGGACAACAATGACTGACAATTGTGGACCTGAAAATTGCTGCCGATAAGTCCAGCTGCAGTAAGCATGTACACTATAAAGACAATATTCACTCACTGGCTGAAACAATAACCAGTCAGTACACAAAAAAGTCCTTGGAACGATGCCGGCTGCGGTTGGCCCGCGCACAGCTGTGCGCGGGGCAACTGCAGTAGACGTCGGCCCGAGGATTTAAAAAAAGACACAAATAAAATTTAATTCACATACTATTACACACATATCACAGCATGAAGGTTGTAAGAATTTATTTATTTATTTTTCTTTGTTGGCCAGGCTTTTGCGTAAAACAAGGCTCAACAAGTTGATATATAATTCAGCTGCTGCCACTAGATTGGTCAGAACATGATACAAAAACAGAGTAAGGAAAAACATACTGCAAGTTTGTAACAGCATAGAACAGAAGAAAACCCCCCGCACCAAATGGTGATTGCCAACCCTGTTGAACGCAAGAAAACAACCAATACAGAGGGAGCGCGCGCTTGCGGGGGGGGGGGGGGGGGGGGCAAATTAAACAATTAGTTAGTTATTTGGGTTTAACGCCGAGCAGGCAACTAAGGCCATCTCACGGCGGGAAGGGTAAAAATCTGGTCAGCCAGACTAAAAGAAAGGTCTTAAGACATGATGTAAATATACCTTAAAAATATGTCAGGCTAAAATGTCACACAGGTCTTTAAAGAAAACGTCGAAAGACTCTCAAAAAGGTCAAAATAATAGAAACATAATCTATAAACGCTCAAATCTTATTAAAAATATGGCACTCTCTCAGAAAACTAAAGATCTTGTCCGGGGGCACATCCCGGAACAAAACCTTCAAGGAGTCTGCCGTGAAATGTTTATACCTTGTGTCGATTAGATCAGCACAAGACAACAAAAAGTGTTGAACAGAGTACTGCTCGTCGCAGGCATAACACCATGGACGCTCCTCCTGTTTAAGTAAATAAGAGTGCGTAACATACGTGTGGCCGATGTGGAGCCGAGCCAGGACAGTCTTCTCACGGCGGCTGCCGCAGCGATAAGGTAGACCGTCGGACAACTTAGGAAGGGCTTCATGCAGCTTGTTAGCTTCCTCTTTGTCCCACTCGGACTGCCACTCACGGGCTATGTACGTACTAGCCACATGTCTAAAATCACTATAAACAGTCTGTGTGTCAGGGACAGGGTCATTGCGGGCATCGTTGGCAGCAGAATCTGCGATCCTGTTGCCTTCAATGCCCACATGCCCTGGCACCCAAATAAAAATGATATCATAATATTCCTTCAAGTCCGCGTGGAGCTCTCTGATCTGCACCAGCAGTGGGTGGTCATATCCCGTGCCCTGAAGGGCCTGCAGGGCAGAAAGAGTCAGACAGAATCAGGAAGTTCCTTTCTCTAGATCGATAAGCATGACTGAGTGCCAGCAGAACCGCCTGCAGTTCCGCACTAAATACAGATGAATGGTCTGGGAGGCGGTGCTTAAATGGGCGTCTAGGATGGCGAGAGGACACTGCGGCCGCAGCCACTCTCCCATCCTCAGACTTTGACCCATCGGTATAGATGCGACAATAGCCAGGAAAAATTGAAAGCAGTTCATTGAGGCTCTGTTGGTATATGGCTGGTGGAGTAGTCTTTCTTGTGGGCAGTCAAGTCCAGCAAGATGTCAGGAACTGGTAAGAGCCAAGGTGGAGTGATTTGTTGCAGGGATTCCGAAACTCTGTCCAGGTCCAATCCGGCCGCCTGCAGATGAGGTCGGACACGGAAAGAAAGTGGACGGACAGCTCCCGGATGGGTATCGTAAATCTCTGCAAACGATGGTTTAAAAACACAATCATAGGCAGGATTGTCTGGATGGGCCTTCAGTTTCAGAACGTAGCTGAGCATGAGGCGGATGCGGCGGAGCTTAAGAGAAGGCTCCCCTGCCTCGGCATACAGACTAGGAACTGGAGACGTCCTGAAGGCCCCAAGACATATCCGCAGACCCTGATGGTGAATTGTGTTCAGACGCTGTAGCACAGACTTGGAAGCTGAGCCATACACCACAGAGCCGTAATCCAGTTTGGACCGAACAAGGGCCCGGTACAGACGAAGTAAGACAGTACGGTCCGCACCCCAGTCAGTGCGACCGACGACACGAAGAATGTCGAGAGCCTTCTGACAAGAGGTTCTAAGGTAATTAATATGGTTGCGGAAGGTAAGTCTTTTGTCAAAAATGACCCCCAGAAACTTTGCCTCCTCGGCCACCTTAATTGGCACTCCAGCAATGCTCAGGCTAGGTTCTTGAAAAAATTTCGTCTGGTTAGTAAAATGCACACAGACAGTCTTGGAGGGCGAGAACTTGAATCCATTGAGAGACACCCACCGCTGGATGCGATCAACGCACAGCTGCAAGCGCCTCTCAAGGGACGCAAGTCCTCGACCACGTGCGCACAAAGCAAAGTCGTCAACAAACAAAGAGCATTCAGAATCATCCTTGACGGCCTTTACAATGTTGTTAATTTTAATACTAAATAAAACAGGAGATAGAATGCTGCCCTGTGGGACACCCATCTCCTGTTCAAAGGAGTCGGAGAGGGTGGATTGATTGATTGATTGTACATTGCTTAACGTCCCGACAGCAACAAGGCTTTCTCAGGACGTGCCTGCACTGCTTGTGAAAAAAAAAAAACAACAAAAAAAAAAAAAAACACGAAAGAGAACATTGAATGTATGTCGCCAGCCGGTCAAATACATTAAATAAACCTAACACATGGGGCCTAAATAAAGCCAAGACCATTTAGCAACACACATCCAATATCAAGAGCTACAGGCAGTGCAGACAGTAGGGAGAGTTTTAAAAAGGCAAATACAGGTGAATGGACAAAGGGTAGACAGAAACACATGCCCCAGAATAGAGAGAAACCCCACCCTGTGGGGCTGACCAGGGTGACCCTGGGAACTAAAAAATACCTAACCCCACCCAAGTCCCCCAGGGCAGACCCGGGTGGGGCTGGAGAGGGTGGAGCCCACACGGACATGGAACAATCGGTTAGTCAAAAAATTGTGAATAAAAACGGGCAGGTGCCCTTTAAAACCCATGTCCAACAAGTCAGACATTATGCCATACTTCCAGGTAGTGTCATACGCCTTCTCAAGATCAAAGAAAATTGCATAGACATGCTGCTTGTTGACAAAAGCATCTCGAATAAATGATTCAAAGCGGACTAAATGGTCAGTTGTACTACGGAAGCGCCAGAAACCGCACTGGAGGTCTGTGAGGAGACCCTGTGACTCAAGATGCCATACCAGGCGGGCGTTGACCAGGCGCTCCATAGTTTTACATAAACATGATGTCAAAGCGATAGGCCGGTAGTTGCCCGGGTCGGAAGGATCCTTACCCGGCTTGGGGATCGGTACAACCACAGCCTGGCGCCAAGACGGCGGAAAATGACCAGTTCTCCAGATATGGTTAAAGGCCTTGAGAAGTACAAGGAGTGACTTCTCAGGCAGATGCGTTAGGAATTGATAGTGGACGGTATCTAGGCCAGCAGCAGAGTCATTACATTTCTGCAAGGCTTGCTGCAATTATGATAATGTAAATGGGACATTATAGTCTTCTGAGTTATCAGACTTAAAATCACAAATACGAGACTCTCGCTTCTCCTTCTCTCTCTGGAAGAAAGGTGAATAATGCTCCGTTGAAGAATTATGGGCAATGGTGGAGGCAAGCAAATTGGCCACAGCTATTTTATCTGTAACCAAGCTGGCACCATCTCTAAGATGGCCAACAGAAGCCGAGCCACCCCTGCCCCTAATTCTCCGAACAGCCTTCCATACTTTCTGGGACGGTGTCCGAGAAGTTAAAGATGAGACGAAGCGTCTCCAGGAAGCACGGCGTTCACGTTTAAAAATGTAACGAGCTTTCGCCCTCTGTCTTTTAAAGGTTAAAATATTCACTTGCGACGGATTACGGAAAGCACGTCGCTGAGCAGATTTGCGCGCTATTTGGGCCTTGCGGCACTCATCGTTGAACCATGGTACTCTCGGCTTCCGAGGGACTGATGCGGAAGTTTTAGGGATGGTTTCACCCGCTACGTCCAACAAAATAGTAGTAAAAGAAGAAATAGGTTCTTCAGATGACATGACCACCTCCTCTGTAATACGAGACTGACAGAGGGAGGCGAACAGAGGCCAGTTAGCTTTCTTAAGATTCCAGCACCCCACCGGCGGACCCTCCCCACAGCTGACCGATGACAGGACTACTGGGAAGTGGTCACTACCACACAGGTCATCGTGAACCTTCCAGTTAAAGTCCAGCATGAGAGAAGGATCACACACAGTGAGGTCTAGAACAGAACTAGATCCTGAACCTGGGTTAGAGTATGTAGGTGAACCATCGTTAAAGACACACAGGTTAAGTTGAGAAAAAACATCTTCTAACATCTGACCTCTGCCATCATAGTGGTCACTACCCCAAAGGTGAGCGTGACCGTTAAAATCCCCCATGAGAATAAAGGGAGGGGGCAGTTGATCAACTAAATTAAAAAAATCATTACTACAAACCCGCAGGGATGGTGGCAGGTAAATACTGCATATGGTTATGGTCTTCTTCAAGGTAACCCGAGCTGCGACAGCCTGAAGACAGGTGTCGATGCTAACGGGGCTACATAAAATTTGGCTACTAATGAGAAGAGCCACTCCACCCGAGCGCCTCTCCGAATCAGAGCCTTTATGTATAACGTTAAAACCATTAAAGGACACAGGGTCAGAAGTCTTCAGTTAAGTCTCCTGAAGAGATATTACTGAGGGGTTATAGCACTTGACTAAAAGACGTAATTCCTCAAAGTTAGCTTGAAAACCACGACAATTCCACTGAAGCAGAGAGTCCATGATTATGTCTTATCTGGGGGTGCGGAGTTTTTCCCCCCTTTTTCCTTTGCCTTGGAAGGAGTTGGAGAAACAGAGGGGGGCCGGCTCCCGGGCCTCCTCTGGTTCTTAGGAGATGAAGGGGGTGGAGCTGCCGCAGCATCGGCAACTTCCACTCCCTCCATCTGCTCCTCCAATGCAGCATATTTGTTTTGAAGGGGGACATCAGTGTTCCCCTTCTGGGCCCGTGCGCACGGCGGTCCCATAGATTTCTTAGACTTCTGGTTCTGGGCAGCGGTCCTGCCGCTAGAGTTAGCGGCCTTAGAAGGCTGACCAGAGCCAGAAACCTTTGGCGTTGACAAACTAGCAGGTTTGGGTGGGGGCTGAGGCTTAGGAGCAGCAGAAGGTGGTGCCACCGGACCGGTAGCGTCCGCCCTCTGCGTTCCCTGGCTCCTCGTCACCACCGGAGGAGGGTTACTCTCCAGGGGCGAGAGGATCCGAGGCTCCGCCCCCAACCAAGAAGTTGGGGTTTGACAAGAGAAGTCTTTGGTGGGGCGCTTGCCTGCCACCGCAGCACTGAAAGTATACACAAAGTTGTTATTTGAGTTTGGCGCAGCCTCAGCTGCACCAGGGCCATCAACCAGTTTTTTGGCGTCCGCAAAGGACAGCCCCTTCTCCACACGCACCTGCTGAATCCTGCACTCGGAGATCCAACGAGGGCACTTCTTGTCCGAAGCCATATGCGCCCCCTGGCAATTCACACACAGGGGGATGGCTGTGCAGGACTCAGCAGAGTGTCCGGGCTTAGTGCAACGGGCGCATAGAGCCTCTGCCTGGCGGCATGTCTTCTGCCCATGGCCATACTTTTGGCACTTAAAGCACCGGAGGGGGAGAGGGACGTACTTTTTCACTTTTAGGGAGTAGTAACCTCCCCAGATGGTAGTAGGAGCTGTGGGGGTGCCAAACGTCAGGATGATGGTAGGGAGACGGATCTCCCTACCACCTCGTTTGGAAATGAAGCGCCTGACGTAGGTCACCCCCTGTGACTTAAGGTTCCGTACAAGTTCATCTTCAGATAGTTCGGCCAATGCTTGATCTTTAATCACTCCTCTAGAGGAATTCATTGTTTTGTGGGGAGTGACCTCCACTGGAGTGTCTCCGATGGAGGAGAGCCTCAGTAGCCCATTGGAGTGTGCCCGGGTGCGGCACTCTACCAGCAAGTCACCAGACCTGAGGCGCTGGGCCTCAGGCCTGCCAACACGGCTCCTGAGGGTCTCCCCTACCAGGAAAGGGTGCAGCTTGGAAACAGGCTTCTCTTTGACTTTGCTGTGGATAATGAGAAAGCGAGGCCAGGCGGCTGACGCCTGAGGTGTCGCTTCCTCACAGTCATTGTCACTATCGTTCTCAATGACAATGTCGGCGGCTATGTGCCGCTTTGGTGCTAGTTTTGGTTTTTTGATATTTTCCATATTATAGTATGATAGATATTCATCCCCCGGGGGTCCCCGCCCGCCACCGAGCCCAACAAGGGAAAGTGCAATTGTCGGCGGGTCTCCAGCCGACGCACAATGGAGACTGCCCGAAAGATATACTCAAGGGGGTAAGCCCGATTGAACCGTTTGAGCCACCGCCTTCTATCACACTGTTGAATGCAGGGGAATACTGGCGTAAAGCACCTAATCAGCATCAGAGGCTATAGCATGGTGCTCCGTATAACAACCCGCATGTCAACAGGGGGATAGGGCTCGACGTGACAAGAGCCGATTGACTAGGCCGGTACGACTAGCCTCCCGTTTAGGCAGAAGTAAAGGCCAAAGTGGAGTGTTTCAGCCACCAGGATCCTCTTCTCCCCCGACACGGGTCTCCAAGCACGGCAAACAATTGGGATCCCAAGGAACAAAAGTTCACGAGTATTTTTAAGGACCAATCCAACATAGTACGACCTGGGTTAGTACAGCTCCTTAAAAACCGGACCAGTGAAAAAGACTGAAAGTCCTAATCCTGGACAAAGACGGCATCTCTCTGCTAGCCCACTCAGTCAGGGACTAAGGGACTACCCACCCACGGCACGTGGAGGCCGGTGCCCAGTGGGCTAATTCCGCAAGGGGCGACCCGCGGGCCAGCGGACTGTAGGAAAGCGGGAGGACTCCGTGGAGGCCAAGGGCGGCCACAGATCTTTGAACGCCTCGCGAACGGACTGCCAAGTAGGGCCAAAAAGAAGAGCTCCCCCCAGGGGGGGGGGGGGGGGGCCTGTCGGAGCTGTATCTTGACTGAGGCCGGAAGACCAGCGCACCGCCGCAGTATCATGTCCCGTCTCATCAAGTCGCAGTTGCTACTGTGTTCGTGGAGGCATGGTAAACCGCCCGATTGGCAGTCACAGCTAAAGAATGCAGATCGCGTAGGGGATCCAGAGTCTCCGGAGAAGCCCAGAAATCTTCAATGCGGCGGACCACAGTCTGCGTAGCCAGTTCCAAGAAGCCAAGACAAGCTAAGGTATTCCGAACAAGAGTAGCTGTCTTGTCAAGCCCCGATGTAGAGTCCCTCCCCGCGCTCCCTCTACCGCCGCTCTGTGCCAGCGCCGCAGAGTCCACCGGCGTGAGGGGGCACATAAAAGCCTGGGAGTGTCCCGCATATCAAGACTGTTGAAAACGGATGTCGACATCCGCTGGCCATCGGCGTTCAGCGAAGAAGTTCCTTTCCCCCAACTTGCCCTGCTGCAGGTGGGAGTTGAAGGATTCTGCGAGTTCACGAAACATGGGAGGTTGCGGGAGGGACTTGACGCGCTTGGCCTGTCGCGAGGCGTTGACCGAGGCAGAGGTCTTTCGCTTGAGTGGAGGGAACGGAGGGCACCAGGCTGGAGGGAGGGAGCTGGCAATCACGCGCGCGGCCGCGTCCAGCGCCTGAATGGTCTCGGATCCCGCGGGTCCGTGAGGAGCAGAGGGAGAGGAACTGTGAAGCGAAGAGTGAGGACTGCTGACCGCAGAGAGAGAGGGTGCCGTGGGACGATGAGACAGAAGTGCCGAAGCGGAGTCCTCTGGATGTAGACTAAGGACATCCTCTTCCCACTCTCCACCAGAAAGATCCGCCAGTGGTGGAGGGGGGGGGGGGGTGAGGGTGAGCCTGCGGGTAGGCGGACCGAAGAGGGCAGCAAGCGGGGGAAGGAACGCCGGAGGTCCGGAGCCAAAACGGCACTCGCTTGAGATTGAGGGCGCTGCGGCGGGGCAGAGATGCAGCCAGCCCGCGAGTCCCCATGCGCCAAAAAAAAAAGGGGGGGGGGGGGGGGGGGGGGAGTCCGAGTGGCGAGCGTCCTTCGGCGAACGAGAGTGGCAAAAATCGGAGCGAAGATCCCCATGGCGAGGATAAGAGCTCCCTGAAAGCCGATGGAAGGTCCTCCGCTCAGGAAGAACGACGAGTGACGGAGAGCGACCACGCTGCGAGTGTCCGTCCGTCCGCTGGTGCCGTGGTGCTCTGCGAACTGAGCTCCGTGCCTCAGGGTGGATAGGCGCCTTATGGGCAGAGCTCAAGGATGAGCGGGCCTCCGGAGCGCTCAGCTCACTGGACAACGCTCGTGTACGGTCATTCCGCGGTCTGCGATCTGAGCCCCGTACCGCAGGGTGGATAGGCGCCTTATGGTCGGGGCTCAGGGTTGAGCGGGCCTTGTGAGCGCGCAGCTCACTGGGCAACGCTCGATCGGGGCCACAGGCGGGAGCGCATCGGGCCTGTGAATGCTTTGCAAGTGTGAGTGTAGTATCATCCCGTAAGCTACGATCCCAAACTGGGGGTGAGCGGTCAGGGAGTAAGCACATTGGTCAGTAGCGGTCAGCTGTCGCGTAGACAGCCCAGTAATGTCCGAGAAAGCGCGCTTGCGAGGTCTCGGGGGTTCCGGAAGGCACAGCAGTGGAAGTCAAAGGGAGCGGGGCCGGAGGCAACATACTGCGATCCTGGGCAGCCGAGAGTCGGTCCCGTCGATAGAAATCCCAGAGGAGAGACCAGTGTTGCTCCTTCCAAGATTCACAAATCCGCAAGGTCGGGAAGAGGAGCAGCCCGTACTGGAATCCCCGGCAGGACGGGCACGAACGCAGTTGAGCACTGCAACAGAACAGAGCACGTGAACAGAAGAGCCTGAGAGCGAAAGTTCGTACCGCTGTGCCATCGTGGTACCCCGCTTACACTAGGAAGGTTGGTAAGGATGATAACACAACCACCGTTAACCAACCATAAGTTGCGGATGATGTTTTATTTATCGATTTATTGATTTGCGCCCTGAGCATGCTGCTAGTATGGAGTAGATGCGCATTACAAGTGGATATCATCATTATCATTATCAGCGGCGTGCGAGTACAGATTAACTAAAAAGTAGACAACCCCACCAAGGTCCCCTAGGGCAGACCCGGTGGGTATCAGCGGCGTGCGAGCCACGGCGCGCTGAGGCACGAAAAATGCCGGGACAAATTTCTACATTTCCCGAGCTGTGGTACTGATGTGCCCAAGTAATAATAATCCAAACTAAGATGGGAGGAAAGGCAAAACAATGGCACCAAACATTATGTGCGATATCGCGCGTGGCAAGAGTCCATCGCCTAGGCGCGATGAAGAACGCTACGTGGCCGAAGACTGTGCGGACCAGCCGCCCTGAGAGAGATAGAATAAGGGAGAATCCCAGGGCAGGTCACTAAGTGCAAGGTCACTAAGTGCAAGGTCACTAAGTGCAAGGGCATGGGTCAAGGGTCAAGGTCAAGGTCAGAGACACTGGAACCAAAAATCCCAGAATCCCAGGGCAGCCCTCCCCGTTTTATAGATTTATTATAACCAACTAGCCATTCAGACAAACCCACTCCACCAAATCCCACCAATACCTTTATTACCTAGCCATTTTAGTTCCATTCCAGAAATCATTCAAGCTACATTTCCGATCAGCTGCCAACCCGTGATTATTAAAGCAGATACCCCACCCCACCTAAATAATTAATGCTGACATTAACTTCTTTAAACAAAATTATTATATTACATTATAAAATGAATCAAGATGAATTACTCCTTCTAAGCGATATCTGTGCTGTAGAAAACAAAGACTTAGACTTTAAAAAACAAAGGCTTCTCTCTGTAGTTGTTTCTGGAAAATCAAAAGCTTTTCTGGGTAAACAATACATGACAGAAGACATAGAATCCCTCACCGCTGATGAGCTAATCAAACTTCATGCTAAATATGAAAATCACATTAGTTCACTAATGACACGTGATTTGAGTCGATCTCTTGTCTGCCTATATACAAAAGCTGTGAGTCACTTCCTACCTGTTGATAGTGACAGCCTTTCACATGATCTAGAAAGCAACCCCATAGTTTCAAGTTCAATCGGAAAATTAGCATGCCTTATGTTTTACAAGTTTGGTAATTACCTTGCACCTGTTGTAACCTTACTTGTTACTAGTAGTCATATAGATTTTTCAAAAATAAATTTTAAATTAGAAGAAAATGGACGAGACCCAGACGACTCCACAATTGAGTCCTGTCTTGACACAAGTTCAAACGGTGACTAAGGTTAAAAGCCCAGGTCGAATAGAGGCTGGGAAAAGATTAGCTGAATATAACAGACAAAAGAAATTACAGCTTCAGGAACAAAAGGCTGACACACCATCAACAGTACCAGTGTCACTACCGTCAGGACCAACACACCCCTAACAAAGTGAGAGACAAACAACCGAGTCTAAACCAAAAATATCAAATTATATAGTTGCTGGATGTGTTGTCGGATTTGGTTACGTAGGTTACCAATTATACAAAAAATACAAACCACAGACTCAAACAGTGTCCAAAAAATCAAGCACTCCAAAAATAAAAGAAGTAGTCGCCACATTACCAGCAACACCCAAAGCTGTGGACCCATTTTACATGCAGTAAATAAATTTATTATTTTAATTTTTATGGTATAAGAAAATGAGCGACACAAAGAACTTAATGAACCTTATCTATCACTCTGCTGTAATAAGTGGACTATCAGTAGCGTATTCTATGCTGGGAAAAAGTCTTCTCAAAATGAAACCGGCAGACCTGAGTAAATTAGACTTCGAAGACAGTGCTAAGCTAGTAGCTGTTGTCACAGCATCAATTGCCACAAAAGACCTTCTCGTCAAGCAAGGAATTATTCCAGAAAATATTTATATGTAAATAAAACGTATGGCAACTATAGCTATTATGATTGGTGGGGCCGTTGTTAACGCACTTGCATTTAGTGGATCAAACTATCTCTTTTCAAAAATGGGAAGAGAGGAATCTGCAGAAGAAATGAAGCGTCACAATGAGGCGTCTGAAAAACTGGCACAAGCCCAACAAGATTATGAGAAGCAAAGAATAGAGAAACTTGATTTTATCAATGAAAAACTCAGACTTGAGGGTCACGCACAGCATACATTTTCAAATGTCGATGATGCGATCAAAGAATACTTTCTTGTTACTGGCGAAGACATGACCATCCCACAACCAAAACTTAGCGACTACTACCAACCAAGCCCAGAACAAAAAAATGGAGAAATAATATTTGTTTTAGTAGGAATGACATTTGTATATTTTACAGGAGTTTTTATTGCTAGAAAAAATGACAGACGTCGGAGCTAAACTATCAAAAACATATTACTCTCCTGTTGGTTACTGGAAAGGAAAAACCGCAATAGAAAAATTACATGCTGCTGTGGGTGGGGATGTCACACTCGACCAAATAAAACAGTGGCTACAAAAACAGGCTATTTGGCAAATATATCTTCCTGCTCCAAGAAAAATAACAAGACCTCATTTTGTAAACACTATCCCTAATGACACCCATCAAATGGATCTCCTGTTCCTACCACACGATACAATAAGAAAGAAACGATACAAGTATGCATTAACTGTTGTCGACATAGCTTCACGGTACAAGGAAGCTGAACCCATAACTGACAAGAATGCTAGTACAGTAGCCACTGCGTTATCACAGATATATAGTCGAGGCCATTTAAAATTTCCCAGGCTTGTTCAAGTCGATGATGGAAGTGAATTTAAAGGGGCTGTTAATCAATTATTTGCAAAGCATGGAGTGCTGGTTAGACGAGGCAATCCAGGTGTGCACAGATCACAGGCTATTGTAGAAAATTTCAATAAACAATTATCGGAGAGACTTTTCAGCTATCAGTATTCTAAGGAACTCATGCATGACACCCGGAACACTGAGTGGGTTAAGAGATTACCGTCTGTAATAAAAGCAATGAATAACGAAGGTCACCCTAAACCTGTTGATGCTATTAAATTGAAAACAATACCGTCAGGGTCAGAAATAAAAACAACACCTCCAGACACTAGCTTGTTTACAAAACAGGTAAGATATTTGTATCAACCCGGTGAAGCCGAGAATGACGTCAGACGTAGGGCAACTGATCCAATATGGTCTACGTCTGTTCATAATATGAAAAAAATAGTTCCTTCTGCTAATGCATTGATTTATTATCTGTATGAGCCTGCGCCTCAGAGGGCATTTGTTAGAGAAGAATTACAAATTATTCCCCCAGACACTGTTACGCATTTTTAACCATTTCATCAACTAATTCATCGATTAGTTCATCAGCTATTTCTTCAGATAACTTAAGTGCATAATGCCCAGGTGCATAAGCCTTTTCCTTAGTGTGAAACACGCGTTTTGTGTCCCCTATTGCTAGAGACTTTTTATGTGTTTGGATCATTTCAATATTGTGTCTATTTGATCTCAGTGACTTGTTTGGATAATCAGGCATCAGTTCTCCATCTAATACTTGCTTGTAGTGTTCATGACGGATGTCTTTATTTTTTATCGCTGTTTTCTTGATACCTTTGGCTTTGGACTGACTGCCTTTTTGATGTAAAATAGAATACATTTTTGACCTCAGTCCAATGTACTCAACTATAGGCACACCATTTAGTTCATCTTTAAACTTACCAGGCACTTTTTTTTTTGTGTGCTGAACAGCGGGTGGTCTTTAGGGTAGTCAGACGTGTCATACATATGTAACTCTGTTTTCATGTCTTCATAAAAGTCTTCAGTAGGCACGTCTATGATCATAGAGTCAGTGTCAGTGTATAGCAGACGACATTCAGGATACTTTGGTTTGAAGTAATCATAATAAAATTCAAGCATCAATAGTTTTGATAACTCAAGAATTGCCATACCAATGAATACTGGTTTATCCAGTTTAACAATCTTTTTTTTGAGTGTAACTGCATACAATGATGAATGAAACTCTTTGTACCCTGTGTACTGTGGCTTGCCTGTAAGTTTAATTGCACCCAATTCAGTTGTGACCAGTCTCACATCTTTGCGGTGATGAGGATTTTCCATAGTCTTACCAAAACAGGCATTGTTCATAAGCTTAAAGAAGTCTTTGTCAAATGCAGTGTTGCCGTCTCTGGCACGCAATGTTGTGTTTTTCATTATGTAATCTTTCATGAAAGCACTCTGATCAAATTGAATTCCTCTGTGAACTTTCTTTAGTACTAACCCATGTCTGATGTAAAACTGTAACAAGTGATAGTGACAAACGTAGTTGAATTTGTCATTCAGATTTGGCACAGGTTTGGTGTCTTCTTTTTTAACCGTCATACTCATTTTCTCAACTGCTAATGGATAATCATTGTGGTAATCATGTAGATGATGCGGGTACTCCAGGTCTACTTCAAAGATCCAACCCTTTGCATCATTCCGGTCATGACTCATAATATTGTTTGTTAACTGTGTTATGTCATACTGTGACAAATCATACAGACAAAAGTTTTTTAAGGGCAATAACTCACACATCGCGTATCTGTAAAGATTATTAGCGTCAAGGTATGCAATGAATGACCTTGACCTCGAGGGGTCAAAGTCGTCAAGATATTTGTTGTTGGCTTTGGAATAATTGTTCGCTGCAATACTAATCCCTCCCCTCAATCCACGTTCCACCATTTCACCCATCGTACGATCAGACAACAAGTCTATAAATATCTTGCTGGATTTCAAAAATGCATCCCATGTCATGCCAGGACTAGTTATGTAACAAGCAGGGTCAAGACTGTAGTGTAACAAACCTTTTTCACGGTAACTTTCAAATACGTCTGCTAGCAGGCAAACGTCAGCCTTTAAGTACTGGTCATGGTAGTCACCAATTGTCTGACATCCTAGTTTACCCCATGCATCAAGTGCGTGCTGGTAATCGGAGTCAGAAATACCTTTGCCAGTTAGTGTAGAATAAAATTTATCTTTTGGAGGCAGTCTCCTTTCTTCAAACACTACCCAGTCACTGATGTACTCGTAGGGATAGACTCCTTTCTTAATCAATTCTGGCTCAAAATATTTACTTGTTATTGGAAACTCAGTCAGTCCTTCTGCGAGACTAGCAAGACCTAAAGACAAATGTTGCATTGAGTCATAAAATGCTAATTTATCTAACCTAAAAGTCAAGTATTTCTCAGTTGTCTAGGCAATACAACTAATATTTTTTGTAAGACTCGTCCACAGCCTGCATGATAATATGTGAATCATACCCCTTGAGATTGTGAAAAAAGATTGGCAGTTTATATTTCTTAGGATCTATTTTTAATAACAAGTTACAATTGTTATGTGCAGCACCTCTGTAACGTCCAGTTATGTGGTCATGGTCACGAACTTTATCACCCTGGAGGGGTTGTTCACAAATCCAACACATCTCCGCCATATCAAAATTTAGTTTATTTTCTTCTGTCATCACCAAAGGCATCTGACACTTTTCCAAATAATATACTACCTGACTATACAGTTGTCTCATTTCTGTTAAAAACTCAGCTGCTGCATTTTCACCCCTATAGATAACAGGTTCTGTATGCTGACCGTCTGATCTAACAAGAATATATCCAAAAGAACACACCACTTGGTCACTCAATTTTACTGTCTTTGACAATGATTCTGGAACAGG
>BTPG01000005.1:18747706-18796946 GCA_036245525.1 Semisulcospira habei
CGTAACACAGCACGACGAGAGATGATCAGATCGACCATGATATTTGGAAACTAGTGCCATGTTAGGTTAGCGTCGTGGTCAGTATCGTTAAAAGAGGTTCTTAACTGACAAAACGGACGGGAGGGCAAATTTAAAAAAAAAAAGTGTCCGTTTCAGTCGAAAAAACTGGCTGCGTTATGGTACCACAAGGATTCTTGTTCAATACCTCATTAGCTCAGAGACGCCTTCAGAAGGATTACTAATGGCTGTTCAAAGACAGTGCCAGATTAGACAGGTAGCTGACACAAGCTCACGCGGGACGAGGGTGTACACTTAGTGATGTAGAAACCACTTTTCAGTTCGTTGAGGTGCTTACATAATGGGCTTAATTTAATATATTATCTGTATGATCCACCCCCTCTCACGATGACTTCAAATCAAACGACTGCTAATGATATTCAGATTTAAACCTTTTCGTGTCGGTCAGTAGCGGTTTTGGTCGCGATGATTCCTATAGGAGTCATCGCGACTAAAACCGCTACCGACACGCAAAGGGTTAATGACCGTTAAATGATCTCCTCTTTCGTAACTGTTAAATGATCTCCTCTTTCGTAACTGTTAAATGATCTCCTCTTTTCGTAACTGTTAAATGATCTCCTCTTTCGTAACTGATGTTATCGCTCATCGAACGCGGGAGGAAAACAATTTAAATATAATTTTCTCATAGAGTATCTGAGAATCCTACAATGTTAAAAGATAATATACATTAACTCATTCAGCCCCAAGGCAGTATTTCATAAATTTTGGAGGCCGCGTCATCTAACGATTATGCACAAGTTGCAGGAGATGGGTCGACCATGATAATTGAAGGGTAGTGCCAGATTAGCTTGGCGCCGAGAGGCGCCAAGCTAATCTGGCACTACCCTTGAATTTTCATGGTCGACCCATCTCCTGCTGTAGGGCGTCGGGGATGAATGGGTTAATGAAATTATGCTTAACACTCTTTTGCATGCAGTCACCGGTACTGTATGTACACTGTCTACAGTAACGGTGGTCGTATCAGAAGATGGTTAAATTCTAATTGCAGAATATGGAAAATATACCCACCCTGTAGCGATCCATTCAGAGTGTCATGCTCCAAAGGCTTATTGATCGCGCGCAGACCATGCCTAGTTCGAAAGAAAAGAAAAGCTCTTTTCAAGCCCAATTTATTGATGAGCCACGCATGGCACACAGAGGCGCGGCTTGCATTTACTGCAGCTTTCACACGATGGAAAAAAAAAAATTGTTCCACTGAAATAACTTTGCTCATACGGTTTAGATCTATTATTCGGCACGTTCCAGCGCCAAGCTAATCAGGCACGACCGGTTGAGCAACTTTGTGTAGCACGGCCGACCATCCACCTTCCGCAACTGAACGTTGAAGTTCAGTCTACTTCAATTATAACAAGGTCGAATATAACAAAAGCCGGATATCACAACACATGTTCGAAGGTCCGGGTAACACTCTTTCTTTGCAAATTACTTCGCTTAAAACAAACTTCGGATATAAAACAAGAAAATTTGGGTCGCCTGACGATTTGTTATATCCACAGCAGGGCCTGATCAAGGGGGAGGGGGGTGCTTTCATACTACAGCACTCCCCCCCCCCCTCCCCTCGGCTTAAAAAAAAAATCATTCACTGCCAATCCACAACATGGTCCGAGAAGGAGGTGGAGGGGGGGGGGTGCTTTAATGTTATTGCAGCACACCCTACCCCCCCCCCCCCTTTCCACTGTACCGTCACAATTACAACAGTGTACAATCTTTACATTGTCGTTGAGCACCCCCCCCCCCCCCTTCTTGAAAACTGATTGATCCGGCGCTGCACAGTTTTACTGTATTGCCTAGCCATGCAGCGATTCTACAGTGCGCATCAAGTGTTTTAACATAAGTAGGCTTCGGCGTAAGAAACAAAAACAAACAAAAGACGAAACGTTCGTTATTTATTGATGGCCCTGATGGTTGGAACCGGATAAACTACAGAACTAAATCGACACTTATTTTACAAAGCAGTCTTAGTTATCCAGTATGCGTAAGGTCCTTTGCCGAAGTCCGAAACAGTCGGCCCGCGCGCGTCCGTGCGCGGGCCGACAGGTACTAGCTGATGGCGGTTGCCAGTGAGAACGACCATAACGTACAGACCTCATTTCCTTCACTTCTGTATCAGCATACGGTGACGACTGAAAGCGTTTTCGATAATCCGGGTGTGTGATGCTTTAGACATTGTGTTTTGTGCTATGTGTGAGGGATATTAATTTACTGCTACAGCCAGCTGCTGTTTGTCACTGTAATGAGGGAGCGCTGAACTGATATGCCATGGATTATCGAGGGGAGTATTGTTTATTACACAAATGACTGATCGTACACTGGTTGTCGACGAAAGTATTCCCTTTTAGTGTACAATATAGTCAGCAATAAACGAAAATATTACTTGTTTTGCATAGATGTATAGATCATTGAATACATAAATGTATCCAAGGACTATAGGCTATTAAAATACTTATGATCAAATGGGCTATTAAAATACTTATGATTAAATGTCTGTGTGATGTATATTTGTGAAATTTGTATCACACATGAAAGTTCGGTTCATTATTTACGATTAACGACGGTACGGTTAGATGATTAATTCAGTGATAGGTAGAAAGACAATGCCTTGGGAAAAAAGTTGATATTATCATAACATACAGCAAAAGGAAAGGAAGCAGGAAAGATGGACAGGAAGAAAGGAATGACAAAAGACGAAAATAACAACGAAACAAACAACGAAACAGACAAAAGAAGGAAAAAAAATCCAACCAACAAACAAACAAGCAAACTCAAGTTCGGAAGACATTTTCTGGACACATTTATACTTGTATCCCGGTGCCAAGCTAATCAGACACTGCCTTCTATGACTACCGCAATCAGTCTGGCAGCACCAACGACTTGCACGTGGTGCTCGTAGGATTACATTAGTTGTACACTGGGGACAATTTGGGCCGACGTTGTGTAAGCTCAGCATTTTTTTTTTTTTTTTTAATTGTGAAAAAGAAGTCTTGAAAATGACAAATAGTAGATGTAAGCAAAAATTACTCGGGGCGACATGGGCGTTAGTTGACCCGCGCCCAGTCGCCCCGAGGACCTTAGGCTAGGGATGAAGTGTATGGTAAAGAGATGTTGAAGATCTGCTCTGGTTGTTCTGTCCTACAGTGGCTCTTCTTGACTCGTCCGAGCTTCGACAAAGCCCCCTGAGCGTGCGGGGAACCAGCCTCGAGAGACAGCGCGAGCGTGACCAAACCAAAATGCCCCCGAAAGTCAAACCACAAGACAACGACAAGGCCAACGACAACCAAACGTCCAATAAGAAACAAGGAGACGACAACCATGACAGATACGAAGACCGGAACGCCATGCAAGCTGGAAAACGAAAGGGCAGAACTCTTGCCAAACCTGGGATGACCAAAACCAAAAACGAGAAACAGGAAGTAACCCAAAGCAAAGATGGCGTTATGAATAAGGAAGACGGTGACGTGCGATATTCCCAAGGGGCTGTCGCCCGCAAAGGAGGGGAGACACATCGTGGGGCTGCTGGGAAGCAGGAGTGGACGCGCGAGCAGAAGGATGACGTAGCAGACGCTGTGATTGAAGATGTCAAGCGCGCCACAGATGTGTCGCAGACTGGGAGAGGGACAAATAAACCTCCCGGTACTCATGGAAACAGAGGGATTGTGGCAGCTGATGGTGGCGTGGAAGATGTCAATGATGGCGACGGACGAATTATCAAACAACCCATCAAGAGAAGCAACAAAACTCAAGGCGATGTTGGGAAAGGAAAAGCCACCTATTACGACGACAATGACGCCAAAGATGTCAACAGTGATGGCCTGGAAGATAGTGATACTGATGTCAAGCATGTCAAGGCTGTCAAACAAATCACCAAAGGACGAAACAAACCTGGCGACGATGTTGGGAAAAGGCAGGCAATTGATCATAATGCCGTCGACAGTGTCAGTGATGATGACGTCAAAAATGTCAAACAGACCGTTAAAGGAAGCAACAAAGGTAGAGATTTGGGGAAAAGAGAGGCAACCGACAACGATGATAAAAACATTCACAGTGTCAACGATTATGAGGCCAAGGACGTCAGACATACCTTTAAAGGAGGAAACACAGGTAGACATGTTGGGAAAATGGAGACGATCGATGATGATGATGATGATAATATTCAAGATGCCAAGAATGGTGTCAAGGGCGTCAAACAGACCATTAGAGGAGGAAAAACAGATAGACAAGTAGGAAAAAGGGAGACGCTCTATGACGACGATGATGCTATTCAAAATGTCAAGAAGGATGGCGTCATGGGCGTCAAACAGACAGTCAAAGGAGGAAACACAGGTAGGCATGTTGGAAAAAGGGAGACGATGGATGACGATGATGCTACCATTCAAGATGTCAAGAATGGCGTCAAAGACATAAGACAGACCATTAATGGAGGAAAAGCAGGTAGACATGTTGGGAATGGGGAGACGATGAATGACGATGATGATAACTTTCAAGATGTCAAGAATGGCGTCAAACAGACAGTCAAAGGAGGAAACACCGGTAAACATGTCGGAAAAAGGGAGACGATCGATTTCGATGATAACATTCAAGATGTCAAGATAGATAGCGTCATGGGCGTCAAACAGACAGTCAAAGTAAAAAACACAGGTAGACATGTTGGAAAAAGGGAGACGATCGATGACGATGATGATAATATTCAAGATGTCAAAAATGGCGCCAAGGACGTCAAACAGACCTTTAGAGGAGGAAAAACAGATAGACAAGTCGGAAAAAGGGAGACGTTCGATGACGATGATGTCCATTCGATGAAAATGCGTCAGGAGTCACACGACTTTAGGGACGATGACGTCAAAGGGACGTCGATGCGATGATGCTACCATTCATGATGTAAAAAATGGCGTCAAGGACGTCAAACAGACCTTTAGAGGAGGAAAAACAGATAGACAAGTCGGAAAAAGGGAGACGTTCGATGACGATGATGCTACCATTCATGATGTAAAAAATGGCGTCAAGGACGTCAAACAGACCTTTAGAGGAGGAAAAACAGATAGACAAGTCGGAAAAAGGGAGACGTTCGATGACGATGATGCTACCATTCATGATGTAAAAAATGGCGTCAAGGACGTCAAACAGACCATTAGAGGAGGAAAAACAGATAGACAAATTGGAAACGATTATGACGCCAAGGAGGTCAGACATACCATTAAAGGAGGAAACACAGGTAGATATGTTAGGAAAATGGAGACGATCGATGATGATGATGATGATAATGATGATGATGATGATGATATTGAAGATGCCAAGAATGGCGTCAAGGGCGTCAAACAAACCATTAGAGGAGGAAAAACAGATAGACAAGTCGGAAAAAAGGAGACGTTCGATGGCTACGATGATAACATTCAAGATGTCAAGACGGATGGTGTCAAGGGCGTCAAACAGACAGTCAAAGGAGGAAACACAGGTAGACATGCTGGAAAAAGGGAGACGATCGATGACGATGATGATAACATTCAAGATGTCAGGAAGGATGGCGTCAAGGGCGTCAAACAGACCATTAAAGGAGGAAACACAGGCAGACATATTGGGAGAAGAGAGTCGAGAGATGACGATGATGACAAGATTCAAGATGTCCACAATGACGTCAGAAATGTCAAACAAACCGTTAAAGAGACTGTTATTGGGCCCATTAAAGGAAGAAACAATGGTAGACAGGTTGGGAAAAAAGAGGCGATCGATGAAGACGATGATGATATTCGAGATGTCAACAATGGTGACGTCAAGGGCGTCAAACAGACCATTAAAGTTGTCAAACAAAGCACCAAAGGACGAAACATACTTCACGGCCATATCGGGAAAAGCCAGGCAATCGAAGATAATGAAGTCGACGACGTCAGTGATGATGACGTGAGAAATGTCAAACACGCCGTTAAAGGAAAGAAACAGCGGTACAGATGTTTGGAGAAGGGAGGCGAGCGATGGTGATGATACACACATTCACGACTTCAACGATGATGGCGTCAAGGATGTCAAACATATTACAGGGTGGGAGACAACTCGCACCAAATCTGAGAAAAGGGGGGCGACCGATCGCAGATATGATGACGACGAAAACGATGACCTCATGGGCGAAAGCGGCAATTACATCATGGGAAGAAGGGATGATGACAGTGACGACGATAAGATAGGTGGATGGGACAGGTACGGGGACAAAGATGATTCTGATGATGAAAACTCCCCTGCAACTCCGGACTACGACTACCGCTTTGTGACTGACGAGTGAGTCTCTCTCTCTCTCTCTCTCTCTCTCTCTCTCTCTCTCTCTCTCTCTCTCTCTCTCTCTCTCTTTCTCTCTCTCTCTCTCTACTTAGCTCTGTCTATGTGTGAAGGGGGGCGCCGGTTGGCCGGGGGTGGAGGGTGACTGTGAGTCTATGAGTATGTCTGTCTATGTGAACAGTGTTGTCATCTGTTTGCAAGTATTATGTTTACTTATATGTATGTATATTTGTAGTTAGTATTGTAGTTGTTAGCAACGGCAGGTTTGTAAAATGGCTGTGTCGATGACGATGTCAATGCCTAAACCGTTGTAAAATAAAGTTTCATTCATTCATTGATTCTCTCTCTCTCTCTCTCTCTCTCTCTCTCTCTCTCTCTCTCTCTCTCTCTCTCTCTCTCTCTCTCTCTCTCTCTCTCTCAGTCTTCGCTGATGTCGGCCCATCGGCCCGCACGTCGTGCGCAGCGACTGCGCTGACGTCAGCCCGATGGCCTTTCGCAATACTCTCTCTCTCTCTCTCTCTCTCTCTCTCTCTCTCTCTCTCTCTCTCTCTCTCTCTCTCTCTCTCTCTCTCTCTCTCTCTCTCTCTCTCTCTCTCTCTCTGTGATATTTGGATATATTCCTTTCCATTATTCGTGTACTTTTGTTGAGTTCATTAGTTCGTTTAAGTAACGGCAAGTACGAAAAGTGGCAGAAAATCCGGCCAGTTATTCCATCCGTTCTCAAATTAAGTTCATTGCTGATTCTGATTGAGTTGGTATAATCTAAATAACCACACTGGCGGGTCAGTCTTATTGTTGCTGTCCGCCTGCTTTTGCTTTTCAGAAGCCCGTTGAAAGGTTTCGTCGTTGGTCAGAGGATAATTCATTTCAGATCTGAAGAACATGGGTGGGGAGGTTTATCTGTGTGTGTCTCTGTGTTCTCGTGTGTGTGTATGTGTGCCTCTGTGTGTACGTGTGTGTGGTGGGGTGGGGAGCAGACTACGTGAGGGTGGTAAGTCGTGGCGGCATTATGTTTCATTTTTAAAATTCTGTCGTATTTTCGCTTTTCTTGTGCACTACTCAGCAACTGTCAACATTCCAGCTTTTCGCTGACTTGTTCGGTATTTGAATGAGCACATTCTGCTTTCTTCTTCTTCCCTCTTCTTCTTCTTCTGCTTTTTTTTTTTTTTTTAAAATTTTAATAATAAAATAACTTTTGCTGATTAATAGTCCGTGTACAAGGCGCTACGTGCCGCTTTGATATAACCAGAACGGCATGTATTAATGAACCCAGTGTGAAAGAGGTTCTCGGGCCGACCTCAGTGCGCTGCTGTCCCAAAATGAGCCACCAGTTGCGCGCGGGCCAGCTGTGGCCCAAGGACCTTTCACGCACTGGGAACGTACCTATTCACCAGTGTGTGTACTGCAACGCCTTTCATTCCCCGTTCAATACACATGTATTAATTACAGTCAATTAAGTTTACACCGGCCGGACCGGCATCAGTGCAGTGGCCTCTGAAGCGGGGTGGCCGGGCCGGGGCGGGACTGGCCCCGACTCCCCAAAGAAAATAAGGGTTGGGGCCCGGAGAGAGGGGGAGAGTCAGTATCATCCACTGTCCCGGACTTAATAATAATAATAATAATAATAATAATAATAAGGACGATTTATAAGGCGCCTATACATGGTAAGATGCTCTAGGCGCCGTACATATGAACAAGGAAAATATTACACAAAAGGTGACAAAGCCACATGTACAATTACACAGAAAACAGAAAATGGCTAATTACATGAACACTGATAATCATGAAGCCATATGTACAATTACACAGAAGAACAGAAAATGACTAATTACATGAACACTGATAATCAAGATGGGAAAAGATGGGTTTTAAGGCTGTGTCTAAAACTGGCACTAGACTCACTGTGTCTCAATGATTTAGGAAGATCATTCCAGGCTGATGGACCCTGGTAAGAAAAGATCTCTGCCCAAATCCTTTAGTCCTTACTGTAGGAATACGAAGCATTGTATTGTCAGACGAACTGCGCAATTGCCTCGAAGGGATATAACAGTGAAGGAGCTCTGAGAGATAAGTGGGTCCAGTGCCAGAAAGAGAAACATGACAAATGGACAAGACTTTGTGCTTGACTCTCTACTTCACTGGCAACCAGTGGAGAGCGTGCAGGATGGGGGACACATGGTCTGACTTTTTCGCTTTCATGACCAGACGTGCGGCTGAATTTTGGACTCTCTGGAGCCGATCAAATAGATACTGCGGGCATCCAGATAAGAGTGAGTTGGCATGGTCAATGCGAGACAGAACAAATGAACAAACCAGTGTTTTTGTAGCCTCTGAGGTAAGGAACTGTCTAACAGAGCTAATCCGACGCATCTCCAAATAGGCTGCCCTGCAAATGTTTATGACCTGTTTATCCATGGACAAGTCATGCTCAATTGCAACACCCAGGTTCTTCACTGACTGAGAGAAGCTGACGGTCGTGTTCTCAATCATGATGTGCTGAGGCAAAGCGGTAGAAGAAGATACTCCGGGTGATGCAATGAGCATGGCTTCTGTTTTTCCTTCATTCAGTTTGAGCTTGTTTTCTGACATCCATAGCCTCACATCAAGAAGGCAATGTGACACGCTCTGGATGATCTCTTTGACCTGACTCACACTACCTGACTTACAGAGCTGTGTATCATCACTGTAAGCATGATGTGAAACAGAGTGTCCAGCAATAATACTGGACAAAGGCTGTACATACAGAAAGAAAAGCACTGGACCTAATACTGAGCCTTGTGGGACCCCAAAACGGAGGCTGGCAGGTGCAGAGACATGCCCATCGACAAACACAGTCTGTGACCGCTCAGTAATGTAAAAGTGGAACCAAGACAGGGCAGTGCCATCAATGCCAAAAACAAGCTGGAGACGATTAATCAGGATAGTGTGGTCGATTGTGTCGAACGCGCTAGAAAGATCGAGTAAAGCGAGCACTGACACCTTACCATCATCCAGAGCAAGTAACAAGTCATTCAGGATTCTGAGAAGTGCTGCTTCAGTACTATGGCAACATCTGTAGTCTGGCTGAAATGGATCCATAAGATTATTCAAGGCCAGGTGATCCAAAAGTTGCGAAAGCACAATCTTTTCGATCACTTTTGACAGAAACGGTAGGTTTGAGACAGGTCTATAACTCTTAAGGTCGTTGTGATCTAATGAGGGTTTTTTTCAGTAGGGGTTTCACAACAGCACTTTTGTACATTGAAGGGAAAACACCAGATGCGGCAAGCGAAGCACTGACAATGTGAGTTACGTACGGCAGTAAACTATCCAAACAGTTATACAGCAAAATGGTAGGCACTGGATCGAGCTCACATGACTTAGGGGTCATTTTAGTCTTCATTAACAACTTGTGGACATCGTCACAGCAGACAGGTCTAAACACAGACATGGTCTGACCACGGAAACATAAATCATTAGAAGAGACTGTTTTTGGGGTCTGAAAAGACTGTGAGTCAAGGTCGTCGCGAATGGCTTGGACTTCCCACCCCAATCCCATTTTAGAACACACACAAAATCAGTATAGATTTTGACTTTTATGCAGCTGAGTCCCGGCAGTGAGCATTTGAGTTTGGACGACTGTCGGCTCGCAACCCCCCCCCCCCCCTCTCCCCCCACCCCCACTTTATTTAGCCGTGAGTGCATTTAGTCCGCGCCGGCCGGTTCATTTCAATCCGAGCCCCCACCCCCCTCAGTCTCCGTCTCTATCTGTATAGCCCCACCCTTTCACCAAATCCGCCACAGAGTCCGAAATGAATAGCTCAGCGTCGGAGCAAGAGAGCCGGGGAAGGGAATCGCCAGGTCGTGGGTTCCAGTCCCCGTCGGTCCCTGCCCCGGTAGCTGGACTCGCAATCCAGGTTAAAAAGACGGACTTGTTCCATAGCACTGATGTCCGTTGAAAGGTCCTGGCCTGTAAATCAAAGTGGCACAGTTGCAGTGCGCCTGAATTGATCAGTGTTCAGGTCGTACTCCCGGCATAGGCAATAGATTTCCCTGTCCCCTATAACCCGCCCGTCAGGGTCGTACATTATCACTTCGGTGCCGTGGACACCGGTTAAACCCCGAACTAACCAAATCCGCCACACTGACTGACTGGTCAGTCCCGGCCCACCGGCCCAACTTGACCAGCGCAGCCTGGATTTTAGGCGGTGCCGGAAGCCGGGCAGAACCGGACGCCCGCTACTCGGACATGTCCATGACTGAGCGGCGGCCCCCCTCAGTGATCATTCAATGGCAGTGAGGTGTCCCGGTGACTGAAGTCCGACAGCAGACTGAAACTGAACTGGAGGCCATTCCGCTGGCAACTGAATTATTCGAAACTTTATTGTGCCGCAGTATACAAAAAGTGCCTTCCGTTCTGTCTCGTAGTAAAGCGGAGGCCGAGGGAATCCCTTCTTAGTGCGTAGGGAATCCTTCCAGTGACGTCATGTGTCACATAGCAACATTGTACGCTTTTCCAAGATGGCGGGCGGGGATACTGTAGACGAGTTCGAGCTGGAGAAGTTGCGAGCGGAAATTCAGCAAGAAAAACAAATGAAGTGAGCACTGTACTTCTCCTGAACTGTAGAGTGGTCGATTATTCACACTAACGTCTCTTGTTAGTCTAGGTTTGTGGTAAGATCTTTCCGAAATCGACATGAGACCGGCCGTGTATAATTGTACATATGAAGTTTGGTTTTGCGTAGGACTTCGGACTTCCCTATGTATTTCGGTATCAGTTTTGCTGACCTAGCCAGTGGGTTGTTAATCCGACTGGGACTGAGCCCATGAATGAATTTAAAATTGGACCGATGACCAACAGCAAAAGGCGTAGATTCTCATGAGCCCCTGCTGTGCAGGGGCTCATGAGAATCTACGCCAATTGCAGCTGAAAAGGGATTTTGTGAGGGAGTGTACATGAGCAAAACAGTCTTTACATAATTATGTATGCGTGTATAACTTGTGTTGTAGACTAGCAGAATCAGAATGTCAAAAAACCTAATTGGTCTGACAATTTTATGCTTGAACATCTTGTTTGGGAGAGAAGGCATCAGTCAGTTTTTTTTTTGCAGCATTATCAGACCAGCCAGAGCACTCAGGGTTGAACTTACAACTTGGTAGGACAATTTATAGAAAGTTTGATACAAGTGTGATTTCTTTGTGTTGACCTTTTTGTGACACATGATTGCTGTGTTTAAAGTTTTTGTGACTTAAGAAGAACTTTAGCTGTGACCCATGAATCATTAAATGTTTCACGCAAACCTTTGATAACTTGAATCTTATAGTAACATATATGAGTAAAACTGAAACCAGATTCAGTGTTGATTTTTTTTTTTTAATATAAGGGGTCAGATCTAGCACGGCAGATTAAGTTTACATTTGCCAGAGGGTCAGCAGGATTTCCCAATGATGAATTCTTAGATGATCACATACTTTGCAACACACACACATACAAACACAAATTTCTGTTGCTGCGCATGCGGTAATGTTGCTGCGTTGGTGTTCGGCACTCTCACAAAATCTTTGTTCTGCTCAGCACGCGCAGCTGTGAAATGTGTTCAGTATGACGCACTGGTGCGTTTTTCAGTGCGTAAAGATAAAGTTTGGTGCGTCAGAGTAAATTTTTTTAACGTCAGTCTGACGCAGAGCTCGGAAAACCAGTGCGTCAGAGGTGGCTTTAGAGGGTCAGATATGCACATTTCTGCGTAATAATCATCACTGAGATTTCAGATTTGTCTTTGTGATGCCTTGTCAATTCAAACACCTAATAGGCTTCCGCAGCAGTTTGGACACACTTAAAACACAAGCATAATCACACTTGTTTGTTCTGCGCATCTGTTAGTGCATCAGTCTATTTTTGGCTGCTGCTCACACATATAGTGTTGTAATGAATTGGAGTCAGTGTCAAATTACTTGATGTTACAATGACATGTGCTGAACTGAATTCTCCTATGAATAAATGATTATAACTATACCTGTGAGTAGCATTTTGTATAACAGTTGCAGAAGTGTACCATAGAACAGGTATGGCAGTTGTGGGTCTTGATGTTTCCTGAGTTCCCTAATTGTGATAGTGACCCACCCCATACATCACCTCGATGTTTTTGACGCTGTGATGATCATTTCAGGGAGATGCTGGATCAGTCCGCAGCAGAACTGAAGGCCACTATAGAGGAGCTGGAGAAACGTTTTGATTCCATCGACAATGAAGGTATCAATATCAGTAGTTAAGTTACCCAACAATTTCCAGTACCTGAAAGGCCCTTCACCCTTTTTACCCTGCTACACTTTTGCTTGAAATAAATTTTACTATGATTGTTCAATGGCGCTAAGCTATTTTGCCACCACCCTTGAACTAAAATAGTGGACCTGTCTCCTAATCTGCAATAGATAGAGCCTTCACAGGACAATAAGCAAAATTTAAAATTTGGCCCTAGGATGTAATGGGTTAAGTAATCAGGCTGGTGTTGACATCTGGGCTATTTTTGGACCAACTGTGGCCTACGTCAGCCCAACGGCCTTTTGTGTACTGGATTGGCAGTTTACATTGTATACTCTATTGTATACATAAATTCTCCCTAAAACCCTCGCCACTGCTGCTGTGCTTGCACTGTTTACTCACCATTTCTAGCATATTCCCATATTCTTTGGGTGGCTGGGGCTTGTTGGGGTTGAATTAATAAAGATTTTGAGATTCACAATTCGTGGCAATGAAGGGGTTTATGTGTGCTGGTGTGTGATTTCAGATAAAGTTTGAAGTAATAGACCATCACACATCTATGTGTGTGGCCTAGATGTGCAGAAACACTTGAAATCAGGACATACTATAGGGGACTGTAAAACCTGCAGTGTTTTGCTGCAACAGTTGTTTGTGTCTGCTAAAACACTGTAATCCTCCTTCAAATTCAGTGTGACATAAGAATATGACACCACACCTCTCTTTTTTTTAAGCGGTGTCATGTTTACTTCTGCCTGTTTTTGTTTTTTTTTAAATTGCCACAAAAAGTGACATGCCAGCAACTAGTTTTGAATAATAACTGTGCACATTGTTCTGTTTTTGTTTGACATTGTTACACAATCAGTCTTAAGAACAAATTCTGGGGATGTCCACTAAAGAATACACCCCAGTGGCTGGAGATGGATTGACCACGATAGTACAAGGGTAGTGTCAGACTAACTTGTAAGGCGACAAGCTAATCTGTCACTGACTTTGAACTACTATGGTCCACACATATCCTGCTTTGCATGTCAGGGCTGAATGTGGAGCGATATCCCAAAATATTCCTGTCACTTTTTACCACAAGAAGTTTGATTGCATGCACATCCTCAATGGAGTGACAAGGGTTGCACAGGCTTTTCCACGCACATGTGTACTGGAGTATGCCAAACGCAATACTTTAGAAAACTGTGCACAGGCTTCAACTACCCGGTAGTCTAGCGTTCTTGGTCAGACCAACTATCTTCATTGCTAAGTTGACACTGACACTCTTTGCGTTTTTAAAATAATGTGTAATTTTGTCAAGAACTACACTACATGTTTATCTCATGTTGCTATCATGCACCATAGTGCCCCAATGCGCTCCGACGTTAATCCTGATACGCTCTTATATGAGATAAATTTGACCATGATAGTTCAAGGATGGTGCCAGGACATCTTGGCTGTCCTGGCATCACATTTGAACTATCATGGTCAGTCTATTGCGGGAACTGAAATTTAACCTTCCTCGGTCTACTCGCTAATATGAATATATCAACCTCAGGATGTAATGGGTTATAACATACACAAGGATTTCAAAAACATGCTTACATCTTAACCCATTCAACCCTGACGCACTACAGCAGGAGATGGGTCAACCATGATAATTCAAGGGTAGTGCCAGATTAGCTTGGTGCCTGTCGGCGCCAAGCTAATCTGGCACTACCCTTGAATTATCATGGTCGATCCATCTCCTGCAACAGGTGCATAGTCGGTAAATGATGCCTCAAAAATTTGGGAAATACATGCGTCGGGCTGAATGAGTTAATATTTTGATACGGACTTTGCGTAAGTGCTACCCTGAGGGAAGAAGTCGACAGAGATTACATAGGATATGGCCAAAGTGCTAATGTTTGCGAAGTGTTGATTGCTCTGTTCAGCAGGTTTGTGATTGTGGTGATGGAGCTTGTTTGCTGTTGCCCTTCCTTTTCCTGTGTTGTAGCTGAGTCTCTGCGCGCCTTTCAGCTGCATTACCGCAGTTCACTCCCCTACATTTCTCACTTTTCTGTAATATAGAGTAGATGAGTTGCATGCACATGTACTATAACCTTCAGCAGTTGCTAGAGCTCAGGGACTGAGTGTGGTAGTTTCTCCGGTTTTTTCATGCACACCTTTTACACCCTCGAATCTGTAACAGATCAGTTTTTACTGGTAAACCTATGGCTCAATCAGTTTTAAGGGGATCTAGATTTTCACGTCATTATGGGAATTTTGATTGCTTAACCCTTTAGGTGTTGGTAACAATTTGGTTGAGGTGATTTCTGCAGGAATTACCTTGACCAAAATCACTGCTGACACCCAAAGGGTTAACGTATTGGTGCTGAATGCTTATTTTAATTTGTGTTCAAAGCACCTGATAAATATTAAGCTATTGAGCCCTTGCACATTACAACAGGAGATGGACTGACCATGATAGTTGAAGGGTGGTGTCAAAATAGCTTAATTGTCACCTCCAGGTGCCAAGCAATGTTGTCTCACCCTTGAACTGTCATGGTCAGTCTATTTCTTGAAGCGTAGTGTTTTGGGCTATGAGAAACATCTCTCAGGTTGGACTTCTTGTGCTGTGGAAATTACATCCAGAAAATGACCCACGGTGTTTGACAGGATGCTTAGTTTTATTTGGAGCTTATAATAACTTGTATGACATGGGTGTAAAAACTGAAGTTTGGCAAAGCCTTGGTGTTAAGCACTATGATATTGTATGGGTGTGATAATCAGTGTGACCACCAATCAGACTTTACTTCCTGAGACTCTTGAAGTGGTCAAACGGGGTGGGGGGGGGGGGGGGGGGGGGGGGGGGTAGTTTTTTTGTTTGTTTGTTGTTGTTTTTTTTTGGGGGGGGAGTGGCTGAACAGTACATATTTATCATCTCGTTGCTGTTCTGTGATTTTAGATCTTACAGCTCTTATCCACAGAGTTGAAAATTACAGAACAGCATGCAGATTTTGTTAAAATAACGTGTTTCCTGCTGTGACAGTGACCAGTACAAACTTATTTGGCCATTGACGCATGCAGTTGGCCCATGCACAGATTTGCATGTGCTGACGTTGTCTTGAGGGCTTTGTGCTTACTGACAGTAAATAAGAAATTCTGTTGCTTATTGGGCACCTCGTTTGGCCACAAAAACATGAAATATGACTGCATACATTTAGCTGCAAGTGTGACAGTTGTCATGATGCCTGTACTTTTTTGTTTTTGCTAAACGTCATTCATTATACCACATTGATTATCTCCCTCAGTTCGCTACCACAGTGCAACAATTGAGGGAGACAGTCAGAGCGTCATATTGGCCGTTTGACATCGGAGCGAACAACTTTTTTTTTGTCGCAAATATCTTCGTTAAGAACAACTTTTCTATGCCAATCTTAGAACAAATATCATTCATGCCAGTTATACTAATATGATTTACTTTCAAGGAACTTGAACATTGTGTCAGGTTTGTTGTACAGTCGTAACAATTCTGATTCTTTTCATGGAATGACTGATTTTACATCCTCAGAATGTGCCTAAACATATTCAGCCCAGTATAAGAAAGCTCCATTTTCATGTGAATAAGTCATTTGACCAAGGTTTCAAACCTGAGACAGCGCAGACATACATGCAATCTGCATGCTTGACCTTGATATTGAAATCTGGCTGTTTTCTGCCAGGGCTCGATGGGGTATTGAAAATGGCTTGTTCTTTTCTTTTCACCAATTTGTTTACGACTGTACAGCAAAATCAACAAACCATGGGAGTTCAGTAAAATATAACCCATATTAGGTCAGTTGGTACTAATTGATATTTATTCTTAACCATTTTAACCCCAACACCCTACAGCAGGAGATTGATTGACCATGACAATTCAAGGGTAGTGCGAGATTAGCTTGGCGCCTTCAGGCGCCAAGCTAATCTGGCACTACCCTTGAATTATCATGGTCCATCCACCTCCTGCAACTGGTACATAGTCGTTAAGTAACACTTCCACATTTTGGGAAATGCACCTATGGGGCTAAAAGGGTTAAAGTGGTACAGAAAAATATTTCCTTGCGGAGATATTGGGGAAAAAAATGTGTGTGCTCCAATGTCAAACGGCCTATACCTTCATATTTGTCATGTTAGCCATGCCATAGGGCCCAGTGTCCAATATTGTTGCCTTGAAGTTCACAAGCAGTTGTCTCACTTGATTTAGAATACCTGAATCACATACTCACTCAGGCAGGCCTAATAACCCTTATCATTCGGAATACACCAGTGTGTGAAATAAGTTTGACTAAAATAGTTCAAGGGTAGTGCCAGAATAGCTTGGCGCCTCTAGGCGCCAAGCTATTCTGGCACTACCCTTGAACTAAAGCCATTGGTATATATCCTTATCTGTAAGTACTATAATGTAGCTTGCATATGGCAGTGTACAAATTTGAAGCTTTTAGCCCCATGGTTAATTCGCAAGAGGTGTAGATTATCATGAGCCCCTGCTCTTGCAGGGGCTTATGGTATTCTGTGCTTCCTTCTAAATACAAGGGTCCTTTTACACCTTTTTGCAGGGGGGTGTCACAAATGGGACATAGAAATCAAGATTATATCACAGTGAACTTATACTTTTATTCTGTGGCACCCAAAAGTACATGCATACTGACAACTGTCTTATACTCTCTATTTGCCGCCGTGAGATGGCCTTAGTTGCCTGCTCGGCGTTAAACCCAAATACTAACTAACTAACTCTCTATTTGTATGTTATTGCAAGGCTGTTAATTTATGCTGCCTATTTAACTCATTCAGCCCCAACACACCACAGCAAGACATAGATCAAGCGTGATCGTTCAAGGGTGCTGCCAGAATAGCTTGGCGCCCATAGGTGCCAAGCTATTCTGGCACCACCCTTGAACTATCATGCTCGATCTGTCTCTGGAATTGTAATACAGTCCTTCATAGAGCAACTTCAAAATTTGGGGATTTTGGTCCTTGGCGTTGAATGTGTTAAACATTTCACAAGTAACACATGTAAACTCAGGCTTTGGTTGGTGAACAACATTTTTAATGAACGGCATAAATCTGTAAGTTTTGAGAATGTGGTACATTGTCAATGTATTGTGATAAGCAAATTAAGGACCGATACTGCTCTGTACCCTGAAAAATTGCTTTAAAGTGGTGTTTCTCAACCTAAACATGTGGTAATAGTGAACCATCTGGGTTTTGGTAGCACTTTTTGTTGAGGAGGCCATTTACACTCGCAACCTGGGTTGAACCCAAGTAGATTTGAACCGTGGTTGGTGCGTTTACACTTGCATTTGGAACCGGGGTTGACATGCCCACATGATGCGACAAAGCATCTTAGGAATGCATCATGGCGCCCTCCTCCAGACAACACGTTACGTGGCTCATGGTGTTCTTTGGCTCTTTCACTTGGATTGTGACCACTGTTTCTTTTTCTTTTTATTTCTTTTCTTGTATTATTTCTTGCAAAACACAAGATTCAAGGTACTCGAACATCAAAGTTTGCACACACAAAAAAAGAGAAAGTTGTTCTTACAGATCATGGCCTTTATACTATTATAGCAACGTTGATTAAAAGCGCTCTTACATTGTCAGTTCGTCAACCACTTATATGTAGAAGTGTTTGTTCTCTTCCACGGTCTCGAAACTGCTGGAGGCAAATCGTGCAGCACTGAAAATAATAATGAGCACCTTTAGCCCAAACATGGATGAGAAGCCGTAGAAACATCTCATGTTCACTGTCGATGTGCACAGTTGATGTGGAAATCTGTTGTAAATTGTGTCAATGGTATTGAAATTCCTGACAGTGCTGTCACATCCCCGATTTTTGGCAACATGCACAAGAATGACGTGGAATGGAATGCGGTTTAGATGCAACCCAGGTTCAATCCTGCTTCGGACCAGGGTTAAACTCTACCCTGCTCCAACCCGGGTCGGGTCAAGTGTAAATGCTCCAGCCCAGGTTGTACTCGGGTTCATCCCGGGTTGATGTGCAAGTGTAAACAGCCTCGAGTTGATACCTACAGGAATCATCTTGACAGAAGGCGCTACCAACTGCAAAAGGGTTAACCCTTTGCATGTCAGTAGCAGTTTTAGTCACATTGATTTCTACAGGCTGCCGCTACCAAACTCGCAAAGCGTTAAAAGTAGAACATACCACTATCCACATATACATATGATGTGATTATGACCTGTAGATATCAGGTCAAAGACCAGTGCACATACATATTGCAATCTTTGCTACTTGAGCTGAAAACTGCTTTTCCTATTGGTCCCATGGACCTGTACGAAGTCAGTTGCTATAACTTCACAAAGTTTAAAACATTCAGCTGCATGTTTTTGTCTATTGTATCAGATTATAGTAAAAGGCCTAGATATATAACCAGTCAGCTCAAAGTCTTGCACCCGATGTTGGCCAATGCAGAGCTGTCCATGGGCCAACAGCGGTTGGTGTCAGCCCAAAGACCTTGTGCTAATAGGGCATCTATGTTGTTTGCTGCTTTAGAATGTGTGCTAAGAAGCTGCATGCAGTGTTTGTACAGGGATATTTAGATTGTAAAATGCAGGCATGCTAAAAAGAAAGTGTATAGACTTGCGTACAGTGCTGTCTGTGTTTAAAGTCTACAGAGCGGAGTTTAACACTGCCTTGAGAGGGTTGTAAAGGTGCCATATTGTAGGTTGCCTAGAGTTGCTTAGTAGTGTATATATACATATTCTAACACTTCCTGATTGTGAAGTTGCTTTCCCTGAGACAATATTCATTATTAGTGTATAGCGATCCTTATGGAGTACTTTGCATATTGATTTTATTACAGTAGACATGTAGTATCCAGAGTTACAGTAATTATTCTACTGTTTCAATTATATATGTCATATTCTCATGGATAACAGATTTTCATTAGTGAGTGTAAACCATTGAGATCGCAGATAACAATTCCAAAGTTGGGGGTTGACATCTGGTGATTACATGATGTACAGTTCAAGAGGCAGATAGATTAATCAACTAGATAGTTCCAGTTGGTTACCAGGACAGCTTGGTGCCTGAAGGTGCCAAGCTATTCTGGCACCACCATTAAACTACCATAGTCAATTTTTTTTATAGTATGTTTGCACGAAATGGAGTAATGTATCGACGGTGCATATATAGCGATATATATTTAGCATATTCAGTTGTGTAGGAGGGAATGTTAACCTGTAGTGTGCTATCAGAGTAAACATGTAGCCTAGTAGTTTGCTAGAAGAGAACGTGTAGCGTGTAGTGTGCTGCAGGCAATGAGTGGAAGACGCGCTACGAGACACAGCAGGAGATGAACCAACAGCTCGAGAGACAGATCCTCCTGCTTCAGGACAAGGTTGAGGAGGCCCGTCGCAACCTCAGAGAAGGTCAGTCACCTTTAACCTAATAAAACCCTAAGAGTTTGAGATTCAAGACTTGGAGTTGTCCTTGCAGTGTTGCATATTTATGGTAGTTCAGGAGACATTGACCATGATGGTTCAAGGGTGGTACCAGAATAGCTTGGCGCCTAATGGCACCAAGCTATTCTGGCACCACCCTTGAACCATCATGGTCACTGTTTCCTGAACTGGTATGCAGTCTTCAGAGGACAGCTACAAGATGTTAACCCCCTGGAGTGCCTTGTATATTTTATAATTGTTCTATAAATTATTAGCACATATGCTAAACCTGTGAATGACTCTTGTTTGAGTTTTTGGGCTGCCTAGTCAATTTGACCTATGCACTTGCGGACTTCTATATTCTGTGTAAGTTGTTCATCAGTTGTTCTGAACGTTTAGTTCAATGACCTACATTCTTTGAATTCCTTGCATATATTTTCTCAGAATATATGGAATTAATATGTATGCATTTTGTATTTCAGCCAACAAGACTCCACGAGACAACAGGAATTTTGATGACTTGTCTGATGTAAGTGTTGCATATATAAGATGTATTTTATTTTGTTGTTGTTGCATTCTTCGGCTGAACATTCCCAGCAGCGGGATGAGAAGAGTGCACGTATGGCTGCTTTTTATTATCCCGCCATGTATTGCAGCTTATAATTACTCCAACTTTAGTTGATTTTTAAAATATCTGATTCCAAAGACTGAAAATTGTTATGCTGGGGGCTTACTATGGCTACTGATAATCCCCTAAAACATTGCTATAACAACAGTTGCTGTGGCCTCAGTGGCATTGGCTGAAATCAGCTGACGTTAGCAGCCTTTGCCAGAGGCTGTAATACCATCTCGCCTGCGCATTGAGTTATATTATAAATATGAGAAATGCACCATATAAATACCATGTATTATTATTATTATTATTATTATTATTACCCTTATTCTGTTTTCAGACTGTTTAATTTTTCTTTATTTTTATGTTCTACTTTATTAACTTTCTACTCAGTTAATTAACTTAATCTTGCACGTTTGGTGTTAAAATTCCAATGTAGACTTGCGAACTATTTCCAATGTGCCATTGTTGCAGTTGGCCCGTGCACATGCAGCTCTTCTGTGGCCAACATCGGCACTATAGTGTTTTGTCAGCTGGGTTTTTAATTATATGTTGTTTGTAGGCCAACCCACAGATGATCAAGACACTGGACAGGGAAAAAAATCTGCTCTTCAATCAGCTGCGTGATCTGGAATGGCGGCTAGACCAGGAGTCCAAGGTAGGTGGCATAGGGCACACTGTACTCCAGCTGCTGTAGTCGTGCACTGCTGTTTGCTTCTGGGCTGGGGGAGGGTGGGGGGAGGGTGACAGATTTGATTCTAACACTGAGGCAGGACTGTGCTCTACACGCAGTGTCACTAGTATGTAGGGTTGTAATGTATGCAAATTTTTAACGGCCACACGCACAGACTCACAAACACAACGGCCACATACACAAACAACACTGACTCTCAGTCGGACACATTCATGCAGCATAAACTCAGAACCAACGTTTAATACTAACAAAAGAACTCTTCACAAAATACACAACTATCAATACTAGCACGTCACTCACTTCCACACAATGTAATAAAAGCCAGACTAGGTAAGATGTCTTCACACTCCAACCTGTTCAATGGGTGTTATAGGTCTACACCGTTTACACGTTCCTCCAAGTCTAGGTGTGTAGTTTTGGGTGACACGCGCTCCTGAAGCTGTCCCACGCTCCCCCAGCTGTGAATGTCCTCTTGACACGTTTCTCTAGCGGCAGCCTCTGTTGACTTTGATGTCTCGGCACCAAGTCCCTTGCTCCCCCAGCTGTGGATGTCCTCTCGACACGTTCCTCCAGCAGCAGCCTCTGTTGATTCTGATGTCTCGGCATCAAGTCACTCGCTCCTCACAAGAACTCTTGAACAATAAAGTTCTAATGTCATAACACTTGCTTAACACACACATTCTGGGTGATATGAGGTACATGACATAACCTGGCTGATACAGATAAACCTAGACGCTCATTCACACACTCACGCTTCATAAAACAGAATAGATTCGCAACACATCATAACTCGGTCACTACACTGAAAAAGACTATAACATGATGCATGCGCCATACACTGGTTCGTCCATAGGAAAAGATTATACTTAAAACATCCAGATACCACCTTCGTAAACAACCTAGTCATACCAAAACACATCACATTCCATAGTTACCCATCTAGGTAAATAACTATATAGGAAAAAAACCTGGTTATCTCAACAAGTTCTAAACTGACATGACTGAACCAAATCAACGCTGCACATGCTACATTTAACTCACTAGCTGTCGATAATACATCTAAAAAACGTACCTGAAATCTCAGTTTCAGAATCTTGGAATACGGCTACGGTATCCAACATATCCGTCTTCTACGACAGAATAGCACGTACAAATTATTCTTGAGCTGTTAGGCTGAGCTCCGCCATTAAAACTTCGTGCGAATTGCTGAACTTGCGAACGCATGGAACTCGTGAATACATGGAATATTTGTCACCAAAAATCGTTGACTCGACAGCACAGTGCATAATCCCAGTGTGAACTTTATGCATGGACATAGAGCTTCATCACAAGGGTGTTGCTGTTATTGCAAATGTGATTTTGCCTGTTTCTTTTGTATTTTGTGGCCTGAATCTCTGTGGTCCATGACAGTCACAGCCCTGTACTTGTATCAGGTTACAAAAGCCAGTAAGGAAAACATGTATGCTTAACCCCTTTACTGCCACTGTACATAACACTATTGTTTGTGAAATCTATGTTCATTCAAAGACCAAACACCACAGCTGTCAAATGAACGTGGTTACAAATTGGTCTCTGCAAGAGGCATAGATCTTCATGAGCCCCTGCAACTGCGGAGGCTCATGACGATCTGTACTTGCAATTGAGTGGGGTTCAGTTTTAAGGGGGCAGTCAAGGGGTTAAGACTTAACCCATTCAGCTCTGACGCACTACAGAAGGAGATGGATCGACCATGATAATTAAAGGGTAGTGCCAGGTTAGCTTGGCACCTTTTGGCGCCAAGCTAATCTGGCACTACCCTTGAATTATCATGGTCGATCCATCTCCTGCAACAGGTGCATAGTCGTTAGATGACGCCTCCAAAATTTGGAAAATACGTGCATCAGACTGAATGAGTTAAAGAGTCAGTGGCCTGTCAATGTTATGATAGAAGGATGGTGCCTGTTACAATGATGCTGGCCAGCATCATTATTGTTTCCATTACAGTATTATTGTTTAGCATGCTGACCTGTGAATGTTTACCTTATGATTCAATGGCATAAGGTTTAAAATCACAGATCAGCACACTTAATAATCATCATAATCATCTGTCCTTTTGTGATGACAGGCATACCACAAGGCAAACGATGAACGCAAGCAGTACGTCTTGGAGATCAACGCGGCCAAGGGAACGATCAACGAGATGAAGAACCGACAGCGCCAGGCCATCATGGCTCCTGGGCAGGAAACAGGCAACTCGCCCCGCTCCTACAGAGACAACTCTGGGTGGGTGTTACAAAGTCGCATCTAACTTATGCCAGGGCGGGTGGAGTGAAAAACCAAAATATGTTGCAGGTACAGAAGCGATAGCAGGGTGGAGGTTTGCACATAAAGTAGTGCTTAGCAGCTTCCCGACTTGTTGCATCTGTACCTTGCATTTTGTTGTTGTATCAGCTGTCAGTTAATCTTTCACTGCCAGCAGTCTCAAATTGTGTTTCTAAAACCTCATTGTCAAAGAACCCCAGCCATCCAGGGAACATGGCTAGAAGTGGGGTCAACCAGAGGCATAGATTCACATGAGTCAAAGAGCCCTTGCTTTGCAGAGAATAAACACAATAAGTAGAGTCAGCCAGAGGCATGGATCCACATGATACTCCACAAGGCTGGGGGCTCTGCCTAATGCAGTTGGGTCATTTTCACTCTCTTGGCAGTGAAGGCATGGGTGACAGTCTTCAGTCCTGGAGGCCGATTCAGCTTTTTCAAAATCCAAGAACGCTTAATTTCAGTTTCTGTTTCAGACAGAACAGCCCTTCAGCCAGCCTGTTTCGTCTGCAAAAAACATAAATCCTTATGAGCCCCTGCATCCGCATGGACGGTTTTCAGTCTTTCAGTTTTTCACAATGTCACCCATGCAGTGAAGGTATTAAGGGGAGGCAACTAGACATTTTGGTGATGGGTTTTTAAGGGTTGGTTGTGCCTGGAGAGTGGGGTAGAGGAGGATTGCAGAGTACACAAGAGTACATGTATGTAATGGGGAAAATATTCACCTACACCTTGCATAAAATAGTCTGGCAGTTGAACTCAAACAGTCCGCCTTCGCCATCCAACCCCTCTTTCCTTCACCCCCCCCCCCCCCCACAGTCCTCCCAGGATAAGTGGTCCAAGCATTTTATTATCTTCATTTTGTCTTTATTTAAAATAAACTTTCTGTCCTTTGCAGGAATATCCCAGATGACCAACGCATTATTGATCCGAAGAAAGGACCCATCCGAAGAACTGCGGGCGTGAAAAATCTGCCTAGTCTGGAGGCAGTTTAAGCCACCCACGACAATCATCTTTTTTTTAACAGGCACTCTTTTTGTCCTTTATCAGTTTTAGCCGTCTTTTTCACTTCTTTGTGGGCGTCCATTATTTTTTTTTTGTATGCGCCTCTTTCACTTTTTCAGAGTACCTGTTTCATGTCTATGCAGGTGCCCTTGTCACAGTTGCCAGAGCGAGATGGGTCAGCCATGTTTGCTTAAGGGTATTGCTTGAATAGCTTGGCACCTCAGGTGCCAAGCTACTGAAGGAGTACTCTTGAGCAAACATAGTTGACCCATATCCCTTAACTCGCTCGACACGTGCCGCATACAGAATATCTAAAATAGATATTTAGTGTGTCTCGAGCGGTACCTGTTAACTTCATTTGCCATGTATCCACATGTGGCATGTCTGGAATGACTTGTATGCAGTGTCATTCACTGCAAAAGTGCACAGTAGCGAAGTCAGAACTTTGCAACATGTACTTTGAAAATGTCAGCCATTTTCGTTTGGAGCAGAAGAGGTGCAAGAGATGTGACTGTTCAGTGCTTAGGCCGACCCTGCCTTTTTAAAAAATGTAATGGACAGAATCAAAAATATCATACTGACATGTCAAGAAGTTTAGTAACTATGAAACAGCTGCCGTGTTCCCCTGACAATAGAACTTTAATGAAAAATTGAAATCATTTCTCAGGGTGCCATTTTTTGGTGGCTCAGAGATGACTTAGAGAATCATAAAACTTAATGTGCATGGTCTGTGAGAGTGGATATAATAGCACTAAGGCCAGAAGGTCCAACATAACAGACCAAAACACGATTGTCATATTCATGTTGGCCAGTAGCAGCTTGAAGTCTAAGTATATTATACACATTGTATGTATTGCAGACTTTGCTGGCATTGTAGTTTGTCCAGAAATAACCAAGAAAGATAAAAATTACGCTATGGATAGACATGGTTGCCTTTCCAGAACTTGTTCCTCTCTTTGTTGGTTCTTACTTGGCAGCAAACGTTTTTAGTCTCGATTGTGTGATGTCTGTTGTTTAAGCACAACGCTCCAAAGACTACACTGTTTGTGGGTTAAAGATACAAAATA
This sequence comes from Semisulcospira habei, assembly GCA_036245525.1. Taxonomy (NCBI): domain Eukaryota; kingdom Metazoa; phylum Mollusca; class Gastropoda; family Semisulcospiridae; genus Semisulcospira; species Semisulcospira habei. The sequence continues at coordinate 18,773,365 of BTPG01000005.1, forward strand.
TGCTATCACTTTAGTGCATTAAATCTTTCAGCGTCAAGCCACGAATCCGGATGCGGCACGTCTCAAAAGAGTTAACCCCTTGACTGCCAGCAGCTATGAACAAAATCTCAGATCAACGCCATAACAGACAGGTGGTTGTCAGATAACCCAACCATGTTAGGAACAAGGATCTGAATGTCGCCACAAGAGGCATAGACCCTCATGAGCCCCACGACAGTGGGGGCTCATGAGGGTCTATGCCTCTTGTAGTTGGGCAGTGTCTGCATTTTCCTATATGTTAAGGCTGAATCGCACAGGTGTTCAAAATGTTGGTTTGACAACCTTGTACTTACATCTGTACATCTGTGTGCTATGGAGATGCTCGATGTTAAAGCTGGTGGATTTTTTTTTTGTTCGGGGAGGGGGGGGGGGGGGAGGGATGGGAGGGGGAGGAATGGGAGGGGGGGGATGTGAGGAGGTAAAGATGCCTTATTTTATGCCACTCTTTTGCTTATGCATTCAACCGCCAAATCATAATTGTTAATGTTTCATGACAGTTCTTTGATTTCTTTGATGGTCCCTTTTTTTTTTTTTCTGCCTTTACTCCAAGTTATGGATCAACCAGAACAGTTCAAGGGTAGTGCTAGAATAGCTTTGCGCCACTTGGCACCAAGCTGTTCTGGCACCACCCAGAACTATACATATGGTTGATTCAGTTCAATTCAGCTCAAACAAGAATTTGTTTATCCCTTGAAGGTCAAGGACAGTTTTGTGGATGGGGGAGCAGCAAGTACAAAAATCTCTCATGAACTTTGATGTATGGTTCACTGTGTCACTATGTATCTCCCAATTAATTTGGGAATTTAAAGTTTGTGTGTTAACCCTTTTCATCCGGATACACCCATTGCTTGAAATAAATTTGACTGATAGTTCAAGGGTGGTGCCAGCATAGCTTGGCGCCAGAGGCGCCAAGCTATGCTGGCACCACCCTTGAACTAAAACAGTTGATCTAATCAGTAATGCAGCCTTCGTAGGATAATAAGCAATTTTTTACAAAATCAGCCTCAGGATGAAATCGGTTAAGTGAATGTTGAGATTCACTTTTTTGTTCATCAGATTATACTGAGATCATATACAAGTGACTGTGATATAAAATGTGGTTTATTATTTACATATTGCCGTGTGCTGCTCATTATAAGATGTTACAGTTGTTGACAATTTTTTTTTTTTCGATGACAAATTGACATGTATTTTAGTCATTGTCAAGTTTGCTGCTGATAGATCTGATTTTGTACACATCACCACAAAAACAAAACTCAAAATACTTAAACACACATACTTATTCTGACATGCGCGCACAAACATGCAACAATCACACACACACACACGTATGTTTGTTACATTCCAGTAACTGAATAAAATGTGTAGACAAGTTGATGTATTTGAGCAGACATTACCTAATGTACTTTATACACATGAGTTGTTTTTTTTTTATCAAGAAATCAAATTTTCCAAGTCATTTTTTTATACATGTGCTTTGCATATGTACTGCATTTGTGATATACGTTCTACATGTAAATGTGTTTTTTGTGCGCATTTTTTAGTTTTTTTTTCCAGTTTACACTTAAATTTCAGGTTTGTTGTTTAAAGATAAATGTGTTCCTGTGACTAACTTAACCTTCTGGCTGTCAGTAGGGCTTTTTGTTTGCAAGAGTTACCTTGACAAAGAGCACTAATGACAGCCAAAGAGTTAATATTTTTAATATTCACCTCTTGTCAAATATGCAAAAAAAAGCTGATTTTTTTTTTCAAGTAGGATTTTTTTTGTGTGCACCATTTAAAAAGTCATAAACAGACCCCTCAGGTGGTTCAAATGGGACTAACAGATAATTGTTTCTCATGAGCCTCAACAGCTTGTGGGGGCTCATGAGAATCTATGCCTTTTACAAATGGAATGGACTCATGCACTGCAAATGCATTCCATACTTGCAGTTGCACAAGTTTTGAGTTTGCAGATGCTTTGTGCATTGCGTTCAGTATTCTGGCAGACTGGCCATACATTTTTCAAATGAAAATATGTGGGGGTCGTTTTAACATAAGTGTGATCTATGCTTATTTTCAGCATTTCTTTGGGGTTTTATTGGTGTTGACATTGTCTTATTTTTTTTGTACACCCCTGTAACACAGATGCACAATAAATCGGTTTTGGGAAGCTGTTTTGGACATGTACATACTTGTACTGGTCGTTTAGACAAAATGATGTGCTGATTTCCTGTTGGGGTGTTGGGTGTCGGCCCCAAGGCTTTGAGCTTTTTACCCCCCACCCGGGTCTGCCCTGGGGGACTTGGGTGGGGTTAACTACTTTTTAGTTCCCAGGGTCACCCTGATCAGCCCCACAGGGTGGGTTTTTCCCTCTATTCTGGGGCATGTGTTTCTGTCTACCCTTCGTCCAATCGCCTGTATTTGCCTTTTTAAAACTCTCCCTACTGTCTGCGCTGCCTGTAGCTCTTGATATTGGATGTGTGTTGCTAAATGGTCTTAGCTTTATCTAGGCCCCATATCTTAGGTTTATTTAACGTATTGGACTGGCTGGCGACATACATTCAATGTTCCATTTAGTTGTATTTTTTTTCACATGCAGTGCTGGCACGTCCTGAGAAAGTCTTGTTGCTGTCGGGACGTTAAGCAATGTACAATCAATCAATCATTTGAGCTTTTTACAGAACATGTCCCAGAACAAGGCACTAACAAACTGTCGATAAAATAAAAAAATCACACAGTTAAGTTTCATGCCCTTTCCTTCTTGCATTCTTTTGCACTGCTGGTGGGAATTGGTGAGGAAGAATGGAGGTGCTACAGATGTACGTGAAACCCTTTGGTTGCGATTCTTGTCGCAATGATTTCAGCAGGAATCGGCTCTACAAAGTCGCTATCAACAGCCGTGTTTAACCCATTCAGCCCTGACGCCCAACAGCAGGAGATGGGTCGACCATGATAATTCAAGGATAGTGCCAAATTAGCTTGGCGCCTGTTGGCGCCAAGCTAATCTGGCACTACCCTTGAATTATCATGGTCGACCCATCTCCTACAACAGGTGCTTATAGTCATTAGACAACGCCTCTAAAATTTTAGAAATACGTGCGTCGGGCTGAATGTTAACCCCCGTGTGCTTGCCGTCACCGCTACTGTTTGCAGGGAGGTCAATTGATGTGGATTAAAGACTTCTACGCACTGAGAGCCTTACCAAAGGAATATGTCAGTCGAATCTGCTGCAGAGAACAGAAACAGAACGTGCATCCAATTGCTTCGATTTCTGTGAAAGTGAAAAAAAAGAGGCATAGATACTGATGAGGCCCCACAGTCTGGGTGTGGCTCATGAGGAACTATGCCTCTTGTACTGGCCCAATTTACATTTCTGTTCCTCAGACAGTGGGTCAGTGTCAGTGGGTTTCGAATTAGTTTGACCAACCCTTTCAGCAACACTAGAGATGCGTACAGAGACAGCTGGCATCAAGCGAGTTCTGGGTAGACTTCAACAAAAAAAGATCTCGCCCCTCTGTACCATCATGATTGTGTGCTGGCATGTGTTTTGGGACGTTACGGCCTGCAGCTGAGAGGTCTTAAAATCATAGACCAGCACACAGCTGTAGACTGCACACTCAGAGAATGATCCCATTGCTGCAGTATGCGAAAGTAAATGGAGCCGAAAAAGACGTCAGTGGATCCTATATGATCCTTCTGTGGTTAGCGGAGGTTCTTGATGTTTACGCTGTTTGCAGAAAGGTCATGTGCTCACTTGCAGGGGTGTATCAGGGCATACTGGTATTAATGCAGCTTGAAATGATTAACTGTCTCTTAATATTTGTATTTGTTGCTACTCATGTACGTATCCACGGTAGATGAGTAATTAAAGCAGACATTTGTCATGTTATGTCTTCGCCTTCAATTTCTGACTGAATGGTCCTGTGCATTTTGAAAACGTGTTGCCCCCGTTAGCCCCAAAGTCCCATTTCTCAAATTTTGAAGGTGTTGCCTAACGACTATGTACAAGTTGTAAGAGATGGATTGATCATGATAATTCAAGGGTAGTGCCAGATGAGCTTGGCGCCTTCAGGGCGCCAAGCTCATCTGGCACTACCCTTGAATTGTCATCATCAATCCATCTCCTGCTGCAGGGTCCCAGGGCTAAAAAAGGGTTACACAGCTGTGATATATAGTGTTGCTGACTTATTTTATTCCAGGTAATTATTTGTGCTGATCTGTGACCTTGGACTGTACAGTCGTAAGATTGAAAATCACAGACCAACACATTTATACTGAGAATCTTTTGAAGACCACTTTTACATAGAAGAACATCCCACACCGTATCTGCTAGTCTTATCGTGCGGTGCTGTCTACACACTCCAATCTGAGATTTGATCTTTGCCCAAGTCATGAAAAACGCATCCAAACCAGCTGCTTTTCACTAACTGTACAAACATTGTCCAGTTTTCAAACATTCGGTGTTACGGACTATTCGACTGTTGACAAGAAGGTTTACCTTCATGATATCATTGCTCTTGAAATATTGGAAACAATGGTCAAAACGTACCAACTTTAGCACTGAATATCCGAAAGACACAGTGTATGGACTGTGGACATGTTTGTTTATTTTTGGTGATGCAGTGTATTTGCCAAAGCCTACATTCATAAAATTGATGTTATAGACTTGACTCTGCATGTCATACAATTCAGACGACGCTTCCTTGTGTGTCCCAGACATTGACCTTATGGATGTATCCATTTGTTGTGTGAATTTCTGCGGTCCAGGGGCCACCTGTGCGACAAGGGGGCTAAATTAGATAACTGATTCACTAAATGGGTTGCATGTCTTGAATTAACTTGCAGCTAGTGCGGCTAGCTTGAAGATGGTGAATGTTAATTACAGCTGTGACATCAACAATTTTCTTTAACAAGACTATGTTAAACTATTGTTACGTTTGTGGTTGTGTTATTCTTTTGAGAACATGTGTGTGTTGATCATAGGAAAGATCCAATATTCATTTGAGTTATTTTGGACAAGAATTACATAACTTTTTAGTAGGATTCATTTTCTTTTGCATGGAGAATTGCGATCAATTTTGGTTGTGCGTATATTTTCGCTACATTGTTATAAAGTTTAACCTACATTAGATTGGAAGGTTCGGGAAGGGTTGCGGCCATTCTAGTGACCTCAAATATGTCGTCAAAGTTGTGTAGTACTTGTTGGCTACATTTAGCAACAATTATGGGATACACCTAGATGGTAGTGGAAATTTGTAGTCAGATCTAGAGTGTTCTTTTTCATGAATATTAATGAGTTTTGGTTACGTTTTCTTTTCCCGATTGGTTGAGTTTTATAGTTTAACGGATTGTTCTGGAAATCTGGGGTAGTATAAAAGAGGCCGTTAGCAAATTATGTGCGTACATTGTATGAGAGACGCAGTGTGTCAAAAGTGTTAATGCATTGAAGAGGAGACAGTGTATCAGTGTGGATGCATCAGTTGTAGAGGGACAGTGTACCAAAGTGTGGATGCAATTGTGGATCATTGTGCGGATTGTACATTGATTGATTGTACATTGCTTAACGTCCCGACAGCAACAAGGCTTTCTCAGGACGTGCCTGCACTGCTTGTGAAAAAATAAAAAATAAACAGAACATTGAATGTATGTCGCCAGCCGGTCAAATACGTTAAATAAACCTAACACATGGGGCCTAAATAAAGCTAAGACCATTTAGCAACACACATCCAATATCAAGAGCTACAGGCAGTGCAGACAGTAGGGAGAGTTTTAAAAAGACAAATACAGGTGAATGGACAAAGGGTAGACAGAAACACATGCCCCAGAATAGAGAGAAAAACCCACCCTGTGGGGCTGACCAGGGTGACCCTGGGAACTAAAAAATACCTAACCCCACCCAAGTCCCCCAGGGCAGACCCGGGTGGGGTGATCATTGTGCGGAGATTTTGCATCGTGAGAATAGGGCACTGTTGAAACTGTTACTCCAGTGTGGTCTACAACCTTGTGCCACGTGCGACGAGTTGCAGCTGAGTGAAGTTTATTTACAAGAACCCTATATGCGTGCGTCTGGTGTGATTGTATCTGACTACGATGTAATAACTATTCAGTGAGCATTTGTTTTTATATAATCTGTATCGATGTGATATAATGAACAAAAAGAGTGAAATGTAGCAAAGTGCTTGCATAGTTGCAAATTAAACCAAAGACTAGATCTTGCAAGCTACAATCAGACATAATTAAACCAAAGACTAGATCTTGCAAGCTACAATCAGACAAATGCAATGTCCATTTTTGGGCTCACGTGCGAAGCAAAAGTGAGTATGTTCTGGGCCAGTGGTCGTCCGTCTGTCGTCCATCTGCTGTCGTCCATGGTAAACTTTAACGTTGGCATTTTCACGGAGACTATACAAGCCACAGTCTTCAAACTTGGCCCAAGGATACTTTGTGGCAAGACCTTTTTAAACATACCAATTTGAGTGACCTCTCACAAAGGTCAAGGTCACAGGGGATCACAAAATAGGTACAAAGATACCTGATGGTAAGACCTTTCTATGCATACTAATCTGGCTGATCACTCAGAAAGGTCAAGGGTCACAAGAGCTCAGGAAAATTTAATAGGTAAAAAATAGCCATATTTTGACAAAAGGTGTTTTTCTCAATACATTCAAACTTCAAACCAAACTTGCTACAGAGATACCTGATGGTAAGACCTGTCTATGCTACATTAGATGACCCTCGGAAGGTCAAGGGTCACAAGAGCTCAGGAATAGGTAAAAATAGTCTATTTGACACTTCAACCAACTGCTGCAGAGATACTGATGGAAGACCTTTCTATGCATACTAATTTGGTTGATCCTTGCAAAGGTTAAGGGTCACAAGAGCTCAGGAAATAAGTCCAAAATAGCCATATTTTGACAAAAGATGTTTTTTTCTCAAATACTATTCACAACTTCAAACCCAAATTTGGTACAGAGATACCTGATGGTAGGACCTAACTATGCATACTAATGTGGATGACCCCTTGGAAAGGTCATGGGTCAGAAGAGGCTGGCAAATGTGTGTAAAATGCAAATTTTTTACAAATAAAATTGTAGGTATTATCAACATGTTTGCAAAGTTTTCAATCAAATTTGGCACAAAGGTAACATGATTAGACCTTCCTATGCATACTAATTCAGTTGACTCATCGCAAAGGTCAACGGTTACCGGAGGTTGACACGTGTGAAAAATGCTTACATTTTGAAAAAAACATGCAGAGTAGAACCCAACGGAGAAAGAAACACGCTTAGAAAAGACAGTTACAACACAATTTATTAATATTTCAAATAGACAAATATAGAGATCAGTCGCTACTTATCTTCATTATCGCAGAAGGAATATTAAATAAATTGTGTTCTTACTGTCTTTTTTAAGCGTGTTTCTCCATTGGATTCTTCTCTGCATTTTACATACTTGGCAGTCACCTTTTTGGTCTGGACTGAGAAAACATGGATTTTGCTGTTGCAGAAGCCAGCCCTTATTGTCACAAAGCTCATATGTGTATGTAAATGGGTCATACACGTGAGCCATAATGGCTTTGCCTATCTTGTTTACACCCTAACTTGGTTCAAATTTGTTAATAGCGCTGCTCGGAACAACTCTAAAGTTTCCATGCTAATTAAGCTGTTAGCTATCTTAAAATGCGTCCATGCAACCATGAATAGCTTAGCTTGTTGCTAACTTGCAAATTTTAGCTGACAGATAGTTTAGCTGATGGCTAAACTACCTGTTGCGCAGCTGGGTCCAGGTTCATCTACTTGCAGACATTGCCATGAATGAAAGGTTTCAGAAAGGTTTGACCAGTATTGTGGAGGCTGTAAAAGGTTCTATAGAACACAGAAGTGGAGTGTTCATATACTATCATTTCTAGACAGATCGAGCGACTTCTATTCTCAAACTGTTAGATTCATAGTCAGCTTGAACTTCACTCTCGGTGACTAAATCAAATAGATGCTCTGTCTGTCTAGACATGATAGTATACAAACATTCTGCTTCTATGCCATTATGGTACCAAACATTATGCTGCTGAAGTTTACAATGGTGCAAATACAGAGACGGACATTTTCTAAACATTTTTAACTCACGTGCGGAGCAAATGTGAGCATGTTCTGGGCCAGTGGTCGTCTGTCCATCATCCGGTGTCTGTCCGCGTTAAACTTTAATGCTGGCATTTTCTCGGAGGCTATTCAAGCCAGTCTTCAAACCTGGCCCAAGGATACTTTGTGGCAAGACATTTAAACTTGGTACAAAGATACCTGATGGTAAGACCTTTCTATACAAGCTAATTTGGATGACCCCTTGGAAAGGTCAAGGGTCACAAGAGATTAGGAAATGGGTCACAAATAGCCATATTTTGACAGAAGATGTTTCTTTTCCTCAAATACTATTCAAACTTTAGACCCAAACTTGGTACAGAGATACCAGATGGTAAGACCTTCCTATGCATACTAATTTGGATGATGCCTCAGAAAGGTCAAGGGTCACAAGAGATCAGAAATGGGTCACAAATAGCTATTTCTTGCCAATTTTTGTTTCACCAATACTATTTATAACTTTAAACCCAAACTTGGTCTAGATATACCTTAAGGCAAGACCTTTGTATGCATGCTAATTTGGATGACCCCTTGGAAAGGTCAAGGGTCACAAGAGATCGGCAAATGATATGAAAAAATACAATTTTAGCTTTTATCAGCACTTTACTGCAAAACTTTTCAACCACATTTGCTGAAAGGTGGCTGGTAAGACTTTTCTATTTCTTACTATTTTGGTTCACTACTTGCAGAGGTCAAAGGTCATGGGAGATTGACAAAAGCGTGAAAACTTTTTGAGAAAACATCGCAGTTACAAAAGCCAACCCTTTACTTACATTAGAACTGGATCGTTCATGCACATGAGCCTTGAAGGCCCACTACCACCATAACTGTTCAAATTTACACTTCTGCAACAGATGGTTATGAAACGCTACCTAGACACAGCACAATCCAGTTGAGCACATGTCGTCTTTATATCAAGCTGACAATGACTCCATTCTATAAATACAACGCTATCAGTACGAGAAACAACGCAGGATCATAAGTGCAATTAAGTATGTGCTTTTGCTGCATGTCCAAACTGCTGTTAAAAGTTCATTAGGTGTGTCGACAAGACTTAACAAACACAAATTGTGCAGAAATGTGTCTTCAGATTTATGTGTAATGGTACTTTAAAGGCTTTGCCATTCTTGTTATAGATTCTAATGCAGTTTTAGACATGAAACTTTTTCTGCTATGCATGTAAGAACAGGTTTGATTTTAACAATATGGAAATTTCCCTATGCAAGATTTTTACTTTACAGATTTTCATCCTTCCACCAACCGGCTTTTACTCATGCTGCTGGCACACTGCAGAGTCTTTGCCATTTTTTCACACTCCATTACAGACAAGTGAAATGAACAACATAGCCAGAAGATATATTCCAAAATTTAATTATAAATTCAAACAAAGCCAGATTCCTGAGTTGCGGATCTGAAACACATCCATTGCAGTCGATTGCTTTGATTTTCGATGCATTATACAAAGGTACACTTTGCACATAAAACAATCATCCACTTCACTGCTGAGAAAAAAATGGCATATGATTCAACTGTAATAGGCGTAGATCCTCAAGAGCCCCCCCCCTCCCCCCCAAATGTGTGGGCTCATGAGAATATATGCCTCTTGCTGACACCACTTTGTATCCACATTTATTGCATAACTTGGGCTCTTGGATGTTGATTTTACAGATGTCAGATGCAATATGTGACCATTGGCCATAAAGGGGTTAGGCATTTTGGTTTTCTGTTCACTTGCAACCACAAAAGCAAGTCTATGTTCTATCTCTCCACGGTCATCTGTCTGCCATTATTTGTGGTAAACTTTAACGCTGGCATTTTCTCAGCCACAGTCTTCAAACTTGGCCCAAGAATACTTTGAGGCAAGACCTGTATAAATATCTATACTAAATTCAGTGACCTAGGGTGGGGGACAGAAATTGAGAGATTGGTCAAAATTAGCTATACATTGAGAAAAGCTGATTTTTCTCAAACACTATAGATACAAAGATACCTTATTGTAAGCCCTCTCTATGCATACTAATTTGGATGACCCATAAAAAAGGACAAGGGTCACAAGAGGTCAGCAAATGTGTGAAAATGCCATTTTTGGGGGGAGAATTTCAGTTTTATCAGCATTGCAAACGTTTAAATCCAACTTGGCAAAAAGGTAGCCGATGATAAGACCTTTCAATGCATACTAAATTAGCTGACACCTAGAAATGGTAAAGGTTATGGGGTGTTAACAAATTTGTGAAAAATGCATAAATGTTGCTGGTACAAAGGATTTATGTAAGACATCTGATTATTTGCTTATTTCAGTGACTTACGGGAAAAGTCAATGTCACAAAGGTCAGACTAATTATGTGGATTGGTCATGCATGTGAGCCATAAAGGCTTTGCCATTCTTGTTTATACTTTATACAAAGGTACACTTCGTAAGCAAACACACAGTCATATCAAATATCTTATAGACAAAAACAAACAAAAAATATTGCTTCTCATGGCATATCAAAGAAAAAGATCCTGTTCAAGTGGAAAATATGGGGCAGGGGGCTGATTGATTGTACATTGCTTAACGTCCCGACAGCAACAAGGCTTTCTCAGGACGTGCCTGCACTGCTTGTGAAAAAAAAAAAAAAAACAGAACATTGAATGTATGTCGCCAGCCGGTCAAATACATTAAATAAACCTAACACATGGGGCTAAATAAAGCTAAGACCATTTAGCAACACACATCCAATATCAAGAGCTACAGGCAGTGCAGACAGTAGGGAGAGTTTTAAAAGGGCAAATACAGGTGAATGGACAAAGGGTAGACAGAAACACATGCCCCAGAATAGAGAGAAAAACCCACCCTGTGGGGCTGACCAGGGTGACCCTGGGAACTAAAAAATACCTAACCCCACCCAAGTCCCCCAGGGCATTGATTGATTGTACATTGCTTAACGTCCCGACAGCAACAAGGCTTTCTCAGGACGTGCCTGCACTGCTTGTGAAAAAAAAAAAAAATAAATAAACAGAATATTGAATGTATGTCGCCAGCCGGTCAAATACGTTAAATAAACCTACAACATGGGGCTTAAATAAAGCTAAGACCATCGAGCAACACACATCCAACATCAAGAGGTACAGGCAGTGCAGACAGTAGGGAGAGTTTTAAAAAGGCAAATACAGGTGAATGGACAAAGGGTAGACAGAAACATGCCCCAGAGAGAGAAAACCCCCTGTGGGCTGACCAGGTGACCTGGAACTAAAAATACCTAACCCCACCCAAGTCCCCCAGGGCAGACCCGGGTGGGGTCCCACAGGGCAGACCCGGGTGGGGTAAGGCAGGGGGCTGAACAAAGATAATCACATCATTAAGACCTGTGCAGAGAAAAAAAATTGATTATAAGAAACCGATTAAAAAAATAATACTTGTGCTACAATGATGGGAATAAAAATGATGGGAATAATCAGATCAGCAGTGTCCAAAAGCTTTTAGTGAGGGCATAATCTTTGCATAAAATGTACACTCCTCATCTCTGTATAAAATGCACTTTCTCTTCTCATCTTCTCTGCAGAAAATTTACGTTATGAACTAAACAAAAACAATAACAAAAAAAACTTCATGAAAATAACTCTTATTCAACAAAACAAACCAAAACATGAAACATGAAACTGTTTCTCCTCTTTTGGACAGTCCGTCTAACACAATGCACTTGCACGGGGCACACGTCTGCCCTAAGAACCATGACCCACAAAGTCCCTTCTATATGCGAGCTGTTCTCACTGTCAAGGGTCTCTACCTTTCGTCCTTGACCTGATTCTGATGTTGAAATGTCTCCTACTGTGAAAAAGCTTCAAAAGTCTGACAATGTATCAGTGCGCTCTATAAGGGTGCTGCATACGAGTCATTGGTCTGTCAAACGTCATTTGTCATGACATATTTTTTTGTTTTTATGTAATTTTATATTTTCTGTGATACGAGTTGCACTTAATCTTCAAGACTTGAGAAAATGGTGACAAAACTAGAATTTCACAGTATGATTTCAGTCTTGCTATAATTTGTGTGAAATCAGGTTGACTTTACCTAGCTAGGTGATACACTAAGTACACCTGCATGCTCTTCTCAAAGCGCGTCGATGTGTGTGTGTGTGTGTGTGTGTGTGCGCACGAGAGTTCTCCAAACATCTCAAAGAGGCATAGATCCTCATGCGCCCAGAGGGCACTCGAGGATCTATGCCTCTTGGAGATGCGCGCATGTGTATGAGAGAGAGAGAGAGAGAGAGAGAATGCGAGAGCAAGAATTACATTGTATTTAGAGTATTGACGTCAATGTCTGCGTGGTGACGGAGTTGCTTCTTTCACGTCATCGCCACTGTCTGACTTTCTTCAGAAGTCAAGTTTTTTTACCGTTTTAATTTTTTTCCGAAAATAATTTTTACTGAAGAAGTTGAAATGGTACATAGCTGGCTAACGAACTTTATATCCAAAATTTCAAGTAAATATGACAAATATTACAGACTCTAATCTGGGTCAACCCACTTTCTACAAACTGTCTTTTATGTCTTCAAGGAGACATCCTGTTACAATATGCTCTCTTAGCCACCCCTTGAAGAAAATATTTCGCCTAGTATCAAGCTTGTGCATACTGCAATATCGGAAATTCTCGTGTGTACATACATACGCACACACACATACATACGCACACAGCGCTTCAGGCCAAATGTATGTTCAGCAGCGATGTTGGCGTAACTAGACATGACGTAATTTTTATCTTGTTACTAAAGTTGTCAGAGGATTAGGCCTACCCGCCTTTGACATCATGGAAGTGCTATTAAATTTGCCCCACTATAACCGTCCTAAAAAGTTCCTTCTATAAATAGAAGGGACTTAAATAGCACTCCATTTTCAATATCTTTGGAGGCTGTGCAAATGCCAGAGATATCAGCAGTTACACACACACACACACACACATACATGGCACCAAAACTATGTTCAGCAGCGAAGTTAGCATGGCGAGATGTGACATAATTTTTATCTTGATCCTTCACTGTCAGAGTTGGAAGCCTGCCCGCATGTGCTGCTGAATGCTCTCCACCACAACCAGGGAGCTAGGTAGCTCAGCTGGTATAGCGTTTGACTCTGGCCCGAAAGGTCGTGGGTTCGAACCCAGCTGGGGTCAACATTTGTGTGTGTGTGTGTGTGTGTGTGTGTGTGTGTTTGAGACAGCAACTAAAGCCCGTGTTTATGGATGGATAGGCTTGAAACTTTAGGATATTGTGTGATTCCCCTTGGTTTGAGTACTGACAATTCTGCCAGCGCTAGCCTCACCTATCTGGTTTGTGAGTATTTAGGATATTGTCTTTAAAAAATTATCTCGAAGCAGTTTTTACAATTTTTTTAATTAGATTACACATAATTGAGAAAATGGCCGTTTCACAAAAACCTGTTGATCTGCATTAGATTCTGTAATTTTTCTTATTCTTACTAGATATTTTGCATATAGTTAGATTACAGGAAGACATTGAATGAGTTTGGCCAGCATTGTACCTCTTCAACCTTTTGAATGATAATTAATTCATTTTCGACAATTTTTCACTCCCATAAAAAGTCAGCCCTGGAAGAGGCTGCGTGGAAGGGACCCTTGTGTGCCTTTCACGACTCAATGACAGTGACATAGCGCCAACACGTTAGCATGGGTGGGACAGAAAAAAAAATTGAATCCTGAAGCGGGGTTCTGGCGGCAGCAGAAGGCCCCCAGTAAAACAAAACAAAACAAAAAAGGCAATTTTTGGGAATGCGGAATTCCGACTGTAGCTGGAAAAGTCCCACCCATGCGTTAGTGTTATACAATGTTCCAAACTAATGCAAATGGCACAAAAAGTCAGTGTTATTCATGTGCATGGATTGAAGCAATTCTCTCCATTTCTGACAATTTGATTAGGAAGACAGTCTGTGGCTACACCAGCCCACAGAACATATAACTGGCACCATGTTTGTCAGTGTTTGTGCGGATCGGGGGGGGGGGGGGGGGGGGGGGGGGGGGGGTAGTAGTGTGGGTTAGAGTGCAGAGAGATGAATCAGAAGGATAAGCTTAAAAAAATATCTCTGACTGTTCCTAAAGAAAATCGCATGTGAGCTCAAAACAATACGGTAGCCTTTGGAATGAAATTCTCATCTTGTTTATACTGTAACTAAAAACCACACAACATGCTGAAGGTCTGGTGGGTAAATTCATAAACCACGATGTTTGCACTTACTGGCACCAGTTTCTGAAGGCACATTCTGGCGAGGAAAGCAGTACCAATTAGCCCTCTTGTGCATGCAGCCATCAGTGCTATTTACATCAGCAGTGTTTGCATGCATAAGAGGGTTAAAAATGAGAAGTACTGATTGTGGAGGTAGAAATGGTAGAAGGTGGAGGTAGAATACTGCAGTTTATAGTGATCTAATTTGTGAAGTAGAAGTAAAGTTGCCTCTTTTTGCTGATTCCACCACAAACCCACACTTCATCATTTTTTCACAGAGGTGTACACAAGTTGTTCACCTCTATGTTAAAATACTGTGTTACATTTGGATTTGTTTGGGAGAAAACATAGGTCCTGATGTAGCCATGTAAGCTTATTTTAAGAGCCAGTATGCATTATATTTGGAATCAAAATCTTTCTTCCACACACATTATGAGATAAAGGAAATACAATCTTTGAATCGTTGGTAGAACAAGGCTAGAAACAATCTGACTCATTCAGTTCTGAAATATCACAATTTATAGTTTGGCCATGACAGTTCAAGGGTGGTGATGTGGAATAGCTTGGCACCAGCCTTGAACTATCATAGTAAGTTCAGAGGACAACTCCACAAATCAGAAATTTTGACGTAATAGCTCTTGGTGTACCTGAATTGTCATGGTAAAGATATATATAGAACCTTTCAAGACCAGTTTTAGCATCCCCACACTGTATTTCCAAGTCTTACCGCGCTACGCTTTCTGGGGTATCCTGGCATACCACTCCAATTTGGGACGATTTGGTCTTTGTCTAAGTCATGAAAACAGATTCCAAACCAGCTACTTTTCACTCACTGTACAAACATTTTACTTCAAACATTTTCCGATTTTCAAACACTCGATGTTATGGACTATTCTACGGCTGTCAAGAAGGTTTACCTTTATATCGTGAGATGTTGGAAACAAGAGCCGAAGCACGCAAACTTTAGCACTGGATGTCCAAATGTCACTGTGTGTGGACTGCACTTTGTGGACATTTTTGTTTTGGGGACGCAGTTTATTTGGCAAAACCTACATCAAAAAAATTAAAGTCATGGAATTCCCACAAAACTTGACTCTGCATCTCAAACCATTCAGATGACGCTCTGTTTTGTGTCCCAAACTTTGATGTCACACATGTATCCATTTGCTGTATGAATACCCACGGTCCCAGGGCTGGTTGCACAACAAGGTTCCATGTGGGTTCCATCGAGAATATTGGAGAAAGTCAGAAACAACTCTGCATTTTACCGACTATGACCGAGTCATCCAAGAGGTGTTAAACTATTGGGTAAGAGCATTTGTTTTCATATAATCTGTATCAATGTTAGGCAGTGAATGAAAGGAGTGAGATGTTGCACAGTGCTGGTATAGCTGGAAATGAAATCAAAGACTAGATGTTGTAAGCTACAATCAGACAAATACAATGGTTATTTCTTTACACCCTAACTGTGACTTGGTTCTAACTCTTAATAATAATAATAATAATAATAATAATAAAGAGCATATATATCGCGCTGAATCCCCAGGAGCAGTGGGCTCTAAGCGCATTACAAAAACATATATGCAGAATCTCACTACCTTTAAAAAAGTTTAATCTATGCACACACATACAACTAAAACACGCATAACAAAACCATTCACAATCACAAGTTAAACACATTTTGATGATGCTGATGCGCCACCACGAAGGTGCTACATGGTCAACAAACGACTTGCACGGACCTTTCTGTTTCGGACCTGCTTCGGATTCATGTCTATGGGTCGCTCACCATAGTCCAAAATAAGTCTATGCAACTGCAGTTAGACTATGTTGTTGCCAAGTTCAGATTCAAGCTGACAGAGTCTGATGACTTGAGGGGTAACTGCATGTTGTGCAACTGGCACCAGGTTCATCTGCTTGCAGACACTGAATGAAAAGTTTAGGACATAATGGTTGACCAGTATTGCTGATTATATGGAGCAGAGACTTGGAGATTGACAAAAACCACAGTCAACAGAGTACAGACCTTCATAAACAGTTGCCTTAGAAGAATATTGAAAATCCACTGGCCAGAGAAGATCAGCAACGTCAGACTCTGGGAGAGAACAGAGCAGATAACAGCAGAGAATGAAATTGGGCGAAGAAGATGGGGATGGATCGGTCACAGTCTGAGAAAGCCAGCTTCCAGTATCACTAGGCAGGCATTGTCATGGAACCCCCAGGGAAAGAGGAAAAGAGGTAGGCCGAGAAACTCCTGGCGTCAAGACCTCCAAGCAGACATCAAGAGACTGGGAACCACCTGGAGTAGAATCGAAGGAGAAGCACAGGACAGGAGTTGCTGGAGGTCTCTCGTCGACGGCCTATACCCGGGTAGGGGTGACAGGCGTAAGTAAGTATTGCTGATGTTGTGAAAGGTTCTATAAAACATGAAGTGGAGTGTTTGTATGCTATCATTCCCTTGAGCTTTGATTGGTGACTATGAATCAAACAGTTTGAGAATGGGAGTCATGAGGTCTGTCTAGAAATGATAGTAAATGAGCTATAATATAATGCTGAACTGGAAAACAAATCACAGGACAACTGCAAAATGAAGGAATTCTGACTTTAACCCATTAGCCCTGATGCATGACAGCAAGAGATGGATCGATCATGACAATTCAAGAGTAGTGCCAGATCAGCTTGGTGCCACGAGACGAGAAGCTAATACTGGCACTACCCTTGAATTACCATGGTTAATCGACCACCTGCAACTCGTACATAATTGTAGGTTGGGAAATGCGGTCATGGGGTTAAATGAGTTCAGGCTCACTGTGTAAACCCTTTCACTGCTGAGAAAAGGAATATAATCCAACTGCAAGAAACACAGATCCTCATGAGACCCCACAATTACAGGCGTTCATGATGATATATACCTCTTGCAGACACCACAGTGTATATCCACATTCCTTCAACGGCTGGAGGTCTTTGGCGCTGAATTAACTCTTTAGCCTCAACACCCTGCACAGGAGATTGATTGACCATGATAATTCAAGGGTAATGCCATATTAGCTTGGCGCCTTTATGTGCCACGCTAATCTGGCACTACCCTTGAATTATCATGGTCAATCCACCTCCTGCAACTGGTACATAGTCGTTAAGTAACACTTCCAAAATTTGGGAAATGCACCCGTGGGGCTAAAAGGGTTAACAAAGATAATGGGAAGACAATCCATGAACACTGGTAGTGAAGGGGTACACAAAAAGCTATCCAAGGAACCACATGCAGGGCTCATAAGGATCTCCGTCTCTTGCACTTAGCTGTTGTTCCCTGTACTCTAGCACTGAAATGAAACAGCTGCGTGGTCAGGCGGACCCCTGCACCGCTTTCATCAGTTGCTCCTGTGGACTTTCCGCCAGACCCAGTTGCTGCAGCAGCGATCGTGAAGATCTGGCTGAGAACATTCTCGCTGACTTGACACATTTGGGGACTGAGGCATCACCACTCCCAGACACCTCCACCAAGTCAGGGGTAAGGGAAGCCGCAGCACAGACAACAGGCGATTCAGGGGAGATAACTGTTGATACCGGAGAAGTAGCTGCTGGTTGCGGGGAAGTAACTGTTGGTCTTGGGGAGGCAACTGCTGGCACTGAGGAGGTGACTGTTGATGCAGTGGAGGCAACAGCTGATTCTGTGGAAGTGTGCGCAATGGCTGCCCTAGAAGAAGAAGCACTCTGTGCTGCATTGAATGAGATGAGCTGCTGTAGGGAACGCACGTCCTGAGGTGCAGTAACTAACGTTTGCAATCTCTCCCCACTGGACAATTGCTGCACTGACAAGTCCTGCTTTTTGCCACGTGTCCATAGGCGTGTACCCTCACTCATGCTGGATTTGGCATCATCAGGCAAGCTAGGCAGGATGTCAGCCAGTGCAGCATTCGAAGTCCGGCCTGAGGCATCACCACCAGCATTGGGTACAGGCGCACGATGGACCTCACTAAACATGGACGGTTTAACCCCCTTGTGCATGTAGCCACCAGTACTGTTTACAGTACTGGTGGCTGCATGCACAAGGGGGTTAGGTCCAGCAGCGGTGGCTGCATGCACAAGGGGGCTAAAGCCAGAGTCCACGGGTGAGGTCTCCTCAGGAGCATGAATGATTGTCCTGGTGTGCTGAATGTTGACACGATTAGCACCGGACTTGTGTGTCAGGAAGGTTCTGGAGGGGATCAGGTCAAAACTGTCCTTGTCTATTGTGCCAGCCAGCTCCCCCTGGAACCTAGGCCCCAGCTTGCTGTCATCCCCAAGATCGCTGGTCATGTACGTCACGTCCGCATCCTTTTTCTTCACTTTCTTCTTGCCATCATTGTTGCTGACCATTTGTGATCCTGCTGGGCGCAGCGTGAAGCGAGAGGTCAGTGAGTCCATTTCACTCTCACTGTCTGCCTGAGATTCCATGAACTTGCGCAGGATGTCCTGGACAGATTTTTTCCCAGTATCAGAATCTGAGCAGGCTTCACTTTCATTAATCCCATTATCCATGTCACCATCGGTAATGTTTACAATACCAGTGGCTGCATGCACAATGGTGTTAGTTTCAAGTTTGGGTTTGTGTACAAGCATACTGTGAGAGAACCTGGCACTCCCAGCTGGTGTTTCCACTACACTGTCTGTTGCTGGTGCCTCAGTGGAGACCCTTTCACTGTCACTACAGTGTCTAGCATTCGAATCCACACCGTTCTTGAGTGGCCGAGACTCTTCTGTGCTGACCCCCTTGGCATTGCTGCTCCTCTGCCATGCCGACTGTTGCTTTGGCAAAGACTCTGCACAGTAAATTCATTCGGTATTTCAGACAAGTCATCACGGTGAAGTTTTCACTTGATCTAATGGAGCATGCTTTATCTTAACCCTCTGGCTGTTGGTAACAGTTTTTGTGCTGAAACCTCTACCAACAGCCAAAGACACTTTGGCTGTCGGCAGCGGTCTTTATCGTGATGATTCCCGCACAAATCATTGCAACAAAAACCACTGCTGACAGCCAGAGGGTAAATGTACAGAAAACTTACAATGTCCTGACACTGTGTCATCAGTCATTCTGTCCTATGATTAACCCCTTCACTTTCTCTCTGCCGATGATCGCAGATTATCCTTTTGAAAATACTAAAATCTTTGTCTCTTCAATCAGTGCCAAACAGCCCTAGCCATCCAAGCAACATGGATACAATGTGGTACTGGCAAAAGCATAGATCCTCGTGAGCACCCTCAACTACAGGGGAAAATAAGGCTGTACGTTTATGTCTCTTGCAGCTGGATTGTGTTTAGTTTTCACAGCTGTGATGGGGTTAACCTTTTCATTCAGAATACACCAGTGTGTGAAATATTAATTTTTCTCTAAAATATATTTTTTTTGAAAAATACTTACCGATGACATGACTATATGGAAGTGTCTACTACTTGCTCAATTTTAGCCTAAGAACCCGTTGTGTTACCACACAACCCGGGAGGCACTCGGGGAACCCCCAGAGGGGCCGAGAGTTGTCTCCTGTCCCTGCCCTACCGATTCCGGGTCACGTGGTAGACCAACCAGTCGGAATACTTAGCTCGCCAGCAGCAAGCGGGGCAGGTGGCAGGGTCCTCCGAGTCATGTCATCAGTAAGTATTTTTCAAAAAAATATATTTTAGAGAAAAATTAATTTGTTTCCTCAAAAACATTACCGATGACATGACTAAATGGAAGAATTGCGAGAAGGAGGAAGGTGCCACGCCCAAAACACCTACGCATAAGGGCTATAATCAGAGCCATCCTCCGTGCCGCAAACTCCCGACAATTTTAGCCAAGTGCGTACCTACGGCGCCAGAGGCGCCGTGGTGATGTCTCCCACCAGTGCGAGGTTGTCTCACTGGCCTGCCAAATCCCTGAGCTAGAAGCGGGCGAAAGTCAATTCTGCCCTCCAGCCCATGGCCGCCACGATGTCTTTGACAGCGCAGTTCCGGTCGAACGCGACGCTCGTGGCCATGGCTCGCACCTCATGTGCGCATATTTTAAGCCTCTTTGCTCCCTGCAGGGAGAGGTCCTGGTAGGCGGACTGTATGACCCAGCGTAGCCAGGAAGATATTGTCTGGGTTATAATCAATCCAGACCAAAAAGGTGACTGCCAAGCGTGTAATATGCAAACAAGTACCCAACGGAGAAAGAAACACGCTTAGAAAAGACGGGTACAACACAATTTATTAATATTTCGGGTAAATACCCTTTGTCAAAATAGACAAACAAACAAACAGAGAGATTAGCCGCTACTTATCTTCAATGGCAGAAGGAATGTGGCCGGTTGGGTACTTCATTGTCTGGGTTGAAATGTCAGTTCTGCCTGGGTTCAATGGTAGAAAGAGGCGTGAGCATCCTCTCCGGACGGCTTTGGATCGACGTAGGTAAACGCGAAGGGCGTGCACAGGATCTTGTTGCCTGGTCTCCCGGGGAAAGTTCACATTTCTCAGCGGCCGTAAGGTAATCACCTGTAGCGCGGTCAGAGGAGACCTGGTATTGGCCATGAAGGCAGGGTCCTTGAGGAGTTGCACGGAACCATCCGTTCTGAACTGCAGGCAGGCAGGGTGCGTTGACAGTGTGTGTAGCTCGCTAACTCGGGCCGCGGTGGCAAGGGCCAACAGGAAGCAAGTCTTACGAGTCACATCCGCGAAGTGGGCCGAAGGCAGCGGTTCGAATCTGGCAGAGTTAAGCCACGTCAGTACCCAGGGTAGGTCCCAGCGAGGATGAGGGCGCGGGGGACTGGACGCTGCAGGCCAAAGTGAGTCATAAGGTTGGCGAGGTCTTTGCAGTCGCCGGGGTCCGGGCGGCCGAGGTGCCGGTAGGTGTCGGCAATCATGGACAGGTACCCCCTGATGGTAATAGGGGCCAAACCTTGGTCTCCGAAGAGCCAGAGGAAGAAGTCCGCGAGCTGGGGAGTCGTCAGTTCGGTGGGGGAGAGGCGCTGGTCATCGCACCAGGAACACAGTACTCGCCATTTTCCCTCGTAGATGCGCCTGGTCGAGGGTCTGTAGGCAATAGCGATCGCTTCCACTGCTGCACTTGAGAAGCCTCTAGTGTTGAGGGCTTGCCGCACAATCTCCAGGCGTGAAGGAGGAGCCGCTCTGGGCACGGGTGGAACAGCGGCTGGCTGGGTTGCTTGAGCATGGTGCTCAGCGTAGGCAGCAGCAGGGGGGGACCCGTGGCGAGGCTGAAGAGGTCGGTGGTCCACGACCAGTTCCAGGAGAACGAGGCGACCAACAAAACGACCGCATTGCATCCTCGAAGCTTGAGGAGGACTTTGGGAACGAGAACCGTCGGGGGGTAAGCGTACACGATGAGACCATCCCAGGGAATGGAGAGCGCATCGACTGCCCAGGCAAGTGGGTCTGGGATCGGGGAGACGAAGAGGGGAAGCTGGTGATTCCACCGCATGGGGAATAGGTCAATCATAGGCATCTCCCAATCAGTGCAGATCATCCGAAAGATGTCCCTGTGGAGCGTCCATTCCATGTGCAGGAACTGGCCGCGCCAGGAGAGAGAGTCGACCAAAACGTTCAGGTGTCCTGAAATGGGTCGGACTCGGAGAGAAATGCTGCGGTCCTCGCACCAGCGCATCAGACGGTAGAGGAGCATGCACAGGTCGGGGGAGCGCGTCCTGCCCTGCTTCTGAATGTAGGACACCACCATCATGTTGTCCGATAGGACGAGTAGCTCCTGGTGACAGAGGTGAGCCTCCCGCGCCATGAGGGCTTGCCAGACCGCTTGCAGCTCCAACCAGTTGATGTGTTTGTCTGCCAGGTCCGGAGGCCAGGGGCCGGACGTAGGCAGGAACCACGGTAGTAGGTGGGCACCCACCCGGAGAGACTTGCATCGACACTAAGGGAGTGCTGAGGGGGCGGAGGGGCCAGGGGGACTCCTGAAGCAAGCCAGGAAGTGTCTATCCAATGCCAAAGATGGGGACGCAGCATCTGAGTCACCGGCACCAGGGCAGCTATGTCGCCGGAGGACGAACGCCAATGTAGCAGGATGTGCAGCTGTAGCGGCCAGGAGTAAAGACGACCGAGGGGGAGGAGATCCGCCGCAGCATTCATTAAGCCAAGAAGCTGAAGCCACACTCTGGCGGGGCCGCATCCTTCTGGGCTAACTGGCCAGCTAGGGCGGCAATCTTCTGGATCTGACACTCTGGTAAACGTACTCAGTTGAGGTCGGTTGCAAAATCCATGCCGAAATGGACAAAGCGGCGTGAGGGAGTGAGATCCGACTTACCCGCGTTGACCAGGAAACCCAACAGCGATAACAGACGAAGCAGTGCATCCCTGTCCATCGCCAGGTCGGTCTCCGACTGGTTGCATAGAAGGAGGAGGTCGTCTAAGTAGTTCGAAGTCGGACTGGAAGACGACTGTCAGGACTTGGCAACTACTACGTCCATGATGTGGGTGAACACCCAAGGGCTGAGGTTGAGACCAAATGGGAGGGCCCGAAACTGGTAGACCACACCGTCGACTGCGAAGCGGAGGTACCTCCTGGAGGCTGGGTGCATCGGGACGTGGAGATGCGCGTCGGACAGGTAGAGGCTGACCGCGAAGTCTCCAGGCTGCACGGCGGCCCTCAGGGCTCTGGCGGTCTCCATACAAAAGGTTGGAGCTGTGATATGTGTGTTCAGAGCTGACAGATCGATAATGGGTCGCCACTTTCCGCCCGGCTTGGGCACGACGAAGAGGTGGCTGTAGAAGGCTGGGGAGTCGGGGCGACGCACTACCTCCGTGGCGGCCTTCTGCAGAAGGGAGGCAACCTCTCCGCACAGGGCGGAGGCCTTGAGCTGGTCGCTCGGAATCTCGGTCCAGAGAGGGGAGCGTCGTAGCGGCAGAGGCGAGCGAAACAAAATCTGGAGGCCATTGATGATGGTGGAGCATAACCAGGGGTCGTCGGGATCTCGCTGTAGAGGGCTAGCCTCCCGCCGAAAGGAGATCCCAGAGCAGTCGGCGGGGGCTGAGGAGGGGAGAAGTCAGGGGGCCCGCCCGCGCCCAGGGCGGCGGGCAGGGCGGGGCCAGGTGGGGGCAAGGGACTGAACAGGTCTGGACCGGCCGAAGGCGGGGGTCCTCTGCGGGGTTAGAGAGCGTGCGGGAGCGGAAGCAGAGGAGGGTCTTGACGTCTGCAGGGCGCGACCCACGGCCTTGCGGGCAGCTTGAAAGCGTGGGGGGGGGGGGGGGGGGGGGG
>BTPG01000005.1:18797252-18914752 GCA_036245525.1 Semisulcospira habei
GGCCAGCGGTCGGAGTTGGCGTCCTTCACCGACTTCCACAATTCCACAAGTTGCCGAAGAGGAGTGGACCTCCAAGGGGGGCGTGACGCAACTGAGTACGCAGATCGGGGGGCATCCCACGGCAGGCTTGAAGCAAGGAATCCCAACGCATCAGGTCGCAATTAGTGGCGGCTGCCATGGCGTTGACCGAAGAATGGTACACTGCCCGGTTGGCCACTTCTGCGAGAGCGAGGAGGTCTCCAAGAAGGCGCGTGACCCGAGGGATGCCAGGCGTCCTCTATGCAGCGGATGAAGGCTTGGGTCAGGAGCTCCAGGAATCCCGAACAGGCCAAGGTATTACGGACGAGGGTCGCAGTCCTATCCAAGCCGCGGGGGAAGGAACGCTTCAGCTGAGGGGGTCCTCCCGCTTGCGCCAAGGCCGCAGGGTCCAACAGAGGGAGAGAGGAGGAAAACGACTGGGAATGGCCCGCGTACCAGGCGTGGCGAAAAGAGATGTCAAGTCCGGCCGGCCATCTACGGTCCAAGAAAAAAATTGGAGTCGCGGGTGGTGGCTTGCTGGAGGTGGGTGGAGAAAGCATCTCGCAGGTCCTTGAAGCCAGGTGGCTGGGGGAGGGACTTGAACTTCTTCACCTGATGGCCCGCGTCTACGAATGCGGAGACCTTCCTCTTGATGGGGGGGTGGGGGGGGGGGGAGGGGGCAGGCGTTTGCAGGCAGGGCTGCCGAGATGAGCCGAGAGGCTTCGTCGAGGACCAGCAGCGTCTCCACGCGAAAAGCCGACGGTAGCCTAGGGGGAGTCCGGGTCGTCGCGGGGCGAAGGCGAGTGGCTGTTGACATCGTCCAGGGCGGAGAGGGAGTCCTCAGGAAGCAATCTCAGGGCCTCATTGTCCTAGGGGTGGGAGGGCGGGAGGGTAGAGACCTCGGTAGCAGGGGCCCGACGAGAAGGCAAACGGTTATCCCGCGATGAACGGCTATCCAGCGGCAAGCCGTGCCGCCGGTGAGGAGGCGACGAATGAAACGAGGAGTGGCGAGGCAACGGGGTACTGTAGCGCGGCGGCCATCTGTCCCGGGGGGGGGAGCGACTGCGATGCCGGGAGCAGTTAGTTAGTTATTTGGGTTTAACGCCGAGCAGGCAACTAAGGCCATCTCACGGCGGGAAGGGTAAAAATCTGGTCAGCCAGACTAAAAGAAAGGTCTTAAGACATGATGTAAATATACCTTAAAAATATGTCAGGCTAAAATGTCGCACAGGTCTTTAAAGAAAACGTTGGAAGACTCTCAAAAAGGTCAAAATAATAAAAACATCATAATCTATAACGCTCAAATCTTATTAAAAATATGGCACTCTCTCAGAAAACTGAAGATCTTGTCCGGGGGCACATCCCGGAACAAAACCTTCAAGGAGTCTGCTGTGAAATGTTTATACCTTGTGTCGATTAGATCAGCACAAGACAACAAAAAATGTTGAACAGAGTACTGCTCGTCGCAGGCATAACACCATGGACGCTCCTCCTGTTTAAGTAAATAAGAGTGCGTAACATACGTGTGGCCGATGTGGAGCCGAGCCAGGACAGTCTCCTCACGGCGGCTGCCGCAGCGATAAGGT
This sequence comes from Semisulcospira habei, assembly GCA_036245525.1. NCBI lineage: Eukaryota > Metazoa > Mollusca > Gastropoda > Semisulcospiridae > Semisulcospira > Semisulcospira habei. Next base: position 18,798,857 of record BTPG01000005.1, read on the forward strand.
TAGACCGTCGGACAACTTAGGAAGGGCTTCATGCAGCTTGTTAGCTTCCTCTTTGTCCCACTCGGACTGCCACTCACGGGCTATGTACGCACTAGCCACATGTCTAAAATCACTATAAACAGTCTGTGTGTCAGGGACAGGGTCATTGCGGGCATCGTTGGCAGCAGAATCTGCGATCCTGTTGCCCTCGATGCCCACATGCCCTGGCACCCAAATAAAAATGATATCATAATATTCCTTCATCAAGTCCGCGTGGAGCTCTCTGATCTGCACCAGCAGTGGGTGGTCATTTCCCGTGCCCTGAAGGGCCTGCAAGGCAGAAAGAGAGTCAGACAGAATCAGGAAGTTCCTTTCTCTAGATCGATAAGCATGCCTGAGTGCCAGCAGAACCGCCTGCAGTTCCGCACTAAATACAGATGAGTGGTCTGGGAGGCGGTGCTTAAATGGGCGTCTAGGATGGCGAGAGGACACTGCGGCCGCAGCCACTCTCCCATCCTCAGACTTTGACCCATCGGTATAGATGCGACAATAGCCAGGAAAAATTGAAAGCAGTTCATTGAGGCTCTGTTGGTATATGGCTGGTGGAGTAGAGTCTTTCTTGTGGGCAGTCAAGTCCAGCAAGATGTCAGGAACTGGTAAGAGCCAAGGTGGAGTGATGTGTTGCAGGGATTCAGAAACTCTGTCCAGGTCCAATCCGGCCGCCTGCAGATGAGGTCGGACACGGAAAGAAAGTGGACGGACAGCTCCCGGATGGGTATCGTAAATCTCTGCAAACGATGGTTTAAAAACACAATCATAGGCAGGATTGTCTGGATGGGCCTTCAGTTTCAGAACGTAGCTGAGCATGAGGCGGATGCGGCGGAGCTTGAGAGAAGGCTCCCCTGCCTCGGCATACAGACTAGGAACTGGAGACGTCCTGAAGGCCCCAAGACATATCCGCAGACCCTGATGGTGAATTGTGTTCAGACGCTGTAGCACAGACTTGGAAGCTGAGCCATACACCACAGAGCCGTAATCCAGTTTGGACCGAACAAGGGCCCGGTACAGACGAAGTAAGACAGTACGGTCCGCACCCCAGTCAGTACGACCGACGACACGAAGAATGTCGAGAGCCTTCTGACAAGAGGTTCTAAGGTAATTAATATGGTTGCGGAAGGTAAGTCTTTTGTCAAAAATGACCCCCAGAAACTTTGCCTCCTCGGCCACCTTAATTGGCACTCCAGCAATGCTCAGGCTAGGTTCTGGAAAAAATTTCGTCTGGTTAGTAAAATGCACACAAACAGTCTTGGAGGGCGAGAACTTGAATCCATTGAGAGACACCCACCGCTGGATGCGATCAACGCACAGCTGCAAGCGCCTCTCAAGGGACGCAAGTCCTCGACCACGTGCGCACAAAGCAAAGTCGTCAACAAACAAAGAGCATTCAGAATCATCCTTGACGGCCTTTACAATGTTATTAATTTTAATACTAAATAAAACAGGAGATAGAATGCTGCCCTGTGGGACACCCATCTCCTGTTCAAAGGAGTCGGAGAGGGTGGAGCCCACACGGACATGGAACGACCGGTTAGTCAAAAAATTGTGAATAAAAACGGGCAGGTGCCCTTTAAAACCCATGTCCAACAAGTCAGACATTATGCCATACTTCCAGGTAGTGTCATACGCTTTCTCAAGATCGAAGAAAATTGCATAGACATGCTGCTTGTTGACAAAAGAATCTCGAATAAATGATTCAAAGCGGACTAAATGGTCAGTTGTACTACGGAAGCGCCGGAAACCGCACTGGAGGTCTGTGAGGAGACCCTGTGACTCAAGATGCCACACCAGGCGGGCGTTGACCAGGCGCTCCATAGTTTTACATAAACATGATGTCAAAGCGATAGGCCGGTAGTTGCCCGGGTCGGAAGGATCCTTACCCGGCTTGGGGATCGGTACAACCACAGGGAGCAGGGTCAATGATCCCATACAGACGAGCTCCTAGAAGAGGGCGCCTCCGCGGCGAAGTTGACAGGCGTCGAGAGCGGCGAGGCGAGGGAACAGCACGTCAGGAAGGAGTGCAAAAAGAAGCAGAGTGCGAAACGAAGCGGAGCGCGAAACGAAGTGGAGCGCGATGAGGACGAGGAGGGTCAGGGGTTGCGTCCGCCATCGTGGTGCGTCGTCCTGTCCTTCCGAGGGCGCTTGGATGAGCGAGAGTGTCTGGAGCCGGTGGCGGAACGGGAGGAGTCCGGTCCGTGACTGGTCTTCGAACGTCGGGACACAAGTCTCTGCTAGCCGGGCTCAATGAGGCGGACGCTCTGCCCGCTATTTGACCCCTCGGAGGAGCAGGCATGGGAATTGCCCAGGCAAAAATCATCTGAAACTAGGCCTTCAAAACCTCAGGCCTCCACGAAGCTAGACCTTGCTTTCCTGCCCAGGGACCGTAAAATCAAACGACGGGGGGTGGGGAGGGTGGGGGGTAGGCACCAGACCTTCCTTCCTGGGGCCAAAAAATCAAACAACGGGGGTGGGGGGTAGTCACCACGACGCCTTCATTTCAGGGACCCCCCCCCAAAAAAAAATCGGCAAATACAATGCACGTCTGCCTACCTAGGTTTGCTGCGCGGCGTGGCGCACTCGGCCACCAGTGCGGGTCGCGGACACAGCCTGCCGCGTCATATCCTGCCCGCGATGTTAAACCGGTGCTCTGCTCATTTTGCTAGCCACAATGTTTTTTTCCCCGGAGACGCTTTTTATTTTCGTGGACAATCTCTTCTTTTTCGCGGAATCTCACGGAATTCGTGGACAATTCCCATGCCTGAGGAGTCAGCGGGCTTCTCGAGGAAAGACATACCAGGACTGCCAGCTGAAAAGGTACGTAACGAATCGCGACGCTTCAGGCCGGGCTCAGTGAGGCGGGCACTCTGCCGGCTATTTACTTACTTACTTACGCCTGTCACCCCTACCCGGGTATAGGCCATCGACGAGAGACCTCCAGCAACTCCTGTCCTGTGCTTCTCCTTCGATTCTACTCCAGGTGGTTCCCAGTCTCTTGATGTCTGCTTGGAGGTCTCGACGCCAGGAGTTTCTCGGCCTACCTCTTTTCCTCTTTCCCTGGGGGTTCCATGACAATGCCTGCCTAGTGATACTGGAAGCTGGCTTTCTCAGACTGTGACCGATCCATCCCCATCTTCTTCGCCCAATTTCATTCTCTGCTGTTATCTGCTCTGTTCTCTCCCAGAGTCTGACGTTGCTGATCTTCTCTGGCCAGTGGATTTTCAAAATTCTTCTAAGGCAACTGTTCATGAAGGTCTGTACTCTGTTGACTGTGGTTTTTGTCAATCTCCATGTCTCTGCTCCATATAGGAGAACTGCTTTTACATTGGAGTTGAAAATCCGGACTTTGGTGTGTTGTGACAGCTCTCTGGAACTCCACACTTTTTTCAACTGGAGAAAGGCTGCTCTGGCTTTACTGATTCGTGCTCTGACATCTGCATCAGTGCCGCCTTTTTTGTCTATGATGCTCCCGAGATAGGTGAAGGACTCCACCTCCTCCAACGGGGTGCCAGCAAGCAAGACTGGTTCTTCCCTGGTTGCGTTCAGCCTCATTGTCTTTGTTTTCTGTTTGTGAATGGTGAGGCCCACTTGGGACGAGATGTCAGCAAGCCTCGTGGTCTTGTCCTGCATTTGTTGATGAGTGTGGGACAGTAATGCCAAGTCGTCTGCAAAATCGAGGTCGTCAAGCTGTGTCCACAGTGTCCACTGTATTCCACTTCGTCTGTGCTCTGTGGTCATCTTCATGACCCAGTCTATGGCCAGTAGGAAGAGGAACGGAGACAGCAGACACCCCTGCCTGACACCAGTTCTGACCTGGAGCTCTCTGGTGAACTGCCCTTCGTGGATCACGCGACATGTCATGCCATCATAGCTGCTCTTGATCAGGCGGACGAGCTTTGTGGGTACACCGTAGTGTCGTAGGAGTTTCCACAGAGTCTCTCGGTCCACACTGTCAAATGCTTTCTCATAATCCACAAAGTTGACGTACAGCGGGGAGCTCCACTCCAGAGACTGTTCCACGATGATGCGGAGAGTGGCGATCTGGTCTGTACATGATCGGTTCTTCCTGAATCCTGCTTGCTGGTCTCTCAGCTGGGGGTCAACGGAGCTCTTCATTCTCTCTAGGATGATCCTGTTGAAGACCTTTCCTGGTACTGACAGCAAGGTGATTCCTCTGTAGTTGGAACACTTGCTGAGGTCGCCTTTCTTGGGAAGCTTGATTAGGTACCCCTCCTTCCAGTCAGCTGGCATCACCTCCTCTTCCCAGATCTTTCCAAACAGTGGGTACAGCATCTCCACTGTTGTCTCTAGGTCTGCTTTCAGAGACTCCGCTGGGATGCCATCTGGCCCTGCTGCTTTGCCATTCTTCAAAAATGCCACTGCTTTTCTGATCTCTTCCCGGCTGGGTCTGTCACAGCTGATGGGTAGGTCGGTCTCTGCCGGCTGGATGTCGGGGGGGTCGGGTGGGCTAGGTCTGTTCAGTAACTCTTCAAAATACTCGGCCCATCTGTCGAGTTGGTCTGCTCTGTCTGCAATAGGCTTGCCTTCTTTGTCTTTTACTGGTCTTTCTGTATGGCCATACTTACCCGACAATCTTCTGGTAATGTCGTAGAGCTGTTTCATGTTGCCGCTGCCTGCTGCCTTTTCTGCCTCTGCTGCCAGGCTGTCTGTGTAGGCCCTCTTGTCTGCCCTGATACTCCTCTTCACCTCGCGGTTGGCTTACCAGTATTCCCCCTGTGCCCTTACTATGGCTGCTCTCGTGCGACTGTTGTTGACCGCTGCTTTCTTCTGCTTCCTCGTTTCTATCTTCTTCAAGGTCTGTGCCGACAGCCAGTCCTTGTGGTGGTGTTTCCTGAACCCTACAGTGTCTTTGCAGGTTGAGTTCAGCGCCTCTCTAACTGCCTTCCACTGCTGCTCTGTGGTGACCACCTCCTCTTCAATTACTAGCTCCTGTAGCGCTTGAAACCGGTTGGACAGCACCAGTTTGAACTCTTCTCTAACTCCAGTTTCTCTCAGGAGGCCTACATTATAGCGCTGTCTTCTTGTTGTCTCTGTGCGGCTTTTCTTTAGCTTGAGCTTCATTCTTAAGGTAAGCAGATGGTGGTCTGAGGCGACATCTGCTCCCCTCCTCACTCGAACATCTTGAAGGGATCTTCTAAATTTCTTGCTAATGCAGATATGGTCTATTTGGTTCTCTGTTGTATGGTCAGGTGAGACCCAAGTTGCTTTGTGTATTCTTCTGTGTGGGAAGATGCTACCTCCAATGACAAGTCGGTTTAGAGCACAAAAGTCTACAAACCTCTCCCCGTTCTCACTCATCTCCGAGCCTAGTCCCTGTCTCCCCATCACCTCTTCGTATCCGGTGTTGTCCTCCCCTATTTTGGCATTAAAATCGCCCATGACGATGGTGATGTCTCGCTCCGCACATTTGTCCACGGCACTCTGGAGTCGGTCGTAGAACTCTTGTTTCTCTTCCTCTTCACTGTCATTGGTGGGCGCATAACACTGGATGACGTTCAGCTTGAGCTTTTTCTTGGTTCTAAAGGCTGCTGTTATAATTCTTGGCCCAAGAGGTTCCCAGCCCATCAGCGCTCTCTGTGCCACTGGTGACAGCATGAGTGCTACTCCTTCTGTATGGGGGGCATTCTCCTCTTCATGACCTGAATACAGAATCATCTCCCCACTTAACAGCCTTTTCTGGCCAGACTGCGTCCATCTGGCTTCACTGATGCCTAGCAGGGAAAGGTTGTACTTTTGCATTTCCGCTGCTATCTGGGCGGCCTTGCCGCTCTGGTACATGGTCTTGACGTTCCATGTGCCCATGGTTGTATCCCTGGATAGAGAGAGGCGGCTCGGTCCTGTGGCTTCCGAAGACATCCGGCTTTCACCACAGGACGTCATAAGTCTTCTAGTAGAAGAACCTTCCTCCTCCAGGAAAGGAATTACTGTTAGTCTTTTCGTCGGCATTTTTGTAGCTATTTCCTTTTTTGCAGGGTGGGGAAGCTACCCCCACGCCCAACCCCCTTACTAGGAGGACCAGGGGTTTTCTGTCAGGGTCACCTTCCCTTAGACCATGTTGGTTCACGGCACCTTATTTCATTCGGTGCACCCCTCTCACGAGGGACCCCCTATCCACCACCCAGGGGACGCGCCTCAACGCCGTATGGTCCCAGCGCGAGGGCCGGCTATTTGACCCCTCGGAAGTGTCAGCGCGCTTGGCAGTGGGTGGAGTCCTGTGGTACGCACCGAGCGTGTGTGTCCGACGTGTTGTCCGTTCCAAAAGGCCGGGTCGGGATCGTGCGGTCACTTCTCCGGAAGCAGAGGGGGCGGCAAGGGAGCCGGTCGGTCGCTAGCTGGCGTCAGGCGCTCGCGCCGGTAGAAACTCCACAGGTGAGACCACCGCAGCTTGGCCCAGGACGAGCAGATATCACAGTAGTGGTCAGAGGAGCAGCCAGCACAGGGTAGGCAGACCGCATGGTTATCCGTCGGCCACTGGAAGTCGCCTCACCGGGAGCATGTAAGCACCTGGGAGCTGCAAAACATATCAGGCATGCTAGGCGACCGAGCGTGGGCACCTGAGAGAACAATACGAGCGCAAAAGGTGCCTCTGGCCAAATCAGCTGCAACACATGTCCGACACAACCCGCTAACGGCGAGGGCACAAGGGGCCCCGCCAAGCTAAGACGAGCGTCAGGTGCACAATGATACAATAAAGTACAAGCGAAACGAAGCGCCTCTGAACAAAGCTGGCGCTAACCACCCGCTAACGGCGAGGGCATGAGGGGCCCCGCCAAGCTAAGACGAGCATCGGGTGCAAAGTTACACGAAGTACGAGTGAAAAATGAACGCCCCAGACACAGCTGGAGCCCAGCTCGGGGGCCAGCCGAGGGGTGTTACAGCTACCGTACCTCTCAGACGAAGCGGGGATTGGTGGGGGGGGGGGGGGGGGGTGGGGGGGTGGGGGGGGGGAGTGGGGGAGGGGGGGGGGGGGGGAGAACCTCCATAACACCCTCACAGTGCAACGGCGGAGGGGGGAGGGGTCCCAACCTAGACAGAGCCACAAAGACCGGGCCACACCAGGCAGGCGCAGAAGAGGCGAACGGTAGCACAAGCAATGAAGCCCACGCAGCAGAAAGAAGAGGCAGTGGAGAAGCTCCAAGTCCAAAAGAGCGCAAGCAAGAAGACCGGGCGAACCGGTCACAGCGAACACAGTAGAGTCCAAGGCTAACGCTGAACACGTTTTCACAGTGCGAGCTAAGTAGAACGACTGGTTGGTCTACCACGTGACCCGGAACCGGTAGGGCAGGGACAGGAGACAACTCTCGGCCCCTCTGGTTCCCCAAGTGCCTCCCTGGTTGTGTGGTAACACAATGGGTTCTTAGGCTAAAATTGAGCAAGTAGGAGACACTTCCATTTAGTCACATCATCGGTAATGTTTTTTTAGGAAACAAAAGTTTGACTAAAATAGTTCAAGGGTAGCGACAGAATAGCTTGGCACCTCTAGCACCACGCTATTCTGGCACCACCCTTGAACTAAAGCCTATATCCTTATTTGTAAGTACTATAATGTAGCTTGCATATGGCAGTGTACAAATTTGAAGCTTTTAGCCTCAGTATGATATGGGTTAATAAAGGACTCTCTCACTGTCAGCAACTACTCCTTTGATCTTCATACATTTCACGTCTGTGTACAGTGGCGTCCAGTTAACACAAACTCGCTTTACATGAATTTCCGGTTAATGCAAACCGTTTTTGCATTCCCGGCCGACGGCCTTCTTATTCTGTATTAAAATTTCACTGATAACATGAAATGCTTAACACGAAATTTTGCTTTACACGAAGCTGGTTTCGGTTCTCAAGCAGGGCAATTTTACTATTATTCACTTGTTTAACACAAACACAGATTCCATTCACCGAAAACCAATTCACGTGTCGCTCTCACGCTGTAGTACACATGACAGATCAGAGCGAACTCTAGTCTGAATAGCCTTCGGCTGTTGTAATCCGTCTTCTCATTGGCTAGCATTTCTGAACTGTATTCATATTGCATCATTCGTGTACCAACACAACCTTTTTACCGATGCAGGATTGTACTTCAGCCTGTGTTGCTTTTACCTGATGGATTGTAACTTACTATGGATTTTACCTGATGGATTTTACATTAAATACGCAAGCTGAACACGTTTCCTTGTGTTTTCCTAGCGAGCTGAAAGTATGTATATAAAGTACGATAATGTGCACTTTTAACCTCGTACTCATTCACACATACATCTCTTAAACACTTTCTCCTTGAGGGTCGTGATCAATTTTGATGCCATATTGGTCAACACGAAATACATTTAACACGAAGTGTTTTTCCGGGTCCCCAGAAATTTGTGTTAAGCGGACTCCACTGTAGTTAACTACAGCTTATGTTACACCTATTGCGTCTCTGCACCACGTGCGGCCCTAAAAGAATGTGAAAGAGTTGGATACCCTGTGGCTCTGGTGCGTCTCTGACAGAAAGGGCCGTTGATGTCATAATTATGAAACTATGCAATCTGGTAAATTTTTTCTGCAAAGTTTCACTCATGATTCTGTACTTTGAGCTAAACTTTGCAATTACATATTCATGAAAAGAGAAAGTCCAGACCATGAAGGCGATTGCCTAGCATGTAAAATGCAAGAAAAAAAAAACATTAAAAAAACATGCTCAACCCTTTGGCTGTCAGTAGTGTTTTTGTCGTGATGGTTCCTGCACGAATCATAGTGACCAGTATTGCTACTGACAGCCTAAGGGTTAAGAAAGACAAAGACAAAACATTTAGTCTCAGTTTTTTTTTGTGTGTTTCTTTCTTTCTGTCTTGCATGAAACGAAAACACAACAAAAGGTAACTTACTGCGCCCACTGCCATGCCAGATGGTGTCATGACTAGCGATGACAGACGGATGGACAACGCCATCACAGTTTTCCCACAGGCCATGCTTGTCAGCTTTAGGGCCAGCCACGTACCTGAGGGGGGTACGTGGCCTTTGTGACGCCTGCTCCATGACTGTGGCTTGCACCATCTTGGGTAGCTCAACAAAGTCTTGTGGCAACAGATATTGTTTTTGCTGGGACATAACAAACATCATAACCTCAATGTTCATTCAACCCAACACATTACAGCATATGACAAAACCATGAAATTCAAGGATTGTGCTGCCTTCCCTGGCATTAAACTTATCTCTCACTACCCCTTAACTCATTTAACCCCAAGGCTGTATTTCCCAAATTTTTGAGGCATCAGGTAACTGTGTACCTGTTGCAGGAGATGTATTGACCATAATTCACAGGTAGTGCCAATTAGCTTGGCGCCAAGCTAACCTGGCTCTACCCTTGAATTATCATGGTCAATCCATCTCCTCCTGTAGTGCCTTGGGGCTAAATGAGAAACTACCATTAAAATAACATGCAGACAAACAATACCTGCAAAATTTTAGCCTGTGCATCATTGGCATCACGGACTTTCTTGAGGTAGATGTCTACGCCCAGTATAAACTCGGTCTGCATTTTCTCCATCAGTACCCGGCGCAGGTTCAGCAGGTGTACCACGTGCTTGTATGCCGCTTCTAGCAACCGACAGCTGGCCGGACGCAACTCCCACACCTTCTCATCCTTCTGTGGAGATGGAAACACAATTACAGGTCAGCCTCAGTATATTGTGGTACCCGGGATCTATACAAAGTCAGACCACGTTATTCACGATCAGGTTATTGTACTGCAGATCTTACACAGATGCGTTAAGAAAAACCTCATGATGAACAAAAGGTCATCAGGCGGACATCAGACTTAGCAGGCCAGGACCTTTTCTCAGAGCCAGAGACATGTGCACATCATATATGATACAGTGGTACACTGGAGCACATAACACTGAGGCTGACGTATAATTTATTGTCACTGACTGACTGACCAAATGACGGACTCTTTCATTGCTTAGTTGATTTTGTTTAACTCATTCAGCCCGACATTCGTATTTCCCAAATTTTGGAGGCGTCATCTAATGAATATGCTCCCGTTGCAGGAGATGGATCGACCATGATAATTCAACGGCAGTGCCAGATTAGCTTGGCGCCGACGTGCCAAGCTAATCTGGCACTACCCTTAAATTATCATGGTCTACCCGTCTCATGAGAACCTATGCATCTTGTCAATGTTACAGGCTTGATGATGGACTACAGTTTAACCCTCTGGCTGTTGGTAGCGCTTTTTGTCACGATGATTCCTGTGAAAGGAGCTACCAACAACCAAAGGGATAACCCCTTGTGTATGCAGTCATCAGCACTGAGAACAGTACAAGAGGCCGCATGCACAGGCAGGTTACAATTTCCTGACAAAAAAAGACTCTTACCTCTGGGTGCTCCTCTCGTACTAGCATGATGTGCACTTCTTCAGGTGGGAGGTGTAACTGTTTCTGCAGACACTCTCCCAGCCCGGCCACATAGCGAGGTAACGAGCTGCTACCATGTTCAAGCCGAAACACCATCACCACTGCTACCTGTCAAAAAAACATAAAAACAAACTTAAAGGAAGACAAGAAAGGCAAAGCCATTGTGGTTCATGTGTATCACTTATTTACATATGTGTGACTTTTGTGACAATAAGGGCTAGCTTCTGCACCAGCAGAATCCATGTTTTCTCAAAATGTAAGCATTTTCACACATCTGTCAACCCCCGTGACCCTTGACCTTTGCAATGAGTCAACAAAATTAGTATGCACAGAAAAGTCTTATCATCAGCTACCCATGGGCCAAATCTAATTGAAAAATTTGCAAAAAATGTTGATAATACCTACAATTTTATCAATAATTTGGCATTTTACACACATTTGCTGGCCTCTTGTGACCCTTGACCTTTCCAAGGGGTCATCCAAATTAGTATGCATAGAAAGGTCTTCTCATCAGGTATCTCTGTAGCAAATTTGGTTTTGAAGTTGTGAATAGTATTTGAGAAAAAACATCTTTTGTCAAAATATGGATATTTTGGACCTATTTCCTTAACTCTTGTGACCCTTGACCTTTCTGAGGGATCAACCAAATTAGTATGCATAGAAAGGTCTTACCATCAGGCATCTTTGTAGCAAGTTTGGGTTTGAAGTTGTGAATAGTATATATATATATATATATATATATATATATATATATATATATATATATATATATATATATAAAAATTATATAAAAATATAGCTATTTTTGACCTATTTCCTGATCCTGTGACCTTGACCTTTGTGAGAGGTCACTCAAATTGGTATGTTTTGAAAGGTCATAGCACAAAGTATCCTTGGGCCAAGTTTGAAGACTGTGGCTTGAATAGTCTCCGAGAAAATGCCAACGTTAACTTTCCCATCGTAACAGTGCTCAGCTAGTCAGTTCCCTGCAGATGTAGCAGGAAAATGATGCGTTCCCTGGTGAAGTGCGTTTTTGGGGTTGATTGAATTAATTTTCACAGCCTCCTAAACTAACAACCATAGATAAATTGGGTATCATTGGAAAGAGCATTAAAAGTACTTTTAAAAAATGTGCATGTTTAGTGGGAAGTCGAACCAATATGATTATAATAATAAAATAATAATAATAATAATAATAAAAGTAATTTGTATTGCGCCTAATCACCAGGGTGCTCTAGGTGCTTTACAATCACAGTAATGAAACACAAAGCAAAATACAAAAACAAACACATACAGCAACAACAAAATAACAAACATACATTGATTTACAAGGAGCAGAAAACTCACGCACACACACACACATGTATACACACACACGATCATCCGGCAGACAAAATGGTCTTTAAGTATATGCAACAGAAAAAAAGGTGTCTTTTAAGCTTGGATTTAAAAATGGAGAGAGATGATGAGTGACGCACGTCAGCTGGGAGTGCGTTCCATGTAATGGGACAAAATACGAAAATGCACGATGACCTTGAGTGACCTTATTACGTCTAGGGATAAGGAAAACACGAGTGTCTGAAGCAAAGCGTAGTGAGCGGGATGGTGTATACAGCTGAACAAGATCAGATAAGTAAGGAGGGGCAAAACCAGAGATGATGTTGAAACAAATAACACAGACTTTATACTGAATTCTATATGAAACTGGCAGTCAGTGCCAATCAGCTAGTAGAGGCATAATGTGTTCAAGTTTCGGTACACAAAAAATCAGACATGCAGCACAGTTCATGACTCTGGATTTGGTCAAGAAGGTTTTGCGGAACACCGGACAAAAGAGAATTGCAATAGTCTATGCAACAGAACAAACATGGTGAGCAACAAATTAATGAAAAATAAGTTTTGGTAGCAACATTGTTAGAACATGTAACAAAAAAACCAAGATGTACTCACCAACATAGCACTTAGCAGAAATTTTTATTCCACAAGCAAAGAAATCACACAAATTAGAAAATGCAACTGTTGTGAAATATGCCTGAACAGTCCTTCAGAAAGATGATGAGAACACCTCTCACAACACTGCCTTCAGCCACACACACTGAAAGTGAAGGCATGATTGTACACATCCAAAACAGATCTAACCACTTTCACAAGTGCCTTCAGAATCTGCAGAGCACTTCACATTAATAAACCTGTTGAAGCTTGAACACTATCATATTACAGTTTCAATAGGGATGCCATCGCTAGTTCTGGAAACAATGAGTGAGTTGCAAGAAATTCACGCTGACAGTGACTAAACACATTCCATTCCCACGAGGGCAGTCACTTTCGGAGAGAAATGGTTGGTGAAACATATTATAGTGGTGCTTCCCTTTGACCGTCTTCTCTGCTTCATGCGATTTTTAAAAAATGCAATGCGATCCTGGTCGTGTCGGGGCAGTGCATGCCATGAGTAGAATGCGACCAGGGTCACGTAACGTTGGCTGGTGCAAGTGCAGCTAACGTGACAAGGGTCACGTAACGATGGGAAAAAGTTAAAGTTTACCACGGACGACAGACGACGGACGGACGGACGACCACTGGCCCAAAATATAGACTCACTTTTGCTTCGCACGTGAGCCAAAAACCCATGTGTACTATAATGTGAACATGCCTGGAATCAGGTAAAGGAACCACCGTTTCTGCAGAAACTTTACCAGTCCTCAAAAAACACGCAAATATTTTACAAAATGCTAGATCACAAATCTTAAAATTTTACAAAAAATGTGTGTGCTTGTGTGTGTGTGCATGCTGAGGGAGGGGAAGTTGTTCTGGCCAGAGATGGTACTCTCCAAAATTAGCATGATGGGCTCAAGAACCTTTTCCTCAGTGAACTTTGCGCCTCTAAGTCAAATAGAACAAGAAAGGCAAAGCCTTTTTGGCTCACAAGTGTGACAAATCCACATAATAAGTGATCTTTGTGACCTTGAATTTTCCAACAGGTCACTGAAATGAGCAAGCATTCAAGTGTCTATACATAAGTAATGGGTTGGCTTCTGTACCTGCAAAATCCAAGTTTTCTCATACTGCATGCAGTTTGTCACAAATCTGTCAAACCTCTGTGAACCTTGACCTTTGTTAGGGGTCAACTAAATTAGTATGCATAGAAAGGTGTCATCATTAGCTACCTTTGTGCCAAATCTGACTGAAACCTTGGCTAAAACCACAATTCTATAAAAAAAATATTTAAAAAACTGGCATTTTCCACACATTTTCTGACCTCCTGCGACCTTTGAACTTTTCAACTTTTCATCAGCTACTTTTATGCCATACTTGATTGAAAAGTTTGCAAAAATTTTGACAACAAGAAAAGCAAAGCCCTTATGGCTCAGATGTATTACCACATAATAAGTGTGACCTTTGTGACCTTGACCTTTCCAACAGGTCACTGAAATGAGCAAGTGTTCAATTGTTTAAAAATAAGGGTTGACTTTTGCATCAGCAAAATCTGGGTTTTATAAAAATGTATGCATATATGCATTTTTCACAAATTTGTCGACCCTTCTTGACCATTGACCTCTGTCAGGGGTTGACTAAATTAGTATGCATAGAAAGGTGCTGTCATCAGTTACCTTTATGATAAATTTGATTAAAAAGTTTGCAAAACCTTTTATAGAAACTACAATTCTATCAAAAACGGGCATTTTCAGACACTTGCCAAGCTCCTATGACCCTTGTACATTGTCCTTTCCGAGGGGTCAGCCAAATAAGTATGTATAAATAAGTATTATAAAAAGGCCTATCACCAGGTATCTCAATAGCAATTTTGTGTTTGAAGTTAAAAATAGTATTTGAAAAAAATATTTGGTCAAAATATGTCTATTTTTACCCCTTTTTTCGTGACCCTTGACCTTAACGAGGGAACCACTAAATTAGTATTCATAGAAAGGTCTTATCATCATATACCTTTGTGCCAAATCTGACTGAAACCTTGGCTGAAACCTTCTATCAAAAAATGGCATTTTTCACACATTTGCCAACCTCCTGTGACCTTTGAACTTTCCGAGGGGTCATCCAAATTAGTATGCTTAGAAAGGTCTTACCATCAGGCATCTCTGTACCAAGTTCAGCCTTGAAGTTGAAAATAGTATTTGGGGAGAAACAATTTGTGTCAAAAAAGAGAGGTCACTGAAACTGGTATGTTTAGAAAGGTTTTACCACAAAATACCCTTGGGCCAAGTTTGAAGTCTGAGGCTTGAATAGACTCTGAGAAAATGCCAATATTAAAGTTTACCATGGACGACAGACACTGGACAAACGACAGATGGCCCATTAGATAGACTTAGAAGAAAAAAAAAAATGACAAAAAACACCCTTGACCTTTCTGAGGTGTCATCCAAATTAGTATGCACAAAAGGCCTTACCAGCATGGTTCAGTGTTCAAGTTTGAAATTGAAAATAGTATATGAGAAAAATAAGTTTTAGTCAAAATATGGCTTTTTTTTTTTTACCTTGACCTTTGAGAGAGGTCACTGAAATTGCTAAGTTTAGAAAGGTTTTGTTGCAAAGTGTCCATGGGACAAGTTTGAAGTCTGAGGCTTGAACAGTCTGCGACAAAATGCTAAAATGTTAAAGGGGCCCCCCTGACCTTTTTTAATGCTTCAGTTCGCAAAAAGCTTTTACTGGGATACAGTATACATACCCACTTAGACAGTGACCCACCGGAATCTTGTGACTGAACGCCATGAAAATAAATTGCTTCTGATAGGCCATGGTAGCTGATGTCATAACTATTCTATATGACCTTAGGTCATCTGAGTTCATCTACAGTACTGAACACCAAAAGGGGTCAGCGCGGTGCTTTTCAGATTTCGATCAAAATAAGGCATGTAGTGACATTTTTGTTGTTGCAATGCATTAAGATAATGTTAATGTATAAATTTGTATATTGTGGGCTATCTGTATGATGAATTTAATTGTGAACTGATAATAAAATGTTGAAATAGTGGCCCAAAATGGCTTCCCAATAGAGGAACGGTATCAGTGGGTGAACTCAGATGAAGATTGTGACTACATCAGTGCATCACTACAATAAATTATTTTTTTAATTTAGGCTTCATACATTGAAAAATCAGTGCTAAACCTTTTTTTTTCACTTTAGATTTGGATATTGACACATTTATGGACGAAAATTGGTGTTTCCGATGCATAACGAAGTGTCCCACTGCAACATATTTTTTCACTTTTCCAAAGTCGGCAACAAGATAAGATCCGCTTGTCCACCATGTGCATCAACAAACTATACCCAAAATACTTCATTTTGCACCATAATAGGTTACAAATATTCGAAGGATTTGGATGCTGAGAATTTTTTTATATCGCGGTGTCCCAAATGTCACGTCTGAAACGCAACCCAAAACGATCGCAGAAACTCGTTCAAAACTCGCTTTCCGACAGGTTTGCTTGTGTTGTGGGAATTCCCCAGGAAATTTCACACAAACTGATGATGTTTACACAGAAAATCCATAGACATTTTAGTCCTGGTATGCAAAAAACAGTGACGCGTCCCGACTTCCGACCACCATGCGCCTGAAACATGTGCGCCTCATACGGTTTGAATCTCCAACTGTTACCAAGTATCTTGGACCATCTGCATTAACGGTTGGCATTTTTATATTCTTTTATGTTCCATGCATCAATCTAAATCATTATTATTTGCATGTTTGTATTTTTATAGGAGATAACAGTTGTTAAATAGAATGTGCTTACGTTTACTCTCTGTGTCTCGTGGAACATCGGTAATGAATTTGGGGACATTTTCATCATTTTCAAACAAATCTGAGACAGCACCAAAATTAATTTTGTGTGCAATGACTATTATTATGCATAGTGTTCATCAATCGTGTAGTGATTATTTTCTAAATGCCTTCAAACCTAAAAAGAATTCTTGTTTGTTTAGGACATGTCATGTGACGTCACGATTGCATTTTTGTGTAAAGTCCCATGCAGCATCGGACACATGAACGTTCAGACTTTTAGGATTGTGAAAAGACTAAATCATAAAAAATGTATCGTCTTTGAGAGCTTAATTTATTAGTGTAGTGAACCATCTGTGTTTGCTTTCTTTTTACAAATCACTGAGCATTCAGATGGTAAGTCTAGGTTTAGTAATCTCCGTTACGGACACATTCTGGGACGTCATTCCTGCTTGGAACGGAATCCTGATCAAACTGCCTACCATTACCATTAGTGTTTGCAATATATTTCTGCATATATATCTATATTTTATGAGATATCTTATGCTATCAATAACTGCATGTCCATCAGACCAGAGCAACTGGAAATGACACCTAATAACAAGTCAAAACAAGTGTTCTTTCATTCATGGTGTCCCGTGACATCTGAAATATCATAACTAACAAGTGTAATATTTAGGAGATATGCAACTATTATAATTTTATTGTTTTTGGTTCCCATATTGTTTCACTTGTTTTATACCTTGCTTGTGCTTAACTACTGGAAAACATCTGTTCTTGCTTTTGTGGTGAAATGATTTGGTACGACATTTCAGATGCTACGGTGTCCCAAGTTTTGACGCAGCTCTAACCGTTCGTTTAGTTGATTTATTTTCTAAAATCACCTCAAAACGTATATTTACTCTTTGACTGAACATTACATGTTCACAAAATGGTGCATATTTAATTTAATTAGAGTGGGTGCATTGCATGTGTCCCTATGGTGCATCCGAAATGGGTATCATACCCCCCTCAGTCGATCCTCAATTGTGTCAACACAGAACAGATTATTTATTTTCTTTTTTCGATTTGTATTTATACTTTGTCAGACATGTCTAAAACAGGCATTGTTTCATCTGTAGCATTTTTTTTTTCATCCTATTTTCCCACTTTTGGTGCTCAGTACTGTAGATGAACTCATGTGCATAATTGTAACCAATCAGAGACAAGATGGCGGATGAACCAGCGAAGAAACTTGAAAAGGAAGTATCAGTCGACTCGCGCCGGCCGACAATGACAGACTCGGAACTGAAGAGAAGAAAGAGGAAGAGAGACAAGATACCCCTAAGTAGAATTGACATTGGACAAGGGAATATAGAGCTTGGCTTGACTGCCCATCCAGAATTTGTCGCTTTCCTGCTACTGATGTGAATCAGTAAGTAATCTACGGTCTTTGTCGATCTTCCTATAGTTCCGCGAGCGCTCGTGATTTTCTCATGATCTTCAGTAGAATTTATCTCTTACTGATTTTGCAAGATTTTAAACCTATTTTATCATAAAGTTACGAGCTAGTTATCAGATTTTATGCTGCAAAGATCTGAAAACTACGGTGGGTGTCAAAATTGCAGCATATTGCTGGTCGTGACACGTTTTTGTCTGTGCGGGCTCTCATTCACTCGATTCACAGAGGTAGTGTTTCTGCTGCGATGGTGCATTTGTCGTTTCCAGAGATGCTTTCAGTTACGTAGACTTCAATGTGTGAGATGTGAAATAGCAGTGCAGAAAGTGGGTATAAATACCACCATGTTCTGTTTCGTGTTCCGAGGGATAAAGGATCAAAGGTAAACTAGGCGCCGTGGACGCTGGCTCAGTTGCTTGGCGCGGAGACCGAGTCGAACAAGCCATGCCCCCAGCCGTGCATGGATGATGCAGCACGATCGTTACTAGTAAATACTAGCAGGTCAAGCGGAACCCGCATTGTGATTTTGACAGTATAGCGTATATGGAACTTTAAAGCTTACAAAGGACACCAGACAACAGACACCGGATAGATGACTGATGCCCAATTATATAGACTCACTTTTGCTATCGCGAGCGAACCAAAAATGTGAACGGGTAGTTGAGGGTATTCAAATACTGTCGGCCAACTATCATCTGTGCTCCAATACCCAGCTTAATTACATGTGTGAATGACCAACTGTCACAACAAACAATAAATTACCTGAGTGTCAAAGATATTTCTCAGCTTAACCCCATACTGGTGATGCATTATATCTGATGGTTGTCGACAATCATGTATAACCTGCAACAGACATAGGCTTTATTTAAACTGTGTTATGTGAACACACATATATGTTATCCATGCATATTAATTACTATGGTCAGTTAAACCTATTTAACCATGACACACTAAAGCAAACGGATCGACCATGATAATTCAAGGGTTGTGCCAAATCTGACATTACCCTTAAATTATCATGGTCGATTCATCTCCTGCAACTAGTACATAGTTGTTAGGTAATACCTAAACAATGCAGCCACCAGTAATATTTACAGTACCTGGCTGCATTCATAATGACTGCATTCACAACTTCATCCCAAAGGCCCCATTTCATAAATCTGGGACAAGTCCCCTCTTTTGGGATGTGTCCACTTATGATGAGACATGAGCTCCTGGAGATAGATCATGACTGTTCAAGAGTAATGAAAGATAAGCTTGGTGCCAAGCATATGAGACAATGCCCTTAAACTATTATCAAAGGTAGTGAAAGATTACATTATGTAAAGCATGTTAGGCACTGCCCTTGAGCTGTCATGATCAATTTTGTGCTGCATTAGTGTAAGGCCTGTCTGGAAAAGCACTAGATTTAGAGCCACATCAACATCTTGTAAGACTCTAGAATCCAGTAGCAGTTGCAGAAAAACAAAGTGTAAAGAAAGATTTACCAAAAGCCAGGCCAATCTGGCACTACCTTTAACCTCTTCACTGCCTAGAAAAAGTGACCACCACCAAAGTGCAACAGATACAGATCCTCATGAGCCTCTTTATTTGAGAAAAATGAATTTTTCCTCTAAAATGTATTTTTCTTTAAAATAAATTTTTTTGAAAAATACTTACCGATGGTATTACTTTTAGGAAAAGGTTCCTTGCTAGTCTAATTTTAGCCCAAAATTGTTGTGTACGAGTATGGTCATAATGGCATGTGAGGGGCGCCATAGCTACGGCGGTAGCCTCCCTTCCTGTTCAACCACGCATGCGCTCAGCGCTTACCACTTCAGTCACTTTCTTTGCGGACCAGCGGCAAGCGGGGTAGGTGGGAGGGACCTTCGAGTAATACCATCGGTAAGTATTTTTCAAAAAAAATTTATTTTAAAGAAAAATACATTTGTTTTCTCAAAACACATTACCGATGGTATTACTTTTAGGAAGAATCCCGAACAGGAGGCGGGTGCCGCTACAACGCCCCTACCCATGCCATCGAGGCGGCTAGAGCCGTCATCTCCAAGCAACCTCCCTCTAATTTTAGCAAAGATACCAACGGCGCCTAGGGCGCCGGGAGGGAGTGTTGCGCCGTCCCAATGTCCCCCACCACGAAGGTTCTGGCGCTGGGTGGAGGGGTCCCTCAGGTAGAATCTTGCGAGGGAAGACTCCGCTCGCTAAAACAGCCGCCACAAGTCTAGACAGCACAGTTGCAGTCGAATGCTAGGCTTGCGGCCAAGTTCTGTTCTTGTGTGCCCTAAAATTCATGTTTGCTGTATCAGGGGCGAGTTCCCGGCAGGGAGGTCATCGATGACCGAGGCCAGGAGGAACCGTCTGTGCTGAGATGCCATTCTACCTGGGGAGGGAAGGAGTAGGCGGGCGAGTGCCCTGCGTAGCGGCTTTGTTCCGGCGCAGGTGCCCTCGTAACGCTCGTACCGGGTCCTGTAGCTGGAAACACGGGTGGCGCTTGGATCTGTAATGGTTGTAAGTACTGTGGAAGCTGCCGATGCAGGAGGACGTTTCTGTAGCAACTCTCGAGCCGATAAGTACGGCGGAACCGGACAGCGTGCACTAGTCGGGTCTGTGCCTGCTGCCGGTGTAGTAGAACGAGCCAGCGACCGAAGTCGTGATGATGAGCGTTCTAACGTCTGGCAAGCACCACTAGTCGGGTCTGTGGTGATTACCAGAGTGTCTTTATGTTCAGAGAAGCGGGTCTGACTGAAACCTCGTCTCTGTGACCGTACAGCGCGCACTAGTCGGGTCTGTGTTCGCTGCCGGCCCAGGAGGACGGGCTCGCGGCCTAAGCTGCGGTGTTGACTGTCCTCTCACCAGGTAATACCCACTAGTCAGGTCTGTGGTTCTTACCGGTGTTTGACCCTGTATCGTGCCGGTGTCAGAAGTCCACGATGGTAAAAGCCCCACAGCTGAGTCCATTGCTCTTCCAGCCCGGGGGCGCAGACCAGGCCCGAAAGTGACGTTGGGAGTCCCGTCACCAGGTAATAGCCACTACGGGTCTCGCTGGTGAAAAAAAAACGTAACTGTGTAAGCGGTGACCAAGAGAAGCAGTCAAGAGGATCTGGTCTTTGTTACAAAGGTCGGGTAGGGTAGCAGGTGAACAGAACCGACCGTCCGGGACTGCCACCCGGCGGAACGCGCTGAAGGGCGCGCACTCGCTGACCGTGGAGGCTGAGGTGAGGGCCAAGAAGCAAGTCTTCCTAGACACGTCCTGTAGTCTCGTCGGCTGGATCGGCTCGAAGCGAGTCGAGTAGAGCCAGGTGAGGGCCAGTCCCTCCGCTCCGGTCAGGCGCCGCCGAAAGCCGGAATTCCAAATCGACTCCACCCAGGCAAGCGAGAGCTTCCACGAGGTCCCGAAACCGTCGTCTTGGAAGAGGACAGCAGGACTCGGTCGCCGCTGACCAAGGCCAGGTCAATGCGAAGTGGAGGGTAGCACCCCGCCGGGAGAAGGACGCGACGAGCCGAGAACTACTCTCAGCAGAGGCTAACTCTGAGCTGTGTGCGTTGTCCCCGATGTAGACCGAAGAAGGCCCCCGCAGTGTGGTCGGTCGGAACAGTCCTCGACTGCGCTGACCTCTATGAAGGAAGACTGCAACGTGCTATGCAACAACGCACGCCTGGAGTAAGCAGCCATGACGTTCCCGGGACTGCGCCGTCGGTGTCACAAATGTCGCCTCCGTCCCTCGGATGTAAGCGCCCATCCGGTGCAGCAGACGAACTGCGCCTCCGCGGAAGAGTGGTCCCTGCCAATCCCGTCCGACGGTCTGCGATGACCGTGCGCCTGTCCAGCCTCAGAGTACCTGGAAGACTGCTACATCCAGCTGTGAAGCAGCGTGAATCGGCTGTGCCACCGTCCTTGTTAGCCTCCTTGTGGGTCTGCCCGGGGGGGGGGGGGGGGGGGGGGGGGGAGTGGGGGGGGGGGGGTGGGGGGGGGGGGGGGCCAAGGAAGGTCACCACCGCTCAGAGCCCTGCGTGGTCGGCTCTCCAACTTGGTCGGCCGCGAGAAGCATGCAGGGCGGTATCTCGAACCCTCAGACGCAGTCTGTAGCCGCAGCGAAGCGTTGGCAGCGGAAGAGAAGTAGGGTCACAAGTTGAAGCCACCAGTGCCTCCCAGTGTCCTGGAGCGGAGACAGAAGCCGGCGACAAGGACCCGGCACCCGAACGGATGAGGAAGAGACTTGAATGCTTGACTCGATGAGGGGACCTGCTTCGTCCAAGGCCAGAGGAGACTCCCTCCTCTATCTGCAGGCAGCTGGTGGCGAATCCAAGACCTCCCGTAACTGCGAGCGTAGCAACGTGGAGTAGCTATCATCGCCCAGCCACGGTGAACGACGTCCTCTGGATCCAAGCGGAATAAGCTGTCTGTCCCGCACGCAGGAGAACGGATGTCAAAATGCTCCGAAGCCCAGGGAACCCGGGCGGCGGCGATCCAAGGAAGGTGGACCCAGCACTTGGAAGGAACAGCGTAGTATCTGAGGGCCGGTCCCACGAACTCGAACGGCGACGAAGAACTTCAGAGCGCCCGACTTCCCATTCGTAGCGACCCAAAGGAACTGGGACGGCGTCTCCTGTTCCACGTATCCCTGGTCTCCGTGAAGTGAGCACTGCTTCCGAAGACAGGCGAACTGTAAGATCGTGACCGATTGCCGGGAAAGGGTCCCATCGTGGGGTCGTCTTTCTGCACTGCAACTAGAGCGGGTTCTCGTCTGCATGGTCGGGGCGAGGGCGTGGCCCAACATCACTGAGCCGGGATCTTGTCCTGTGAAGTGCAGCGGTCCTGTATCCCTTGCTGAAGCCGCAAACCGTAGAAGTGTCGGTGTAGCCCGAGACGGGAGATGGCGCC
This sequence comes from Semisulcospira habei, assembly GCA_036245525.1. Taxonomy (NCBI): domain Eukaryota; kingdom Metazoa; phylum Mollusca; class Gastropoda; family Semisulcospiridae; genus Semisulcospira; species Semisulcospira habei. Next base: position 18,821,348 of record BTPG01000005.1, read on the forward strand.
AATGCGAGCATAGCCCGGGCGAGGGCGCCCAATTAATCATAATCATAATAATAAATTAATTAATCAATACTTAATGACCGTGTCAGAATACCACCCTGTTTTCTCATCTCCATTTTCTCAAGGCTGAAGTAAACGGTTCAGTGGTTCTAGGATTACAGCCTTTTAAGGATAAGAGGTGTTGTGCCCCAGTGGTCTGGCGAACCGCCGCGCCGCTGGGAATGCAACATTTGAACACCTGCGGCAAAGGGTTAAAACGCCTAGCTGGAACGAACAGGCTCTAGTCGCCGTACCACGACAGACTAACATACCCAAAAGATGCACGCTACCGCGCGAGTCATGCTCTCACCTAGACAAGCGTCACTGACCTGCGCCCGAGAAGCCGAGCAGTGGCTTCTGCATGTCCTATGATATGTCGCCTGGACCGGGACTGGAAGTGTCGTAGGTTCGGTTGCCGAAGTCAGCCCGGCAGAATTAATTGGTCTTAGCCATCCGAAGAAGGGGGTTGCCAGCTATCACTCCGGCTGGCAAGTGCTCAAGATATGGTATCGTGGTCGCCACGGTAAGGGAACCTTAAGAGGGCCCTCCGCGAAAAGCGACTACAAGCTTACTGGACCGGGACGTCTAGGTCACTCCGCTGACTTGGGTCCCCCCGTGTTACTCTAGCCGGCTCTGTCGAACTGTCGCTTGTCCACTCTGGCCTGCGGACGGACAGTGGAGTGGTCATCCCTCGAGGCCGGGTCCCGTGAGTGTAAGGGTCTCGCTGTCATGTCGATGATCCGCCGACCGAGCCAGGCCTGGGAGCGAGGTCTGGTCGGAAGCTGACGCCAGGCCGGCAGAAGAATCATTGGTTTTAGGCCTCTAAGCAGAGTTTTGTCAGCTAATCCTCCCGCTGACAAGCGCCCAGGAAAGGTGTCTTATGCTTTACTGTCCCGGGACAAGAAGTCACTGACCCTGACTCGGGTCCCACCTCGTTACTCTTGGGCGTCTCTGTCCGGCGATCTCGTCTCCGCCAGGCGATCTCTGAAAGGCGAAGTGCGCCCTGTGTGGGGCAACAAGCCATTGCTCCCGACTTGGGTCCCACCTTGTTATCCTTGGTCGCCTCGTGATGGGTGCGCCTAACTCCCCGATCTAACGAGTGGAAGTCGAATGGTCACGAAGCCTCATCTGTTCGGGGTACTTGTCTCAACCTGGTCATAGGAAGTCCCCACCAGCGTGCCGGCGCAGACTTGTATGGCGGCGAATAACGAAGAACCGCTCCGCACGACTCCAAGTCCCAACTGCACACAGCGCGTCTACTACCGCTCCCTGAAGAGAGGAAGTGTGCCGGCAAGTGCGCTCGGCTGAGTGAGGAACCGGAACCGGACTGTAGAGCTGCGTTCTTGCCGTAGGAGTGTAACCCGAGCCGTCCTCTGAGGTCGGAACCTGCTACCGGCGAAGGAGTTCTTCGTCTCTCGTAGAATCTATCGCCGCAGCACTGCCCTTGGACCGGAACCCCTCGGGGAGATCCTGCCTGAAGCGCTGACCTCTTGCGTTAAGAGCGACGAGGACGAGGCTCCATAATTTGTAGGCAGCAACGTATGTGTGAAACCAGCTAACGGTGTTGAACCTGTTCCCGCGCCGAACTTGCCGCTGAAAACGGCGGAACCGGGAAGCGTCCACAGAGGCGGGTCTGTAGAACTGCCGTGATGTACTTGTAAGATATCCTGTGTCGACGAAACGTCCGCACCGGAAGTCCCCTAGTCTGTCTGCGGTAGCTACCGGTGTAGGAGAACGGGAACGCGACCGAAGTCGCGGCGTTGACTGTAGTGTCGCCTGCCAGAACCACCAGTCGCCTGTGATACTGTAAGGTATCTCGTGTCGACGAAGTCGACCGGACCGGACAGCGTACACTAGTCGGGTCTGTGTAAGCTGCCGGTGTGGTAGAACTGCTCGCGACCGCCGTCGCAGCATAACTGTTCTAACGTCTGGTAAGCACCACTAGTCGGGTCTGTGGTGATCACCAGCGTGTTATACTTTCTGAGAAGAGGGTCTGCTTCGAAGCTTAGCTCTTGTATCTGCGACCGTACAGCGTGCACTAGTCGGGTCTGTGCCTGCTGCCGGTGCAGGAGGACGGGCTCGCGGCCTAAGCTGCGGCGTAGACTGTCCTCACACCAGGTAATACCCACTAGTCGGGTCTGTGGTTCTTACCGGTGTTTGACCCTTCGTCCGTGCTGGTGTCGGCCGATTATGTCGGTAAAGCTCCATAGCTGAGTCCACTCTCTACCAGCCAGGGGCGTCGACCAGACATGGCAGCGCAGAAGTACAGGCGAACAGGCAGGCAAACTCAAGTTCGTCAATGGCCACTGGCATCCACCACATCTGAACAGGTGTATAAGTGTCAACTGCAAAACAAAGCATAGCAGTGAAATGCAAGCGAACGTGCCCCCGCAGGCACGCAAAACGAAGTGTAACGAACGGAGAAGAGTTCACGGCGTATGCTGACGCACGGCGCTCTACCCTTTCCCTGAGCGCCGGACGGAAGCAGTGACCAAGATTTTACCTTGCCATAAGCAAAAGAAGAGGCACGAAAAAGGACAGGCACGCAGTGTAGCCCGGCGCCGTCCCACCAAAATGGCGACGAAGACCGGTTCCGTCAGGCCAAGGGCTGCGAACGGTGTAGGACGCAGAGACGACAGTCAACTGTACTGCGAAGTAGGAACAAACCGCAAGACACAGGCAGCAACCAGGTAGCATCCGAGTCTACGAAGCTAGCCCAGAGCGAAGCCAAAAGGCACCAGCCTAGGAGGACACAAGCCGACCGGCCAACTAGTGAGTCAAGTTCACAAGGTGTCCCTGAGAACCCGGCATGCCGAAATCGTAACCACACGAAAGCGTCCAAGCCCAAAGGCCACAAAACTTCTCTCTCCCTCCTAGGAAATCCTCGAAACACCCGTCTTCCACCGAAGACAAAACGTCCGAACGTAGAGAGCACAAGGCGTACACAACCTACTGCTGACTAGCAAAGAAAGTGACTGAAGGGGTAAGCGCTGAGCGCAATGCGTGGTTGAACCGGAAGGGAGGCTAACGCCGTAGCTATGGCGCCCCTCACATGCCATCATGACCATACTCGTACACAACAATTTTGGGCTAAAATTAGACTAGCAAGGAACCTTTTCCTAAAAGTAATACCATCGGTAATGTGTTTTGAGAAAACAAATGTATTTTTTCGAAAAATCCTTACCGATGACATGACTATATGGAACTGTCTACTACTTACTCAATTTTAGCCTAAGAATCTGTTGTGTTACCACACAAGCTGGGAGGCACTCAGGGAACCCCTAGAGGGGCCGAGAGTTGTCTCCCATTACTGCCCATCTGGTTCCGAGTCACGAGGTGACCAACCAGTCGTAATACTTAGCTCACCAGTGGCAAGCGGGGCAGGTGGGAGGGTCATCCGAGTCATGCCATCAGTAAGTATTTTTAGAAAAAATACATTTTGGAGGAAAAATTTATTTGTTTCCTCAAAATACATTACCGATGACATGACTATATGGAAGAATTGCGATAAGGAGGAGGGTGCCGCGCCCAAACACCGCCGCAGATGGGTTAAGTTAGAGCCATCGTCCCCGCCGCAAACTCCGGACAATTTTAGCTAAGTGTGGACCTACAGCGCCTGTGGCGCCGGGAGGGAGTGTTGCGCTGCGGTGATGTGTCCCACCAGTGCGAGATTGTCTCGCTGGCCTGCCCGATCCCGGAGGTATAAGCAGCCGAAGGCTGATCCTGCCAGCCACCCCGATGTCCTTGACAGCACAGCTCCGGTTGAAAGCGACGCTTGTGGCCGTGGCTCGTACCTCGTGTGCGCGAATCTTCAGCCCCTTTGCTCCCTCTGGGGGAGAGGTCCCGTTAGGCGGACAGTAAGCCCCAGCGTAGCCAGGAAGAAAATGTCTGGGCTGTATGCAGTACTGCTGGGGTTCAATGGCAGAACGAGGAGTGAGCATCCCTCCGGACAGCTTGAGTCAGCGTCGGCAAACGCGTAGGGCGCGCACGGGAACTTGTTGCCTGGTCTCCCGGGGAAAGGACATATCTCTCAGCGGCCGGAAGGTAAACACCTGTGGCGCGGCCAGAGGAGACCTAGTCTGGGCAAGGCAGACAGGGTCCGTGAGTAGCTGCACGGAACCATCCGTTCTGAACTGCAGGCAGGCAGGGCGTGCTGACAGCGCGAGTAGCTCGCTTACTTGGGCCGCTGTGGCAAGGGCCAACAGGAAGCATGTCTTACGAGTCACCACCGCGAAGCGGGCCAAGGGCAGCAGTTCGCTTCTGGCAGCGTGAAGCCACGTCAGTCCCCCGGCAAGGCCCCAGCGAGGAAGAGCGAGCGGGGCACTGTACGCTGCAGGCCGAAGTGAGTCCTAAGGTCGGCGATGTCTTTGCAAGTGCCGGGGTCCGGGCGGCCGAGCTGCCGGTAGGTGTCGGAAAACAAGGACAGGTACCCCCTGATGGTGATGGGGGCTAACCCTTGGGCTCCGAAGAGCCAGAGGAGGAAGTCCGCGAGCTGGGATTCGTCAGTTCAGTGGGAAGAGGCGCTGGTCAACGCACCAGGAGCACAGTACTCGCCATCTTCCCTCGTAGACGCGTCTGGTCGAGGGTCTGCGGGCTGTAGCGAACGCCTCCACTGCTGCACTCGAGAAGCCTCTGGCGGCAAGGGCTTGCCGCACAAACTCCAGGCGTGAAGGAGGAGGCGCTCCGGGCACAGGTGGAACAGCGGCTGGGGGGGGGGGGGGGGGGGGAGGGGCTGCTGAGCAATGTGCTCAGCGTGGGTAGCAGCAGGGGGGGTCCCTGGCGAGGCTGGAAGGAGAGCGTGTCGACTGCCCAGACAAGGGGGTCTGGTATTGGGGGGATGAAGAGGGGAAACCATCTCGTGGCGAATAGGTCAATCCTAGGCGTCTCCCAGTGAGTGTAGATCATCTGAATGATGTCTCTGTGTAGCGTCCACTCTGTGCGTAGCAGCGGCCACGCCGGGAGAGAGCGTTGGCCAAGACGGTCAGGAGGCAGGAGATGTGTCAAGACTGGGGGGAAGCCACGGTCCTCGCACCAGCGCATCAGACGGTAGCGGAGCATGCATCGGTCGAGTGAGCGCGTACCGCCCTGCTTCCAAATGTAGGAACCACTGTCACGTTGTCCAAGAGGACGCGCCGCTCCTGGCGTCGGAGGTGTGCTTTTCACGCGATGAGGGCATGCCAGGCGGCTTGCAGCTCCAACCAGTTGACGTGTCTGTCCGCCAGCTCTGGAGGCCAGGGCCAGGCGCCGTGAAGAACCGCGGTAGCAGGTGAGGTCCCCACCCGGAGAGACTAGCATCGAAGCAAGGGAAAGCTGAGGGGAAGGAGAGGCGAGGGAGAATCTTGAAGAGGGCCAAGAAGAGTCCGTCCAAGGCCGCAGAAGGGGACGAAGCATCCGAGTCACAGGCGCCGGGACAGCCAAGTCTCTGGAGAATGGATGCCAAGGGCGCCGGAGGTGCTGCTGTAGCGCTAGGGCGTGAAGATGATCGAGTGGGAGTAGATCCGCCGCTTGCTCTGCGTAAGGGCGGTACCCGTCCATCCGTCCAGCGATCTGCTGTGGTTCACCCGTGAGGTCGCGTCAGTGTCCTCGTCAGACCGCGCGCCTCCGCATCATTTGACGTGTGCTGAGATGTGGTCGTCTCGGTGTCCACGGGACGCCGCCTCCATCCATCGGTCGCCATCGAGTGGTCCCGCCGCTGAAGTCGAAGCTGCGTCTCCACATAAGCGCCTTCCCTGCCAACGACTCCAAGATCTGGGGCGGTTCCCCGGAGGCTGCATCGGTGTCCCGGTGAAGGCGCCTCCGTCCAAGGATGTCCAAGAGCCCGGTGCTGACGTCGTATCGCGCCTGCGGCTGTGTGATCCCTGCCAGGCTGGTCCCAAGGTCTGATGCTCCTAGCTGGAGTCCCTGAAGCCCGGTGTCTCGACCACTACCACGGCGAAGTCTGTTGGCGTGAGACGCTTGGACTAGTCCTCCGATCCGACGGTGAAGAGCGAGGAGATGAGACGTCAACACGATCACAGTCCCTGCCACATGCAGACTCTACACGCTGCGACGGTTCCTACGATCGCGAAGCTCGAACCCTTGGTAAGTCTGTGCTTCGGGGTTCCGCCGACTAATAGACCTCTCCATCGATGGCTCCTCGAACTGGAAACACTGGCCCTCTCCCGAAGGAGGCTATTGTCACCAGTGGATCGCCTGTGGAGCCCCTCTCTATCTCTGGACCCCAAAAACTAACCATGTGGCTTATCAGGTTGGCGTCTTGAAATCCTATCCCTGCTTCTGCTGCCTGTGTCCTGCTATGCCAGGAGGGCTCCCGAGCAACCCAACGGAATCCCTGCAGGGGGGCCAAGCTCTCCGAGGCCTTACTAACATAGGGTGGCGAACCCCTGCCTGGCCTAATTCCCTTCTGACAGGCGAAGGGTAATCTTGAGCTCTTGGTGCTGTGCGGGATGGTGAATCCCGTAGGCTGCTAATGGGCTCAATCCTCTGCGCAGGACGAGGTAGCTATGCACGAAGCACCGGTGGGGGCAGCATGACCATCCTGTTTCTGTTGAGAGCTCCTCTTCAAGCGCCAAAGCAGCGAAGGCGCCCAGCGACGCGGCGGGCGAGGTGAGCAGAACAAGACAAACGTGGGGACAGCTGCGGAACCGAAGCGCGAGACTTGGTCGAGGGCTGCATCTGCTGGAGTGACGCGCACCACGGTCCATCCTGAGCTCGTCCAGGGGTGAGAGCGAGCGTCTGGAGCTGCTGGAGGAGTGGGAGGGCTCCGAACTGCCTGAAGTCCTCGGACGAGCGGACACTGGTCTCTGCGAGCCGGGCTCTCTGTCGGCTAACAACTCCGCGTAAGAGTCAGCGAGCTTTCCGAGTAGAGACAACAAGGACTGACAGTGGACACAGGATGGCGCGTGGCGCATCCCAGGAGGCCGGGCTCAGAGAGGCGGGTGCTCTGCCGGCTATATGGCTCCCCGTAAGAACCAGCAGGCTTTGTACGGGCAGGCTCCCTCTGGGGAGCAGTCAGATTGAATGCAGTCCTGCTAGGAGCACTGGGCTCCCGTGTCCGGCACGGCGTGCATCCCCAAGGACGGTGCGGTCGCGCTCTTCTCCCTTGGCACTGTACCAAGTAGCGACAAGTAGGACTGACAGTAGACAGCGCAACGTGGTCCTTCCTGTGCTTGGCAACGGGTGCCCACGAGCGTCTGGAGGAGCTGGAGAAGCGGGAGGGCTCTGAACTGCCCGAAGACCTTGGACGCGTGGATACAGGTCTCTTCAAGCCGGGCTCAGTGAAGCGGGCTCTCTGCGGGCTAGGCGACTCCCTGTAAGAGTCAGCGGGCTTTTCCAATAGAAACGTGCGAGGACTGACAGTGGACACGGGACGGCGCATCCCAAGAGGCCGGGCTCAGTGAGGCGGGCGCTCTGCCGGCAATTAGGCTCCACATAGGAACCAGCGGGCTTTGTCCGGGCGGGCTCCCTCCTGGAAGCAGTCGTGTTGAGAGCAGTCCTGCTAGGAGCGCTGGGCTCACGCGTCCGGCATGGCGTCCGTTCCACAAGGTCGGTGTGGTCTCGAGCGGTCACTGCTCCCGAGATGGAAGGGGGCGCTTCGACTGGAGAAGGATCACACACCGGTGCCGGGCGCTCGCACCTGTAAAAGCTCCATAACTGTGACCAGTGCACCTCAGGCCAGGTGGAGCAGGTGTTGCAGCGTGGTCGGAAGAGCATCCGGCGCAGGGGAGACGGACCTTGTGGTTGTCCGACGGCCATCGAAACTCGCCGCACTGCGTGCAGGTCAGTACCTGGCAACTGCAACACAAATCACCCATGGAGGCCCGCGGGCGAGGGCACGTAGTGCCCCGCTCAGCTAAGGCAAGCCTTCAACACATTGTGGCACCAAAAAAGTACAAGCATGCAATTAAGCGCCTGGCCCTGCAACACCTATCAACATGAAGGCCAGTGGGCACGGGCACGTTGGGCCCCGCCAAGCTAAGGCGAGCATTCGTCACATAATGGTACAACAAGGTACATGCATGCAGGTAAGCGCCCGATACTGCAACACCTATCAACATGAAAGGCGAGTGGGCGCAGGCCTGTGAGGCGGCGTCCCAGCAAGTCAGAGCCGTGGAGTCCATGCAACTCAGAAAGGCGCAGAAGAGGGAAGCAGCAGAACGCTCAGGCGACGAAGCAGACCCACAAGGGCACAGGCAGGGTCGGTGCAAGCAGATAGTCCAAGAACAAGAAGTCCAGAGGACCGGCGAATGAACCGGTCGCATCAAGCACAGTCAAATTCCGTAGGCTAGCAAACACGTCTGCACGGCGTGAGCTAAGTAGCATGACTGGTTGGTCACCTCGTGACTCGGAACTGGATGGGCAGTAACGGGAGACAACTCTCGGCCCCTCTAGGGGTTCCCCGAGTGCCTCCCGGGTTGTGTGATAACACAACAGGTTCTTAGGCTAAAATTGAGTAGGTAGTAGACACTTCCATATAGTCATGTCATCTGTAATGTATTTTGAGGAAACAAAAATATCTGAAGTTGAAAACAGTATTTTTAAAAAAAAATTAAAAAAAAAACTTTTTGTAACAAAATGACCATTTTTGACTGGACCTCATGTGACCTTGACATTCGAGACAGGTCGCTGATATTGGTATATTTATAAAGATCTTGTCAACAAACTATCCTTGGACCAAGACGGAGGTCTGTGGATTGAATAGTCTCCGAGAAAATGCTACATTTAAAGTTTACCATGGGTGACAAAAGAAGGATAGTGGATGACAGACAATGGGTGACCCAGTAAACCGACTCACTTTTGCTATTATACATGAACCAGAAGGGGCTGAATAAGAAAAATATGTAACTACCTTCAGAATGGTGCCTGACTCCAGAATCTGCTTTAGACCTGCCTCCATACAGGCCTTGCCCATGGTCAGCACATCAAAAAACATGGTGTGTTCATGGGACGCCATCTGCCCAGACAAACACTGAAAACTATCAATTTTAATCACATACATGTTTAAAAAAAACAAAAACTTACCACAAGGGGACAAACAAAATAAAACCAAAAACAGCGGGTACACCAAAATTAACTTTACTACTCCCCCCCCCCCCCCACCCCCAAAAGAAAAGAAAAAGAAAAAAATCCAAATTTCATTAGGTTTATATAGAAATAATTAAACAAGTTATAAAGTCTTTTCTTTTCCCTGCCACTTCCACCAGACACATCACTGCCACTTTTGCTCCTCACTCAGAGGAAGAGAGAGTGATTTTACTTTCGATAAGATTTAACACATCATGCTAGATATTGTTAATTCATCCAAGGTGCCCCGCATCAATAGCTGTGAAATGTTGTACAGTGTTGCCAGCACAAGGCTATACCACATTTCCACAGCTGTTGATGCAGGGTGCCTTGATTGACTTAAAGAGAGAAAGAAATAAGCAGAGTGCACATAAGAGAAAACCAACCAGAATCCAGCACAGCTTGCCTGACCGACCCAGACGAACCCCCTCAAAAGACACAGCCAGCACAGTCTGCTCCCCCAGGTATGCAATCTGAAACACAGGCAGTCTGCTACAGTGAAATATATTTGTAACACCCTTTTGCATGCAGCCATCACTACTGTAAACAGTACCATGGGATCCAGCACCACAGGATTAAGGCCACATATACCCCAGTACAGATATCACTCTGGTTTTTCTTCAATGTGCCTCACATCTGTTACTGGGCCATCTGTTACCTGGTTGAAAGAGGATAGACTAGATGAACAGAAGGCACTCACATTGAGAATGCCTTCTGTTCATCTAGTCTACCCTCCGTCATCCAGGCAACAGACGCTCTTTTCAAAGATCTGGTGTAATCAAAGCATCCTTCATGCACTGCAAGGCACTGAGGCTGATTATCAAAGGGATTCACAAAAAACCATATAGTATACAATGAAAAGACTGAACTCGATGTTTGAATAATGACAAGATACAGGGTATTTAAATTATATTCTGAAGTACACTAAGCCACAGATGCAGTAGTTGTTTGAACCTCCTCAACAGGGAAGGTAGAACTACACAATACAGTCTCAGGCATCAGAACTGTTCACCCAAAAAAAATCTGAAAACGGCGATTTTGAAGAATTGTAGAGTTATTTAAAGCCATTTCCTGGCACATAAGAAGTCAAAAGTGTTATTAACTAAGCACATGAAGAATCTGAAAATTGCCGAAAATCGGACAGTTCTGATGCCCGAGTCTACAGAATCTGTACAATTTATTAAAGACTAAACTGCTACCAGCCTTCCCATCTCACCTAATGAAAATGTGTCAAGAGTGGCCAGCAAGACACATAAACCTTATAAACCTCTGAAGCCTTTGGGGGGTTCACCAAGCACCAAAAGGTGTCGGGGGTCATGAGGATCTACATCTCTTGATGAGAACATGTGCCTCTGGAAGGCCGCTGTCCAGGGCCTTGATAACAAGTGCATACACACCTCCCCCCCCCCCCCACCCTCCCGCCCCTGCCAACGGTATAAATGGATCACACAAACTTTCATATAGGTCGTTTGACATCGGAGCGCACTTTTTTTTTTTTCAAATATCTCCGCACAGAACCACTTTTATACCAATCTTAGAACAAATATCATTCAGAGGCAGTTGACCTAATATGATTTACTTCCGAGAAACTCGACCAATGTGTGAATTTTGTTATACAGTTGTAAAAATTCAGAATTTTTCATGAAATTACTGATTTTACATCCCTAAATGTGCCCCAGATATATTCAGCCACTCAGTATAAGAAAAATCCATTTTCACGTGAAAGAGTAAGTTGACCAAGTTTTAAAACCTGAAACAGCGCAGGCATACATGAAGTCTGCATGCTTGACCTCGATATTGAAATCTGGCTGTTTCCTGCTCTGGGTTCTATCAGGCTATTGAAAATGGCTTGTTTTTTGATTCTTCAACAAATTTTTTTAAACAGTGGCGACAGACTTTGCCAAAGCAGAATCCTCTAACACCAGCGCTGAACTACTGCTATAGACCCAAAGTGCAGTTCTGACAGTTGTTTTTATGATGTTTTGTGTTGCCTAGATTGGATGTCATTTTCTTTAAAAGATATTTTATTCCTGTTTTTTAGCTTGTATTTACATGTACAATGTACTAGCTTGAGTCAAATAGGAAAAACAAGAGCATGTAATTGTGTGGTCTGTAGACAGGGCAGTCTTACTTTTACAGTATTAACATTCTGTTTTATTAGAGAAGTATGAGTGAAGCATGTAATTGTGTGGTCTGTAGACAGGGCAGTCTTACTTTTACAGTATTAACATTCTGTTTTATTAGAGAAGTATGAGTGAAGATGGGGCCGGCCACAAGATGCCTTGGCGATGGGCTTATTATATCCCGAACCATTGTCCGTTTTGTTGTGTTGTTATTGCAAATTGTGGAATGAGAGAGTATGTGAATGTAAGCTGCACTTGCAAGACGACCTGTAATAGCAACAATAAAGTTCTCATGAATCTTGAAAACCTGAATCAGTATATCATCCTAGTGCATTTGTCCACCAACGCTTGCCTCACCTATGGTCTGTAGCTCATGCTACAGTGATATGCAAAAGAAATGTGACATCATTCAAATCATCAGAAACAATTCAGTGTTTCTGATGATTCGAATGATGTCACATTTCTTTTGCTAGTCAGCACTACTATACTTGTGGAGATGTGTGCACTCACTGCATCCTTAAAGATTTGACTGTTACAGTCAGCAAGAAGAGTGCAGTCTTCAGGAAGAGAAAAGTCCTCCCCATCCTCAGCACCACTATCACCGTTTGCAGCATCACTCTTGCTACCTGGTGTCACACATAAACACAGCTGAATACACAAGAAAAAATCCACACAAAAGGTGACTGCCAAGAAGAACACACACACACACAACACACACACACACACATATATATATATATATATATATATATATGGTTGACAAACTTTATGCATAATACATGTAAAAGCACTTCCAGTCCTGATTCATCTGTTTTTAGCAATTGAGATCATGGTAAAATGACTGAATATAAACTAGAAATAACATGGGATAAACATTTTGAGAGGTTTAGTGACTGCATGATCAAAATGTTGGCCAAGGCTGAAAATTTCCCTTGCCAGAAAGCATCAGCGATCTACTTCGTGTGAGCGATGTGATGGTGTGCAAAGAACAGGTCGACCTACTGGTTTCCTATCATCACTTCTGTGAGGCAAGATATGTATAAATAATCACCAGTTAAGAACAGATATTTGCATGTGCGAAATATTGCGGTATTGCCTATTAAAAAATGGCATGTTGAACGTTAGGTGTGTTGTAATTTTGCGACAGAAAGTCTCTTCCCTGAACTTCGCACAATGTGAACCTCATAGCAGACGAATTATGACCATCACGTCTTCTTCTGTACATGCATAATGCACCCACTTCGCATGTTTCAAGATAAAAACACAAACAGCCTTTTTTGAAAGGCGAGTTTACTTCCACCGATTTTCGTTGTAAGAATCGATGTTCGACATAGTTCTTTTTTTTTCTCAACTGCTGCTGATTTCGTTTTGAAAAATTACTCATCGTTTCTTTGTATCACGTGATGCATAGGCTCCACGATGGATCGCTGATTGTGGCAAGCTTCAAACCAACAGAACTCGAGAAAGGTATGTTGTAATATTCGCCTTTGTCTGACGTTCGACATAAAATCAACGTTCAACATAGTTATTGTATAGTTTTTGCATAACAGTTACCTAGACAAAGGATTGATATGGCATTTGTACCGATAGGATTTACAAGCTGTGCAGAGTGAAACAAATTTGGCAGTTTGTTGTCGCCAACCATGTGCGTTGAAAATGATGTAGCAAGATTTACGTCATTACTTACTTACGCCTGTCACCCCTCCCAGGGTATAGGCCGTCGATGAGAGACCTCCAGCGACTCCTGTCCTGTGCTTCTCCTTCGATTTTACTCCAGGGGGTTCCCAGTCTCTTGATGTCTGCTTGGAGGTCTCGAAGCCAGGATTTACGTCATTACATTACCACAATGTGTATGTTGTAAACATGACGTTCGATCAATGAAAGTTGATATTTGGTGCAGCATCTTTGTCTAGACCGCTCTCTGGAACGTCGTGTTTCCTGACATGTGTAGCAAAACAAATGTGATATCACTGTATTTGTCTGTTTCTCCTGCAATTTCCAGTTGCTTGAAAATCCATCCTGACCATCTGTCACTATCATAATAGATCTCCGAGTCTAGTATGTCTTGAGACACATACGAAAGGGTTTTGGCCCCAGTGTAAAAAAACAAAATAACATTCATATGAATGTACGAATTTTTCTTTTACACTGTTTTAACCTTCATTGTGGTGAGCCACATTTGAGAAGAAATGAGTGTAGAATGAGATGTGATTTGCAGTTTTAAGGATTGATGAGCAGTTCAATAAATGAGGAATAGTGCAGAACGATATATGTGATTTAGCAGTATTACGGATTGATCAGCAGTTCAGGTAAATGAGGAAATGTGTATGTGCAGTGTTTGTAGGGGATGAAAAGTGAATTGTGGGCAGACTTGTGGTTTTGGAGGGATAAATGTTAAACCTCTGTTCAGTTTGTTGTAATTATGATGTTCGACATATTTGTTTTCCTGAATTTGCATTGATCTTCCTGTACTTAAAATAATATGATCATAGGAAATGTTGCTGTTGTCTCTCTTAATTCTTTTTACATCCCTGAGACTTTGGTTTGAATGAGAATGTGGCTGCATTTCACATTTACAACAAGCAGAAAGAAGCACCCGTGTCGGATGTCAGGTATTACAACAATTCATCTCTTTCAGTGACACTCTGAAAACCTGAATCATTTACTTTTGCAACAGAAATTCACATTTACTAATCTTTTTTAACTGTTTAAGTAAACATTTTCCAACTTGGATCAATAAAAACCCCACACTTACACTGTTGTGTTGTAATACCTGACCTCCGCCATAATCATATATAAAAACTTCTGAATGAGATTTCTCTGAAACTAAGGAACAGACTGAGATGATTCTGTATCCAGGTCATGAAGAGGAGAATGCCCCCCATACAGAAGGTGTAGCATTCATGCTGTCACCAGTGGCACAGAGCGCGCTGATGGGCTGGGAACCTCTTGGGCCAAGAATTATCACAGCAGCCTTTAGAACCAAGAAAAAGCTCAAGCTGAACGTCATCCAGTGTTATGCGCCCACTAATGACAGTGACGAGGAAGAGAAACAAGAGTTCTACGACCGACTCCAGAGTGCCTTGGACAAATGTGCGGAGCGAGACATCACCATCGTCATGGGCGATTTTAATGCCAAAATAGGGGAGGACAACACCGGATACGAAGAGGTGATGGGGAGACAGGGACTAGGCTCGGAGATGAGTGAGAACGGGGAGAGGTTTGTAGACTTTTGTGCTCTAAACCGACTTGTCATTGGAGGCAGCATCTTCCCACACAGAAGAATACACAAAGCAACTTGGGTCTCACCTGACCATACAACAGAGAACCAAATAGACCATATCTGCATTAGCAAGAAATTTAGAAGATCTCTTCAAGATGTTCGAGTGAGGAGGGGAACAGATGTCGCCTCCGACCACCATCTGCTTACCTTAAGAATGAAGCTCAAGCTAAAGAAAAGCCGCACAGAGACAACAAGAAGACAGCGCTATAATGTAGGCCTCCTGAGAGAAACTGGAGTTAGAGAAGAGTTCAAACTGGTGCTGTCCAACCGGTTTCAAGCACTACAGGAGCTAGTAAATGAAGAGGAGGAGGTCACCACAGAGCAGCAGTGGAAGGCAGTTAGAGAGGCGCTGAAACTCAACCTGCAAAGACACTGTAGGGTTCAGGAAACACCATCACAAGGACTGGCTGTCGGCACAGACCTTGAAGAAGATAGAAGTGAGGAAGCAGAAGAAAGCAGCTGTCAACAACAGTCGCACAAGAGCAGCCAAAGTAAGGGCACAGGGGGAATACTCGGAAGCCAACCGCGAGGTGAAGAGTAGTATCAGGGCAGACAAGAGGGCCTACACAGACAGCCTGGCAGCAGAGGCAGAAAAGGCAGCAGGCAGCGGCAACATGAAACAGCTCTACGACAATACCAGAAGATTGTCAGGCAAGTATGGCCATACAGAAAGACCAGTAAAAGACAAAGAAGGCAAGCCTATTGCAGACAGAGCAGACCAACTCGACAGATGGGCCGAGTATTTTGAAGAGTTACTGAACAGACCTAGCCCACCCGATCCCCCAGACATCCAGCCGGCAGAGACCGACCTACCCATCAGCTGTGACAGACCCAGCCAGGAAGAGATCAAAAGAGCAGTGGCATTCTTGAAGAACGGCAAAGCAGCAGGCCCAGATGGCATCCCAGCGGAGTCTCTGAAAGCAGACCTAGAGACAACAGTGGAGATGCTGTACCCACTGTTTGGAAAGATCTGGGAAGAGGAGGTGATGCCGGCTTACTGGAAGGAGGGGTACCTAATCAAGCTTCCCAAGAAAGGCGACCTCAGCAAGTGTTCCAACTACAGAGGAATCACCTTGCTGTCAGTACCAGGAAAGGTCTTCAACAGGATCATCCTGGAGAGAATGAAGAGCTCCGTTGACCCCCAGCTGAGAGACCAGCAAGCAGGATTCAGGAAGAACCGATCATGTACAGACCAGATCGCCACTCTCTGCATCATCGTGGAACAGTCTCTGGAGTGGAGCTCCCCGCTGTACGTCAACTTTGTGGATTATGAGAAAGCATTTGACAGTGTGGACCGAGAGACTCTGTGGAAACTCCTACGACACTACGGTGTACCCACAAAGCTCGTCCGCCTGATCAAGAGCAGCTACGATGGCATGACATGTCGCGTGATCCACGAAGGGCAGTTCACCAGGGAGCTCCAGGTCAGAACCGGTGTCAGGCAGGGGTGTCTGCTGTCTCCGTTCCTCTTCCTACTGGCCATAGACTGGGTCATGAAGATGACCACAGAGTACAGACGAAGTGGAATACAGTGGACACTGTGGACACAGCTTGACGACCTCGATTTTGCAGATGACTTGGCATTACTGTCCCACACTCATCAACAAATGCAGGACAAGACCACGAGGCTTGCTGACATCTCGTCCCAAGTGGGCAATTCACAAACAGAAAACAAAGACAATGAGGCTGAACGCAACCAGGGAAGAACCAGTCTTGCTTGCTGGCACCCCGTTGGAGGAGGTGGAGTCCTTCACCTATCTCGGGAGCATCATAGACAAAAAAGGCGGCACTGATGCAGATGTCAGAGCACGAATCGGTAAAGCCAGAGCAGCCTTTCTCCAGTTGAAAAAAGCGTGGAGCTCCAGAGAGCTGTCACAACACACCAAAGTCCGGATTTTCAACTCCAATGTAAAAGCAGTTCTCTTATATGGAGCAGAGACTTGGAGACTGACAAAAACCACAGTCAACAGAGTACAGACCTTCATGAACAGTTGCCTTAGAAGAATTTTGAAAATCCACTGACCAGAGAAGATCAGCAACATCAGACTCTGGGAGAGAACAGAGCAGATAACAGCAGAGAATGAAATTGGGCGAAGAAGATGGGGATGGATCGGTCACAGTCTCAGACCTGTTTACCCCCTGGGTGCAGTCAGTGTACTTTCAAGTGACTAATTGTGTACTTTGGACCTCACATGTGTATTTATTCACAAGCCAGTGAGTTGTCAGTTTCTCCAAAATGTGTATTTTTGTGTATAAACGTGTACATGTATGTGTACCCCAAAGCAAAATTGTGTACTTTAATACCCCAAATGTGTATGGTAAACAGGTCTGCAGTCTGAGAAAGCCAGCTTCCAGTATCACTAGGCAGGCATTGTCATGGAACCCCCAGGGAAAGAGGAAAAGATTGATTGATTGATTGTACATTGCTTAACGTCCCGACAGCAACAAGGCTTTCTCAGGACGTGCCTGCACTGCTTGTGAAAAAAAAAAATAAACAGAACATTGAATGTATGTCGCCAGCCGGTCAAATACCTTAAATAAACCTAACACATGGGGCCTAAATAAAGCTAAGACCATTTAGCAACACACATCCAATATCAAGAGCTACAGGCAGTGCAGACAGTAGGGAGAGTTTTAAAAAGGCAAATACAGGTGAATGGACAAAGGGTAGACAGAAACACATGCCCCAGAATAGAGAGAAAAACCCACCCTGTGGGGCTGACCAGGGTGACCCTGGGAACTAAAAAATACCTAACCCCACCCATGTCCCCCAGGGCAGACCCGGGTGGGGGAAGAGGAAAAGAGGTAGGCCGAGAAACTCCTGGTGTCGAGACCTCCAAGCAGACATCAAGCGACTGGGAACCACGTGGAGTAGAATCGAAGGCGAAGCACAGGACAGGAGTTGCTGGAGGTCTCTCGTCAACGGCCTATACCCGGGTAGGGGTGACAGGCATAAGTAAGTAAGTAAGGAACAGACTATATTCTAATTTCACATACTATTTGCAAATGCTACAAACTGTCTAACACAGAATTTTCATGTAATTCTATCACTTTTTATTTTCAAGCACGCTTGTTGCCTTTTCAGCAACACCTTTTAGCAATAGACCATATATATATATATATATATATATATATATATATATATATATATATATATATATATATATATATATATATATATATATATATATATATATATATATATATATATATAGGGCACAGAAAAAGTGCTGTGTATAAACAGATTTTTTTCTTCTAGTGTTTCTTTAACTACCAGGCACATTATCCCCTGGATCTTACTCACTTTAGTCTTACAGAGTGTGCAAAATATATACGGACTACCATTAAAAACGCAAATTTTTCACCATAGTGCTTTTCTTTGTAAATATGCTTTAATCCGGGTTATTTGACCTCATTTATTAGAAAATGTTATGAAGAGTGTGTTATGTCGTGTGCAAATAGAATGTTTAGTCTTAAAAATCGCACATTACGTCATCAGTGACACTACCATCACAGGACACTGAAAGTGAAATGGGGAGCATCTGCAGAGGACACAGCTGAAAGCCAATCAATGAGCAGTGTCACTAGTGTCCGTGTGCATGAAAATCTGGCCTGTTTGGTCTTGACCTACTTTTCGTTTGTGAAAGGCACCTAAATAATCAACATGACTACAAACATGAAAATCAAAAAGTTCTTTATTTTTAGGTTAGTGGCCATATTTACCTGATTAATGGATATGGGTGTGTTCTTTATCTCTGTGTCAGTCACTGGAGCATAAAAAATGGTTTGAAAGTAATTCACATTAAATCAAATGAGATTTATTAAGAAAATTATGTGCACAGGAAGTTCTGGTTCTCTAATGAATTTTTTGAGTCAAATTTTGTTTGAGGCAGTTAATAACATCATAAGCAATCCACACAACTTGTGAGTTAAAACATATCACAGGAAACTTGCTTCACAGAGTGTGTCCAGTTTTGCTTATTTTCACCACTAATGAAACCCTGTGTCCTCCAAGGTAGCCATGGGCGATAACTCATCCAATTTTTTGTGTGAAGGTAGCTCAGACAGTAGGCTGAACATCTAAAATAAGCAACAAATAAAATTTTCTTGTTTTGCTGTCAGGGTGGCTCTTTGTTTGCGGGTACACTAACAAACACGTTTCGCGTTTTTAATATAAGTCAGTATAGAAAACAAAAATAAGTCAACTTCAAGAATAAGCAGATTTTCTACTAGTATTTAAAACTGTCCATCATTGAGACGGGCAGCATGACAAAAAATCTGTATCAGGCATTTACAGTCCGCCGAACACTTTAAACACCACTAGGATAAGAACATCAGCACTAATCGCAAAGCTGCACATGTACACCAACAAAGGTACATGTGGATGTGGTGCGGTGAGGTTCACATCATAACAAACACATGCAAAAAACTAAACACTGTAAACATTCACACGTGCGTCTGATGCTGCAGGCACAAAACTGGCCCCTGCGTTTATAAAATGAATGGACAACATTCCATTCTTCCCATCTGAATTTATCAAATACAGAGAATTTTATGTTAACAGAAAGCCTGATAAGTTGCCATACAGATACTGTAATACTTTTCCACAAAAACGTGTAAAGGAAGGTCAGCACCAGGCTTTCCTCAACAACTGTAAACAATTCAGGCTATCATGGTTATGCACAGGCATGCACAGGTAATTTCTGTGGGCAACATAGGCTTGATGGTGTTTTGCACAAATGCCTGCAGGCCAACTGTAGCTGACACTAGCCTGAAGTTCTTTTGCTTTTGGTTACCTGTTACTTGGTTGCTGAGCAACAACTGGGTGTGGTCAAGGTCTCTCAGTCTACCCAGGTGACGTGGAGTCTCCTTGCGGTGCTGAATGCTGCGGCCCCGAGAACTGGTAAAACTAAACAACAACAAAAAGACAGAGAGTGTTACGTTTGTGGTTGTGTTGTTCTTTTGAGAGTATGTGTGTGTTGATCATAGGAAAGATCTGATATTCATTTGAGTTATTTTGGATAAGAATTACGTACCTTTTTAGTAGGATTCTTTTGCACAGAGAATTGGACTGATTTTTGTTGTGACATGTATTTTCGCTACAATGTTGTAAAGTTTGACCTACATTAAGCTGGAAGGTTAGAGCAGGGTTGCGATCTTTCTAGTGACCTCAGATATGACGTCAAAGTGGTTGGCTATATTTCCTAACAGTTTATCAAATGCGCTTTTGGTAGCAGAAATTTGTAGTTGGATCTAGAGCATTCTTTTTAATGAATATTAATGAGTTTTGATTGTTTTCTTTTCTGATTGTTTGTGTGATGTGAATTTGCTGTATTCTTTTGAAAATCTGTAAAAGTATAAAAGAACGTGTTAGGAAATATGTGTGTACATTGTATGATAGACGCAGTGTGTCAAACGTGTTGATGTTTGAATTGTAGAGGAGACAGTGTATCAGTGTTGGTGCATTTGTGGATGCAATGTGCTGAGATTGCAACTGTTACTCCAGTGTGGTCTACAACCTTGTCCCACGTGTGATGAGTTGCAGCTAAGTGAAGTTTTATTACAAGAACCCTATGTCCGTGCATCTGGTGTGATTGTATCATACTACGACGACGTAACACAGAGACAAATATATTAAAATAATTCCGGGCAACTTAAATTAGATTTTAGGTAACCTATCCTAAACATTCATTGGCCCCTCAGAACTGGACAAAAAAGAAGAAGCCAGATACATTCACTGCAAAGCTCACTAAAGAAATGTATCTATGTATACAAATACTGATAATTTAATAATTCATGACCATTCGGATTGCATTCCAAGATCTTATCTGAGACGTGTCAACAACCCATGACAGTGAACAAACAAAAACAGTGCTGAAAAAGTTGTACAGTACACTCTTTGATCAAGAACCTTGGAACCTTAGTGATAACTGTGATGAATTGTGCCAATCCATTGTGCCGGAACCTTTGTCAATAACTGAAGAGGAGGTAGTGAACATCTTTTCTAAGCTGAATGTACACAAAGCACCTGGACCTGATGGGTTAGGCGGAAAAGTATTGAAAACCTGTGCAGGTCAATTGGGAAAGATCTTCACTACTATCTTTCAGTTCCTGCTTGATCTTCATACTGTCCCTACTGCTTGAAAATCATCAATCATTGTTCCGATTCCTAAAAAAGCCAACAATCACGAATTCAACGATTTCCGCCCAGTTGCATTGACTTCTGCTCTGTCAAAATGTACGGAAAAAGTGGTGTGAAGGCATCTGTTAAATGATGTTGCCGAATTCCTGGATCCATTCCAATTTGCTTACAAAAATCATAGGGGTGTGGAAGATTGTTACGATTGTGGTTGTGTTATCCTGTGAGAGCATGCATGTGTTAATCGTAGGAAACGATCCGATATTTATTTAAGCTATCATGGTTACGAATCACATACCTTTTTAGTAAGTTTTTCTCTTGTTTGCACATAGAGCGGATTTCGTTAAGTTTTACCGGAAGTTTCTAGAAAAGTCGCACGGAGAATAGCGGTCGATCTTTGTTTTGCGTAGATTAGAACCTTCAATAAGGTCGCGCTGTCTAGTGACCTCGTATGTGCAACGTCGGGGAGTTCGTAACAGTTTGCAACATTTTGTTTTTCTGTGCGCGTGAATTGAGCAGCCTTTGTTTTGTTTTGTGAAAATTCCTGAATTTTCTAGAGCGGATATGCAAGGTCGTGATAGGGCTACCATACTTTTATGTAACTTCATTATACACTAGGATTTAGAGCTGAAGTTAGCAGCCGAATTTTCGTAACCTATTGTCTTACTTACGCCTGTCACCCCTACCCGGGTATAGGCTGTCGACGAGAGACCTCCAGCAACTCCTGTCCTGTGCTTCTCCTTCGATTCTACTCCAGGTGGTTCCCAGTCTCTTGATGTCTGCTTGGAGGTCTCGACGCCAGGAGTTTCTCGGCCTACCTCTTTTCCTCTTTCCCTGGGGGTTCCATGACAATGCCTGCCTAGTGATACTGGAAGCTGGCTTTCTCAGACTGTGACCGATCCATCCCCATCTTCTTCGCCCAATTTCATTCTCTGCTGTTATCTGCTCTGTTCTCTCCCAGAGTCTGACGTTGCTGATCTTCTCTGGCCAGTGGATTTTCAAAATTCTTCTAAGGCAACTGTTCATGAAGGTCTGTACTCTGTTGACTGTGGTTTTTGTCAATCTCCAAGTCTCTGCTGCATATAGAACTGCTTTTACATTGGAGTTGAAAATCCGGACTTTGGTGTGTTGTGACAGCTCTCTGGAACTCCACACTTTTTTCAACTGGAGAAAGGCTGCTCTGGCTTTACCGATTCGTGCTCTGACATCTGCGTCAGTGCCGCCTTTTTTGTCTATGATGCTCCCGAGATAGGTGAAGGACTCCACCTCCTCCAACGGGGTGCCAGCAAGCAAGACTGGTTCTTCCCTGGTTGCGTTCAGCCTCATTGTCTTTGTTTTCTGTTTGTGAATGGTGAGGCCCACTTGGGACGAGATGTCAGCAAGCCTCGTGGTCTTGTCCTGCATTTGCTGATGAGTGTGGGACAGTAATGCCAAGTCGTCTGCAAAATCGAGGTCGTCAAGCTGTGTCCACAGTGTCCACTGTATTCCACTTCGTCTGTGCTCTGTGGTCATCTTCATGACCCAGTCTAAGGCCAGTAGGAAGAGGAACGGAGACAGCAGACACCCCTGCCTGACACCAGTTCTGACCTGGAGCTCCCTGGTGAACTGCCCTTCGTGGATCACGCGACATGTCATGCCATCGTAGCTGCTCTTGATCAGGCGGACGAGCTTTGTGGGTACACCGTAGTGTCGTAGGAGTTTCCACAGAGTCTCTCGGTCCACACTGTCAAATGCTTTCTCATAATCCACAAAGTTGACGTACAGCGGGGAGCTCCACTCCAGAGACTGTTCCACGATGATGCGGAGAGTGGCGATCTGGTCTGTGCATGATCGGTTCTTCCTGAATCCTGCTTGCTGGTCTCTCAGCTGGGGGTCAACGGAGCTCTTCATTCTCTCCAGGATGATCCTGTTGAAGACCTTTCCTGGTACTGACAGCAAGGTGATTCCTCTGTAGTTGGAACACTTGCTGAGGTCGCCTTTCTTGGGAAGCTTGATTAAGTACCCCTCCTTCCAGTCAGCCGGCATCACCTCCTCTTCCCAGATCTTTCCAAACAGTGGGTACAGCATCTCCACTGTTGTCTCTAGGTCTGCTTTCAGAGACTCCGCTGGGATGCCATCTGGGCCTGCTGCTTTGCCGTTCTTCAAAAATGCCACTGCTCTTCTGATCCATAGCCTATTGTAGTTTTTCTAAAAAGATTATTTTAATGAGTTTCGGTTGCGTGTTTCGTTCTGATTGGTTGCGTTGTTTGATTATCGTAGATGATTCTGGAAATTGGTAGTATATATAAAGAGGGCACTAGGAAAGTACATTCGTACATTGTCTTGCATTGTCAGTGGTAGAGACACGCAGTTTATCGTAGGTACGTGGCCCATATAGGGTGTACATTGTGTGAGAGGCTGCGTATGAGAAGCTTTGTGTCGGCAGTGTGGACATTGCAGGAGACTTTGTATCAGTGTTTATGCATTTGGAAATGCATTGTGTGGAGATCGCATCGCTGAATTAAAATATTGTTGGAATTGTTACTCCAGTATTGTCTACATCCTTAAGCCATGTGTGACGGATTGCAGCTGAATGAAGTTTATTTAAAAGAACCTTACGTGCGTGCGTCTGGTGTGTTTATCATACTACGACTACAACTCCACCACGTAACATTTTGGCACCTCCGACGGGACTTCTTCAGTTGGTTCAGTGGAAAGGGTAGCAGGAGAAAACAGCCAGCAGTGAAACGCAGAGATGGCGACATCGGAAATGGAGACATTCCTGAAAATCGGAAAGGAATGTGGACTGGAGGGAGCTCAGCTCCTGGACTTTGTGAAGGAGAGAGAGAAGGAGAGATTTGATAGAGAAGAAAGAGCGAAAAAACGTGAAATCAGGAAATTCGAAATCCAAGCAGAAGAAGCAGAGAAACAGCGAAGAGAGGCGGAGAGGCAACGACAACACAAAATTCATCTGAAGCAGGTGGAGATAGAGGCACAGAGCCAGAGAGTTTCTGAAGCAACAGCATTAGCCAGCAGAGAGCAAACAGCCAAAGCTACCACCACCTTTCATAGAAAATTCAGATAAGATGGACGCTTACCTGGAGCGATTCGAGCACTTCGCAAGCAGTAATAACTGGAAACAAGAGACTTGGGCTATCAAGCTGAGTGCACTTCTAACTGGCAAAGCACTTGAATTTTACACCCGCTTGCCAAGAGAAGAAGCCGAAGATTATACGCAGTTGAAAGCCGCCCTGCTGAGACAGTACGACTTCACTGAAGAGGGTTACAGGCGACGATTTCGAAACTGCAAGCCTGAAGAAGGAGAAACACCCGGCTTCTTCACTGAGAGAATAAGGAGCTACCTGGAGAAATGGATACAGCTGGCTGGCTTAAACAAAGAGTACCAGGACCTGTGTGACCTCATCATCAAAGAACAAGTCTTCAACGCATGTTCTAAGGACCTGGCCACCCACCTCAGGGAGCAAAAAGACCAGTCGATAAAGGCCCTGGCCGACTTCGCTCAAAGATACCTTGACGCCCACAACATGAAGTTCGGGTCCAGTAAGCCACAGCGTGTGTCTGCACCAGCAGAAGAAATCCATAATGTCAGAGACACCCCGAAATACAAGCCGGTGGAGAACCTCACATGTTTTCTCTGTGGAAAGATAGGTCACAAAACGATACGGTGTCCTTTTAAAGACGTTCCCCGAGGCGACAACATCAGAAGATCCAACCAAGATCACGGGATAGCAGGCAGAAGCAGTATCATGTCTCAACACAGAGCCACTACTGTACTGGCCAATGATGTGACGTCATCCAGTGACTTTGAGTACAGAGAAAGGCAGGCGACACCAGAGCTGATTGAATCTTTCAGAAAAAAAGGACGCATTCCAGTAGGAGATGGGGCTACATTTTTACCAGTCTCAAACATCGCGCTACCTGAGAGTGAAGTGCCGAACATGCCGGTGGTGTCAAGATTCGTCGGCGACACACCCGTCAGAGTGCTGAGAGACACCGGTTGTAACTGTGTCATCGTGAGAGAGGATTTAGTAGCTGAAGACCAGAAGCTACATGAGTGGACAACCCTCGTTTGGACGATGGAAGTGGGAGAGTCACCCCACTCGCCAAGGTCAGTGTCAACACCCCGTACCTGACAGGAGAGGTGAAGGTGTTGTGTGTGAAGACCCCAGTTTATGATCTTATCATCGGAAATGTTAACAGTGCCAGAAACCCAGACGATCCAGATCCAAAGTGGAAACCTGAAACCTGTGCAGTTACGAGAGGTCAGGAAGAGGAGAGGAATCATACCATCCCTCTAAAAGTGACTGACAACATACAAGCAGTAACGATGATTAGAGACACTTTAGAGGAAGAGAAGCGCAAGGTCCTGGAGCAACTGCAGAACCAGGTAGATGCGACTGTGGCCAGAGAGCGAGATGAGCGGGAGGCGGAACAGCGAACAGCCGTCCACCGTTTGCAGCAAAAACGGACACAAGAGTTGGACAGTCGGCAATACAATGCCGAGCGCCGCCACAATGATCAGATTGGATCGCCGAAAAGCCAGGTGATCGAGGGTCGCGAGCGAGATGAAGATCATCTGAGACAGGAGATGTCGGAGCTGCAGGAGGAGGAGAGGAAGAAACAGACGTTAAGAGTCCAATCTACGGAGTTCGGACATCAATTTGCGCCCGACTCGGAGACTGCGGATATTGTCCAGTGTGAGCTTGATCTGACATCGAACAAGCCGGTTCGCAACGAATCATGTCGTTTGGTTTGCAACATGAGTAAAGGACTGAGGGAGAATGTTGGGGAGACGCCGGACGTGGGAGTCGACAGAGATTCCAGATCGCCAGTGGTCATCGTAAAGAAACCGGACTATCTTACTTTCCATAAGCCGACAGTGTTCGACCCAGGACCAGTAACCTTTGGAAATGTGTGAACTGTGTACTGTACCCCATGATTTGGTGGTGTTTTCGAAGTGAACTTTGACATTAATTTTTAGTTTTATCAAGGGTTCGCAGAACTTTGGAGCAGAGTACCTCAGCAGAACAGTTTAAAGAGACATGTCTTCAAAGGAACTGCGAGACAATCATTTTGATTTCATTTTGATGTGAAATTTTTATTATTTATGGTTTTGTGTAGGTTTACACAGCCACAACCGTATTTTTGAGATTTGAGAAGAAATTTTTGTGAAATTTCATTCTAAAGAGGGGGGTAATGTTACGATTGTGGTTGTGTTATCCTGTGAGAGCATGCATGTGTTAATCGTAGGAAACGATTCGATATTTATTTGAGCTATCATGGTTACGAATCACGTACCTTTTTAGTAAGATTTTCTCTCATTTGCACGTAGAGCGGATTTCGTTAAGTTTTACCGGAAGTTTCTAGAAAAGTCACACGGAGAATAACGGTTGATCTTTGTTTTGCGTAGATTAGAACCTTCGATAAGGTCACGCTGTTTAGCGACCTCGTATGTGTGACGTCGGGGAGTTCGTAACAGTTTGCAACATTTTGTTTTTCTGTGCGCGTGAATTGAACAGCCTTTGTTTTGTTTTGTGAAAATTCCTGAATTTTCTAGAGCGGATATGCAAGGTCGTGATAGGGCTACCATACTTTTATGTAACTTCATTATACACTAGGATTTAGAGCTGAAGTTAGCAGCCGAATTTTCGTAGCCTATTGTAGTTTTTCTAGAAAGATTATTTTAATGAGTTTCGGTTGTGCGTTTCGTTCTGATTGGTTGCGTTGTATGATTTTCGTAGATGATTCTGGAAATTGGTAGTATATATAAAGAGGGCACTAGGAAAGTACATTCATACATTGTCTTGCATTGTCAGTGGTAGAGACACGCAGTTTATCGTAGGTACGTGGTCCGTATAGGGTGTACATTGTGTGAGAGGCTGCGTATTAGAAGCTTTGTGTCGGCAGTGTGGACATTGCAGAAGAGACTTTGTATCAGTGTTTATGCATTTGGGAATGCATTGTGTGGAGATCGCATCGCTGAATTAAAATATTGTTGGAACTGTTACTCAGTATTGTCTACATCCTTAAGCCACGTGTGACGGATTGCAGCTGAATAAAGTTTATTTAAAAGAACCTTATGTGCGTGCGTCTGGTGTGTTTATCATACTATGACTACAACTCCACCACGTAACACAGATGCATGCCTTATTCTGTACAACCTTGTATTTCAACATTTTGAAAATTCAAAAGCACACGTGAGAATTCTTTTTATTGACTTTTCTAATGCTTTTAATACTGTTGAACCACTGATGCTTTTGCAGCGTATTATGGACTTTAATGTGAACACAAACATTATTCTGTGGGTGTGAGACTTTTTGAAGGACAGCCCACAACGTGTTAATGTACATGGCAGTCTGTCTGACCAAATGGTGTTAAATTCAGGCTGCCCTCAAGGTTGTGTCCTCTCTCCGACATTGTTTTCTATATGCACAGACCATAAGCGGTGTCACACTGCCACTTCTTGTCTAAGTTCTCAGACGACATGGCTCTTGTACGCCTACTCCAAAAAGAAGACAGTCTGGCTGAGTACTTTGCACAGATAGCAGTATTAGAGTCATAGTGCAAAGACAGTTTTCTGGAAATGAATGTACAGAAAACCAATTGATTGTACATTGCTTAACGTCCCGACAGCAACAAGGCTTTCTCAGGACGTGCCTGCACTGCTTGTGAAAAAAAAAATAAACAGAACATTGAATGTATGTTGCCAGCCGGTCAAATACGTTAAATAAACCTAACACATGGGGCCTAAATAAAGCTAAGACCATTTAGCAACACACATCCAATATCAAGAGCTACAGGCAGCGCAGACAGTAGGGAGAGTTTTAAAAAGGCAAATACAGGTGAATGGACAAAGGGTAGACAGAAACACATGCCCCAGAATAGAGAGAAAAACCCACCCTGTGGGGCTGACCAGGGTGACCCTGGGAACTAAAAAATACCTAACCCCACCCAAGTCCCCCAGGGCAGACCCGGGTGGGGGACAGAAAACCAAGGAACTCGTCATTGATGACAAGAAAGTTGATGACATTATTGTACCTGTCTCAATTAATAATCAACCTGTAGAAGTGGTCACTGAATTTAAATACCTCAGCACAGTCATGGATAGTGGGCTGTCCTTTACTGGAAACAACGATCTGATTGTGAAAAAAACAAACCAGCGTCTGTACCTTCTTAGGAAACTGAGAAGTTTTGATGTCAGTTCCAAGGTTTTAGAATCCGTTTATAGAAGCCTGCGAGTCATTCACATAATAAGTGTGACCTTGACCTTTCCAACAGGTCACTGAAATGAGCAAGTGTTCACTCGTACAAAAGCCAACCCTTTACTTGCGTTTAGACATTAACATAAGGGTTAGCTTTTGTACCAGTGAAATCAGTTTTCTGAAAATGTATGCATTTTCCACAAATCTGTTGACCCTCCGTGACCTTTGACCTCTGTGAGGGGTTGACTAAATTAGTATGCATAGAAGGGTGGTATCATCAGCTACCTTTCTGCCAAATTTGATAGAAAAGTTTGCAAAAACTTTGATAAAAAATACAATTTTATCAAAAACTGGCATTTTGCACACACTTGCCAACCTCCTGTGACCCTTTACCTTTTCGAGGGGTCCTCCAAGTTACCATGCATAGAAAGGCCTTATCAGGTATTCTTATACTAAGCTTGAAGATGAAAATATTACTTGAGAAAAAAACTGTTTTTTTGTCAAAATAACTATATTTTGGACCCCTTTTTGAACCACCCCCCTTTTACCCTTGACCTTTGTGTAGTAGTAGTTATTGGGTTTAACCTTTTGACAACGGAACACACATATGTGTGCCCCAAGCAAAGCTCCGTTGCCGACGGGACGCACACATATGTGCGCTGGCCTAGTTTCCCTATTGCCAATACCGGCAGTATGGTCTAAGGGAAGCAATCTACTATAATATGTCAAGCACTCATTTCTTTACTTGTAGAGTGACTTTTCTTGTTTGTATGGGCTGAAACCAACGAATTAGAAGCTCTAATACAAAACGTCCCCATGTGCAAAAAAAAAAGGCGGATTTTGGTGTAAAAACTTTTATGTGTGAAGAAACTTTTCTGTTGTGCCTTTCTTTCTGGATTATTTACTGGTGACACACTAGAATATGTCTCTGGAATGCTAGGTGAGTGTAATTTTCACACTCTGGCTAACTAATACACTAACAGCATGTTCAGTTTCAGTGGAACCCAGTGTGAAACTGTTTTTGATTTTTGGCTTCTTACCCCATCTTCTTTATACACCTGTAAAATCTTAACATTACAAAATATTTTCTTCAGCATAGTGTCTACGAGTTCACCTTGAATTGCTTTTTCCACTGATACCAAATATGTTGGGGTATGATAAGATTTTTACAACAGACAAGGCCAATGAAATTTGTCAAAATTACTACGGTAGCAGGGAAAAATCAAGTTGGCAGACTACGGTGGCAAAAGGTTAATGCCGAGCAGGCGACTAAGGCCATCTCACGGCGGTGGACCTTTGTGAGGGAACCAGTAAATTAATATGCAAAGAAAGGTCTTACATCAGCTGCCTTTGTGCCAAATCTGACTGATAAATTGGCTAAAACTTTGATAAAACTACAATTCTATTAATAATTTTTTTTAATAAATTAAAAAAAAAATTGGCATGTTTCACACATTTGCCGACCTGTGGCCCTTGAACTGTCCCAGTGGTCATCCAAATTAGTATGCATAGAAAGGTCTTACGATCAGGTGTCTCTGTAACAAGTTTGGATTTGAAATTGAAAAGCTGAGGAGAAACAATGTGTGTCAAAATATGGCTATTTTTGACCCCTTTCAGGACCCTGTGACCCTGACCTTTGGGAGAGGTGACTGAAATTGGAATGTTTTGAAAGGTTTTACCACAAAGTACCCTTGGGCCAAGTTGGAAGTCTGAGGCTTGAATAGTCTCCGAGAAAATGCCAATGTTATATATACTGAGCAACAAAAGAAACACACATTTTTCACCATAGCGCTTTTCTTCACAAATATGCCTTAATCCGAGTTATTTTGACCTCATTTATGAGAAAATGTTATGAAGAGTGTGTTGGGTTGTGTGCAAATAGAATGTTTAGTCTTAAAAATCGCACATCGATGACTTATGACGTCATTAGTGACACTGCCATCACAGGATATTGAAAGTGAAATTGGAGCATCTGCAGAGGACACAGCTGAAAACCAACCAATGAGCAGTGTCACTAAGGTCCATGTGTATAAAACTCTGGCCTGTTTAGTCTTGACCTACTTTTTGTTTGTCAACGGCACCTAAATAATCAACATGACCTACAAACATGAAAATCAAAAAGTTCTTTATTTTTAGGTTAGCAGCCTATATTTACCTGATCAAATGGATATGGGTGTGTTCTTTATCTCCGTGTCAAGTCACTGCAGCATATAAAATTGTTTGAAAGTAATTCACATTAAATCAAATAAGATTTACTAAGAAAATGATGTGCACAGGAAGTTCTGGTTGTCTAATGAATTTTTTTAGTCAAATTTTGTTTGAGGCAGTTAATAACATCATATTTTAAACAGTCTACACAACTTGTGTGTTAAAACATATAACAGGTAACTTGCTTCACAGAGTGTGTCCAGTTTTGCTTATTTTCACCACTAATGAAACCCTGTGTCCTCCAAGGCAGCCATGGGCGATAACACATTCAATTTTTGTGTGAAGGTAGCTCAGACAGTAGGTTGAACATCTGAAATAAGCAACAAATACAATTTTCTTGTTTTGCTGCCAGGGTGGCTCTTTGTTTGCAGGTACACTTACAGACACTTTCGTGCTTTTAATGGAAGTCAGTATAGTTTACCATGGACAACAGACGCCAGACACTAGAGAGATGACAGATGGCCCATATAGAATCACTTTTGCTATCGCACGTGAGCCAAAATGAAGTTTCCCAACACAGGTAATGGATCCACTATGGTAGCCTGAAGTTGGTGCCAGAATAGCTACAGGCACAAAGGTATTCTGACACCACCCTTCAACTACTATGGTGTGTTTCCTGGACTGTAGGCAACAAGGTCTTTTGATTCTGCTGGAGACTCAAGGACTCTGAAGTTGCATGTAAGTTTGGAGGACAACTCCCACAGCTGGGAATCGTGATCTCAGGACTCTAACTCAAAGAGTAAAGCATGTATGCAAAGTTGGATGACATCCCACATCAAAGACACTGATGACAACACATTAAATTACACGATCTTAAAAAGTAGCCGAGTATCACCAACTATTCACCTACCGTAAATTATTATTATCGCCTCCTTTTGCTCGCAGTGATTCCTTCCTTTCGGGCTGGATTTCCACTGTCCAGAGAAATGGATTGTTGATGTTGTTCATATTGAATGATGAGTAGTGGCACAAGTATTCTTATTAAAATCATTGCATAATTGACTAAAAGGTCCGGGACCTAATCTTGCAAAATAAAGTTGCCTCATGGTAAAAATTTTATTTTGCTTATTTATAGGCCAAATAAAACAAGATAGGATGAAAAATAACCCATAGTCCCTTGTATATGGCCTTGGCTCAGATGAGATAAAGTACTTTAGACTCGTCACAGTTTAAAAGTAATGATGGCTTTTTCAGACAAAAGGTGGAAGTTTTGCACAGATTTTTTTCTTGCACCAAAAACTTTTATTAATTGATGACTTTTATTTTCTTTTGCGTTTTCGGTGCCACTTGCGTCAGCTGATTTTGTGATACAGCTATTGGTAAACTGATTTATCTGTCAACAGCAACAAAAAAAATTTACCTCATGCTTTTGATTATAGCAGCATAGCAAGAGTCCGTAGTTGCCAAAAACTTTGGTTTTGAAATTGAGTTGTTTAAAACGCGTGACACGATCAATTTTTCTGACCGGATGTGTTCATCGCTTGATGTTGCAATAATACACCAGCAATACAATCCTCGATATATATTCACAATAACGAAAAAAACTTCCCCACTTAGAGGACAAAGAGCGATGCGGCATGTGTTCTGTTGTAAACAGAATGTTATGCACTCTTTTTTTATGGCCATGGCTCAGATTTACTGTCAAGAAGTTGTGACACTCCAAATCCAAAATTAAATTCCATATTTAAAGATACAGACACATGAGACATCAAATTCAAAACAAGACACCACATCCTGTGGTATTTTTGTGATGATAAAACCTTTATTTCTGTTATTTCACTGCACAAAAAGTTAGCATTGTGTACATAACCATTTACACTCAGGTCACAAAAGTTTACTACACATATTTTCACAGCAATAATGCCAAGAAGCTCATGAGGAATACAAAAAAAAACCTTCGCAAGATTGTTCAATAATCTTATCAGCTAGAATGAAAGCAAAGTTTTATCAATTTTTTTTAAAAAAAATCTCTCTAATACTCAAAGCCTGCTTAAAAACACCATTACCTAAACAAAACAAATCAGTGGTTGTGATACTTATTTTCACTGAAAAAAAAAAAAGGATTTCAATGTAAGTAGTATGAAAAACAGTCAGGCAATGATAGACACATCTATTGTGTGTAAATAAGACACTTTTTAGACCAAAAAATGGCTACAAATGCATTCTAATTGGTACAGGTATTTGTGGTATTCAAAGAGTTGAAAGATGCACATAACCATGGTAAGAACTACCACAAAACAGGCATACATCCTAATACCCTGGTCAGAAATGCTGAATGAGGTCCTGAAGCACATAACTTCAAACTGTGACATTGCAAGGAAACAAGCATACATCCTAATACACTGGTCAGAAATGCTGAATGCGGTCCTGAAGTACATAACTTCACAACGTGACATTGCAAGGAACATGCTTAAAATGGCATCCAAATTAAATTTTTAAAAAAATCATACCAGCACAACAGCTACACTGTTATTGATTTCTGTGGGGGAGGAGGGAGGAGGGAATATGCGGAAAAATGGTGTACAACTGGCTGAGTGCATAATTTCACAACAAACTGACTAGTTTTTGTCAGTTTTTCATGGTTAAACAAAGTTTTTGTTTTAGCCACGAACTGCATCAGTATGTATGACCTTGTGTGGAACTCATGATAACTAATACAGTACTGTAAAAACATGTCATCTCTTCCACAACAAAAATATTTCACATTATGATGATGTGTACATAAACTCACAACAATGAATACAATGCTTAGTAAAGTTATGCACATCTCTCTTTTAATATTTATTTCTGCAAAATGCCTCAAAACGACCTAAAGTCTGTCAGGTATTATGTTATTTGGATTCTGAAATCCTCGAAATGTGGTATGGCCACATCCATGATAATCTTGGGCAAGATTGGATGTTGTGATGTTACTTACAACATTGGTTGAACCCAAAATCTGCAGGGGTGCAGTTGGTGCTTGATGAAATTCAACGATTTTGCGTACATATCAGTTGCTTTCATTCTAACTTATACTGATCAAAAAGATTAATATTATACGTATTATACGTAAGAGTATTGTGTACATAATATTCACAACAAAGACATTTCGGGTACCTCGGTAAAACCTTCTTTTATGTTGATATTTGACTGTGAAAGCATCAGAAACTTAGACTAATAGCTTTGAAATACATTGCTCAGCCAAAAACTTTCTTCAAAATCAACAAAATGAAGAAGGTTACGTAGTTTTCTCAACAAAACTTCGAAAGAAATGCTTTTTTTTTCAGGACATAATTCATACAAGACGATTTACAACAAAAACTTACCTGAATTTTCTACTCCGATGGAAGACATTTTTCCTTCCGGCTGCTTCCACATACAACATTGGCGGGAATAAACACCGCACGAGCTTAAAAATGTAAGAGTAAGTTGCCTAGTTCCGAATTCCTCTGCTTTAAAAAAAAGGTCATAACATTCTGATTACAACAGAACGCACACGGCACGCAGCCTCGCTTTTTTTTTGTCCACTAAATCGTGATAGCCAACTAGTCTGCATCAGGTAGAAATTAATTTTTTTTTTTTTTTTTTTTTTTTTTTTTTTGGGGGGGGGGGGGGGGGGGGGGGGGGGGAGTGAAGCTTAATTGTGAATATAGACCAACGATTTTTTTTTTTAATCGCTGAGTATATTATCACAACATCGAGAGACGACTATATCCAGTCAGAAAAATTGATCGTAGCACGCGTTTTAAGCAACACAATTTCAAAACCAAAGTTTTTTCAGAGACTACGGACTCTTGCTGTGCTGCTACAACCAAAAGCAATGCGGTAGGTACAAAATTTTCATTGCTGTTGGCCGATAAATCAGCTTACCGATAACCGTGTCACAAAATCAGCGGTCACATGCAGCGCCAAACTCGCAAAAGAAAATAAAATTCATCAATTAATTTAACAAAATTTGGACAAGAAAAAAATCTCTGCATAACTTCAACCTTACGTCTGAAAGAAGCTGTCATTACTTTTAAACTTCAACAAGTTTAAAGTACTTTAATCTCATCTGAGTTAGCGGGTGCAGAAAACGGGCCCTCTACGGTAAATGAGCCAAGGCCATATACTAATGATATACCAAGTACACCTGCATGCTCTTCTGACAGCACGTCGATGTGTGTGTGTGTGTATATATATTATATATGTGTGTGTAGG
Source organism: Semisulcospira habei (assembly GCA_036245525.1). Taxonomy (NCBI): domain Eukaryota; kingdom Metazoa; phylum Mollusca; class Gastropoda; family Semisulcospiridae; genus Semisulcospira; species Semisulcospira habei. The sequence continues at coordinate 18,855,581 of BTPG01000005.1, forward strand.
CACGTGTGTATATTGTGTGTGTGTGTGTGCTCGCGCGTTTGTGTGTATGTGAGAGAAAGAGAGAGAGAATTACATCATATCTAGAGTATTGTGTCAATGTCTGCGTGCTGACAAAGTTGCTTCTTTTACATCACCGTCACTGATTTTCTCCAGAAGTCAAGGCTTTTTACTTTTAATTTTTTTTGGGGGTAAAGAATTAACTCTTAATGACAAAGTTAAAAAGGTACAAAGCGGGTTAATGAATTCATCTAATGTCTTTCTCCAACCTAGCTATTTAAAATCCAAAATTTCAAGTGAATGACAAAAAATACAGACTCTTTATCTGGGTCAACCGACTTTTTATCTAAACGGTCTTGTAAGTATTCAATGAGGCATCCAATTCCAATATGCCCGAAGGCTCTCTTAGCCACCCCTTGAACAAAGTATTTTGCCAAGTTTCTAGCCTCTAGAGACATTCATCACTTGTAGGTACAGAAATATCAGAGATTGTCTTGTTTACATACATAAGCACGCACACACAAACGGCACTTCGCGGCAAATGTACGTTCTACAGCGAGGTTAGCGTAACATGACGTAATTTTTATCTCGTTACTTCAGTTGTCTGAGGTTTATGCCTACCTCCTTTGACATCAAGGGCATGCTACTGAATTTGCCCCACCATGACCCATCCTAAAAAGTCCCTTCTATAAATAGAAGGGACTTAAAAACAGCCAGAGGGGTCAGCTGGGTTCCTTCTTACAGCATCAAGCCCAGCACATACTGGGGAAGGCTTGCACCTGCGGTGGCTACATACCCCTCTGCCACTCACCAAAGTCAACACTCTAAAGAGACCACTCAATTTTCATTAAGTTGATTAACCCATTCAGCCCTGACGCACTACAGCAGAAAATGGGTCGACCATGATAATTCAAGGGTAGTGCCAGATTAGCTTGGCGCCTGTCGGTGCCAAGCTAATCTGGCACTGCCCTTGAATTATCATGGTCGATCCATCTCCTGCAACTGGTGCATAGTCATTAGACGACACCTCCAAAATTTGGGAAATACGGTCGTCAGGCTGAATGAGTCAAGGACAAATGTATGTACAGCACGTGCTTGCTGGCTTGTCATTGGTGTGCATTGTTTTAGTCAACTACATAAACATTTGAACTCTCTTATTTCTAGTAATGCCAAGGCTGAATTAACCCCATAACACCTGGGGGTAGGGTGAACTCCACCCATCTGCAAAAGACATAAATCCCCATGAGCCCCCAGTCATGGAGGCTCATGAGGATTTATGTCTCTTGTTAGTCGTGTGTTCTTTGTGCCTACGGTTTGGTCCCACCTCATTTATTATGTTCTTCACGCGAATGTCAGTTAGTGAGCAGTTATTTCAGACGGCGGCCACTGGCAGCGGCAGTCAAGGGGTTAACTTTGGCTGTCCTTACCTTCCTTTATCTCATCCCGGAAGAAGTGATGCAGTCCCTGCAGGCTCTTCCCTGTCTCCAAGTCCGTTACTGTTGGCAAACAAATCATCACATCGGTTGCATTAATGTTTCTGTACTTTTACATTATGTGCATACTCAGTATTGGGGAAAAAAAAAAAACAGTGCATGAAACTCTGTGACACTGAGGAAAGCAACAAACATCGTCTGGTTTTACCATTGATCTATTACAATGCAATCTCACCAAAATTTGACAGGGGGTTTGTCGTAGTGGGGGAGGGGTGTGTGGGTTGTGTGGGGGCGTGATACAGCCCGATGCCATATTTCCCCAATTGTGCACCATTTGAAGGAGATAGATCAACCATGATAATTGAAGGGCAGTGCCAGATTAGCTTGGCGCCGACAGGCACCAAGCTAATCTGGCACTACCCTTGAATTATCATGGTCGACCCATCTCCTGCTGTAGTGCATCAGGGAAAAATGGGTTAAGCAGGTGATATGATATCCTTTTCTGTAAGCCACCAAACTCATGCAAAAATGAAGCACAAAATACTTAGTACTATAAGATGGTGTGGGGATGTTAGTGTCTGAAGAGAGCTCTAGTTCTACACTGCACATAATACCAGCATCATGACTTGGCCACCTGTCTGGACTCCAGTCCCTATGTCTAGATTAACAGTATCCCGCAAACATAATGAGGGTGCATGAGAATGAGCTGTATGCAGCCAATGTGGGGAGACTTAGCTGCTTGGTATTTGACACTCTAGTAGCATACAGCACATCATCAAACATTTATTATTGTTTGTTAATCTAGTCTTTGACAGTCTGTAACTTTAAACACTATATAGTATTTATCTTCAGTAACTAGATGACGATAGTGAACAATCTCCAGTCATCAAAGGCAGTGTTCTTCGCATTGTGCACTAGGATAAATTTTCATGAGCCCAGCTTGTGCTGCATGAACCACTGCATATATATATATATATATATATATATATATATATATATATATATATATATATATATATATATATATATATATATATATATATATATATATATATATATATATATATATATTCAGATCTGCATGAACCACTGCATTCTGAGATATGCTCATGGGCTTGTGCAAATCAGCAGCCTCATAGTCATAAGCCTCATCTTTGCAGCCTTATAATACAGGGTGCATGTGCTCATGAGGATCACACAGTGCGCATGATCTCTTGTGGATATAAATGACTTATTTAATATTTTTGCGCCAGTGGGCAGAAATCGATAGTGATATTTCCAATGCAGTGATACCGCTACAAGTAGAATGCATGCCCGTGATGAGTTAAATCTTCCTTGCACCAGTGGAACGTCTTTCATTAGCCAACTAAGCAGCATCAGCAGTTCGCATAGCTGATTTCTCGTAAGACCGAAATAATAATATGAAGTTGATTGGTCATTCTACATCTCCCTAGTACCGGAGCCGCAGCATGAGATAGTGTAACACAAGACACTGTATGTCACGCAAACCGTAACACAGGGCCCTGTATGTCATAATATATAATACAGTAATAATAATTTAAAAAATAGCTCTTGTATAGCGCTGTTCTCCAGGAAAACACTGGACTCACTGCACATGCACAACAGCGCACTCTCTCTCAGACACACGCACAATTATACACTATTTTAACCCACCCCATCCCTTCCCAACACCTTTCATCCACTTCCCTGTCACATAAGATCCAGAATCAGAATAAAAGGCAGTTAACAGTTCGCTAGGGAAAAAAATGGTGAACTACATATTAAATGCCTCACAAAAAACTAGAAAAGTCTTTAAGTAAAACAAGACACTGTATGTCACACACTGTAATACAAGGCACTGTAGTCACACACAGTGTCCAATACGACTTCAGCCGTACCAATATCAACTAGCAGCTAGTTGCCTCGGCCCATGATTTTGATAGCACTTTTGACTTACGGCTCAAGTCGCCACAGCCTTTTACGCTATGGTCACATTTACATGCATTTGCTTAGAACTGGGACATGTAACCATTCTGTGAGAGAGAGATAATCTAAAAAAATGTCCCTCTTTCATATATTATGGTGTAATTTCTTTTTCTTTTTGAGCAGCAGCAAGAGCATGACAAGTAGCAGGGCTCCCGTTGAAACTCAAAATGATGTACTGAAAATGTTATGAAAGGGTAGGCAGACACACCATAATTAATAATAATATTAATAATAAATGGTATTTATAAAGTGCATTTCTCATTATATTTATAATATAACCAGGCATGGGAATTGCCCAAGCAAAAATCATCTGAAACGGGATCTTGAACCTGATACAAAACAGGGCCGGATCACTTGGCTCCAGGGGGGAGGGGGGGGGGGGGGGAGGGTCCAACTTTTTCTTTGGGACCTTGAACCTGATACAAAAGGCCTCCACCACGCTAGATCTTGTTTTCGCGAGGGCCGAAAAATCAAACAGTCTTGGGGGGGGGGGGGGGGGGGGGGGGAGTAGGCGACGGACATTGCTTGCATCTGGGCGCTAGAAAATCAAACAGGGGGGGCAGGCAACAGACCTTCCTTGCTTCTGGGTGTCGGAAAAACAAACAGTGGCCGGAGGGGGGGGGGGACCTTCCTTGCTTCTGGGCGCCAGGAAATCAGTAGGGGAGGGGTGGGGGGTGGGGGTGGGTACGCAACGGATCTTCCTTACTTTCTTCTCGGCACTGACTAATGAAACAGTGGGGGGGGGGGGGGGGGGGGGTGTCTGCCCGCCTAAGTTCTCAGTTTAAATTATTAAATTGTATTGTAAACTGTCTTTTCTAAGGGTGTTTCTTTCTCCATTGGGTTCTTCTTACTCTTAGGTTGGTTCGTCCAGCGAAAAGATGGGTGTCTTTGAAGACCTGGTGTAAACAGTCATGATGTCTCTAGGAAATGGGCACGTTTTGTTGCTCTTGCTGCCACAGTAGATTATTCTAGCATTGTTTTGCGGTTCTTTGCATTTGCTGGAATTGGGATTGGATGTGAAGTTTGTTCCCCTGCGGTTTGGTTTGGCTTGTCATGTGAAATAACTGTGTCTTTTGTGAGATGTTCTGTAAACACATTTAAAAAAGTGAGAAGAGAGCGAAATGAGTGAATAACTAAAAGAAACTGAAAAAAACAAACAAACAAATAAACATACAAAATGATGCAGTTTTCATAAATCCACCAAAAAATGCAGTTTTCATAAATCAATTTTCTGACCCCTTATTATGCGGAGATGGGGTTCTGTGTACCCTCTAAAATATTTCATCTGTGGGTCTACAGACCCATTAACTTTAAGCTGTTGTGAAAACAGAAGCCCCAAGTCAGTGGTGTGCAAAACAGCAAACTATGGGTAGTTTTGTTGACCTCATGTGGCACTTATCATTCATGGAGCATGTGTACGGTTGTATGCAGACTTGAAGACCACGGTGGAGTCAGTAGTGCATCCGAGTGAACTTGTTGAAAAAACTTTCGTTGGAAGTTAAAAAAAAAAAAACCTGCTTCAAATGCTCTTGTGATGTGCTCCGCATGGAATTATTTTTGGAAAGGTTAAAGCGTTGGTTTATAGCTTCGTGTTGCAAGAGGTTAATAGACGGGACTGTGTGATTAGACGACTGGGTGGTGGTGGTGGTGGGGGGCGGGTTACTTCAATTCGCGCGTCAACCCTCAACTGAACCCGACTCTACCGGGAGAAGACCAATCGCGATCCCAATGCAAACCTCAACAAAGAGACATTTGTCCATGCGATAATCTTCACTCGCGCCCTCCACGTAGCTTACCTCCGTGAAGAGTAATTCTTTGGTTGGTTTTGTTTATGGAGTGAATGAAGCCAGTAATTCGTTGATTGTTGTGGGTTTCCAGCAGCACACGGTGCCCGACGTACTGGACGTCCATTTTGCTTTCTTCCAGGGGACAATACCCTGATAAAAACAGGGCAGAATCAACTCGAGTTGTCGTAACTGGTCAGTCGCACCTGTCCGTATGGATTCCCGCATTGCGAGCACCATCATTTTCTCTTGTTCTGTACATGTACTACGAAACTTTTTTTTTTCGCCTCATCAATATTAATGTTAATTCTGAGTGATCTGTTCTAAATCAAAGCCTTCATTTGACCATTACTAGCACATACGTGGTCACTTTCATAAATATTGTTAAGGACACTGTATATGTAACAAACAGTATATTTATGTTGCAGTGTATGTGACATACAGTGTCTTGTGTTACACTGTATATGACTTTCCTATTTGGGTATTCTCACACTGCAGCTATGTGACCACAGGATTTTGATGTGTGCTATTTCGTGTTTCTTTGTGTGAATGCTGTCCTAGCTCGCCCTGTGCCGGACAAACGTACTGTGAAATACTGGGGCATTTCGTGTCAGTTTCTTTGTGCGAATCAGTGCAGTTTTAGCCCGTGGCCCTGTACCCGCCGGACAAACATACAGTGACATGGGTTTCTTTGTGTGAACTTTCGTGCATACTGATACTGCGGTATCAGGTATGGCCGGATGAATAAAATTAATGCTTAATCGATCACCACACGGCACGGCCGGTACACGGGCACTTAATAAATTGCAGTTTACTACTACCCGTGTTAAGAGGCGATCAATGAGGCCGCGGCAACGTGGCAATCGGCGTCTCATGCCTGTGCAGTAATGTCAGTCGACTGAGCGGCTTAGTACTGTGCGTGAGGTTTCACGTCGCGACTAAAAGCGAGTTTACACCGGTCATTGTTTTACGCACAATGGCCAGTATTACATCGACGTGACGAGACTGAGTCGGGGCGGCTTTGTCACAAAGGCGAACAATGACTGCTACCAACTGCGTCTATGGCATTCAGCAGCGAAGGAGAGAGGACGGCCCACCGCTCTCTCCAAACACAGCAAGCAAGGAGCAAGCCAGCCTCAAGCAAGCAAGTCAGCCAGCCTACACGCCGTAGCAAAGTCGCAAGCGGCCACGCACAAGCGAGATGGAGAGAGGGAGAAAAAACCGACGGAAGACCAACAGGCAACAGGTGGAGGAATACTCCTCCACCCTCCCCCAAGCGCGGCGCCACATACACAGCCGGTGGTCAGGAGAGAGACAAGGAGCCACCGGCCCCCTCTGTCCCCTCCACTGCAGCGGAGAGAACAGCTGATGAGGGTGCCCTCGCCCCCACGGTTGGTTCACTCTCCGCAGCAGGCCCCCTGACTATCCAGCATGGAGTTAATACTGCAAGGGTTCACCCCATCGCCAGAACTTAGACAGTTCTGTGCAGAGAACGGTGAGCTGCTCGACGGCAGCGACACAATCGACGATGAAACTACCACCATGTCGTCACCAATACAACCAGAAGAGGAGACCCAGCGGAGCCATCGTCGGAGCCAGATTTCCCGCCCCCCCCCCCCCCCCCCCCTACGGCCGGTCGACATTCCCGAATCACTAACTTGGGAGCGGCCGGCATCAATTGAGGAGGAGGGGACTCGGCTCCGAGCGATGGGTTTTGACGACCTGGTACTCTTGATTCAAGACGCCATCCCGGCACTTCTAGCAACCGAAGGCGACGTGTACCATCGGGCACTGGTCACCACCCGGTGGCTGGTGCACTCGGGCGCCATCCAAGACCTCCAGACCCTCAAGACGGAAAGCACGGCCAGCCAGGCCACAGCCCAACAGACCCACAGGGAGTGCCAAGCGACGACCGCCGCACCAACGACAGACAACAAGAGGACCGGCAGCACGCCCCCCGCCACCAAACACATAGGGTGCGGGACCACCCCGCCCACAACCCAAGAGACAGGCACCGGAACGGAAGATCCACCAGCCCCGACCGACAAGACCACCGAGAACACGGGTCCAGACCCGGCCCCCCAACAGCCACCTTCACAGCCAGGCGACGGACTAACCACTGGCCCACGGCAACGCAAACGCAACAGACCACCCAAGCGCTTCCGACACCAGCGCCCACCACTACTCGCCACGCCGCCACCACACCTCCGACTGCCACCGCAACACCGCCACCCACCCAGCTTCACCCAACGCCCGACACCCAGACCCAGGCTCCACTGGCCACCGCCACCGCCACCACATCTCCCTAGACCCTTCCACTACCAGCCACGATTTTGCCGGCCACCACCACCCCCGCCACCACTCATTCAACAACTACTAGAGTGGATGGCGTACCAACACCCCCCAGCCTGGCACTGAAGCAACGGTCCCCCGGCCACACCACCCGCCTCCTCCACCACCAACCACCCGGCCCCGGCAATAACATCAGCCGCTGAGCGACGGACAGACAGAGAGAGACGACCTCCCCCCCCCCCTCCCCTGGCCCACCCCCCTCGGGCGAAATCAGCGATAGCTGGAAGCCCTAGTCCCTGCCAACTGCAACTGCAACTGCGTCTATCAGCTGTACTGTGACAAGTTCGAGACAAAATGGTGTCACAACCACTGATGACACTGGTTTGTCTCCCTCGATTCGCTACCGCTGAAAGCGGTAGCAAATCGAGGGAGACAACCAGTGTGGGTAAACTTTCACTGAGACATGTTCACGTGTTGTTTACGCCGAGCCATCTCAAGTTAGGCGGGCGGCGCATAATAATTGTCTTAATCCTTATCATTCGGAATACACCAGTGTATGAAATAAGTTTGAATAAATAGTTCAAGGGTAGTGCCAGAATACCTCTAGGCGCCAAGCTATTCTGGCACCACCCTTGAAATAAAGCCATTGGGGTCTATATCCTAATCTGTAATTACTGTAACGTGGCTTGCATATGGCAGTGTACAAATTTGAAGCTTTTAGCCTCAGTATGATATGGGTTAATCTGATATCAGACACCGGCCTGACCGATTGAACCAGTCAGCACCTAGCCCTCGGGGCGGAGTCGGCCACGTTTTAATTGGTCCGCGGCCGGCTCGCGACACTTGAAATACGGCCGATTATATGTCAGCCCAAGGATCTTAGGCTTAATGGGGAAATGCCACGTCACCGATCGTAGGATAATGGGAAGCCTAGCTTAGTGTTATCGAACATCGATAACAAGCACGGACAGACAACATGTGCGACCAGGATGATGCATCCGCAGAGTTTCCAGCGATCAGTCCACACCCGGTTAGCAAAATGTCCTCGGACCGATGTCAGCCGCAGATGGCCCGCGCACATCTGCGGCTGACGGCCCGAGGACCTTTTGCTTACTGGGTAACTGGGACGCTGACCGGTATTTTACTCGTCCAGTCCAGGTTTCGTTTGCGCATCTGTGCATCGACGGAGACACCCGTGGCTGAACTAGCAAGCGCGTCTTCAAGTGTGCTGTCTCATAGAACACAGCATCATTTGCTTCAAAACTGTGACTGTGAGCGTTTGCCGTCAGAACTGAGACTTTTTCGTTCGTCGGTGTGACTGATCTGAAAAAGTGAGTACATTGTTTTCTTTCTGTATTAAATTCAGACTCGTTCTTGTAATTAAACGTGCCTTCGTTGGTATCTATGTTCACACATGTTTCGGCATCAATCAATTTTGGTTATTCCCTGCCCCCTCTCCCCTCCTCTCTCTCTCTCTCTCGTTACAACTGATTCAGACTATCAACGCTTGCGAGGCCGAGAAGGGAAATGCTTCATACACTCCCATGCATTCGAGTCAGACGAGAAATACAAAAAAAAAAAAAAAAAAAAAAAAAACGGTTTTGCGCGTGATAGAGGTGGGTAGTTGACAATTTCTATCAACAGTTGCACTGACATTGTAAATACACAATTGATTGGATAACTGATGTTCAGTGGTCTTCAGTCCCCTACCCCCCCCCCCCCCCGTGTCAGTGTATGCAGCCACTGACTGCACAGTACTTTTCACACTGGTTGTCTCCCTCGATTGCTGCGCTGATCAGTGCAGTAATCGAGGGAGACAACCAGCGTGAATACCACGTGTGCGTGGTGAGAGAGATGCCGTACACAGACAAGTAGTGTCTCCATTCTGTCTCAAACCTCTTATCGATTTTTCCCACGCCAGTGGCCCCCCGACGGACCCGGCGACCTCCTCTGAACGAGCGATCTTTCTCGTCCAAAGCGACCCTTGCCAGCATGAGGCATATAATCAATAATATAGCTAAATGAGCGCCTGCGGCTGCAGGGACGCATAACAATCCATGTCTCTTGCAAATGGAAGGATGCGGATGCGACTAGATCTGGACTGAAGCGAACCCGCATTCAATGTCCAAACCGCCCGGATTCGATGAAATTCAACGCAAGAGCGACAGAGATCGGGAAAATCTTTGGTGCACGGCGGAAAGGTGGGGAGTGGGGAGAGTACTGTGTCACGACGACCTTGTTTTGTCAACTCCGGCCGTGGCGAAAATGACGATTTGAGAGGGGAAAGGATGGTAACCCGCTGACGACCAAACTGATATATTTGTATGGTGAGTTACGAAGTGATGCAGCGATCGTTTATCACGTGTTCTCCTCTTGTGCAGCCCCCCCCCTCCCCCCCCCCCCCCCCCCCCCGCAGCTGATGAACTATTTGCAGTCTTGCTAGGTAATCTTTCCCCCCCCCCCCCCCCCCCCACTGAAAACCCTTCCTACAGACAGTGTTTACAAGTCACTAGGCCATAGGTATCGCAAGAAAAGGAATGCCACACGCAAACAAAAAAACGTTTTGTTGCTTTCTCAACACCAAAAAAAAAAAAAAAAAAGACCCAAACAAACAAACACACACCCCAGCAGCAAAACGTCTTCGGGACCACGACGGCCGCAGTAAACCCGCGCACAGCCTTGCGCGGGCCCACTGTGCGTCGACGGCCCGAGGACCTTTGTCGCTTACTGGGTAAGTCCATAGTAAACACATTTAATCTGAACGACTCTGTTCACGAATATTATTTGAACAACAAAAAAGCTTCGGTTTGTCCATCCGGTCAGCATCCAGTTTAATCCAGTCAAATGAAGACCTCTTGTAAAGCAACTTCCATTGTAAAATGTTCATGCACCGTGATGGTGCACTCACTGCTCGAATGCAGAGTAGAAGAAGAAAGTGGCAGGGACCAAAGCTTGCCTCGTGTCCTTCTGCGATTAGTTTTTGAATGCAGATAATTTCAAAACAACTCTTAAGAAGAAAATATGATCAGTAAACTTAAACCTATTTTATTTTGATATTCTTTGAGTCGTAACAGCAATGGTGAAAGAGCTACCCTCGGGAAATTTTGAAAATGAAATAGTTAAACCTGCTTAACTTGTCCGTGCATAGCTTATCAGAGAGTCAGCATCAGTGATATGGGTCAGTGGTTACCGAGGTCTGAACAGGGTATGTATTTCAGCTTCTAAGTAGTTAATCTCCATGCTCTCCCGACAATAGTGGCTAAACCATTGGCATTGAAGCCAACCACATTTTAATATAAATTAAGTACTTTCCTATCTTTTTTTTTTTTGGTGTGCTTTGACCAAGTAGATCTATGATCACTGGTCGATCAAGCACACTTCTCTCCCCTGACAGTGCTTTTACCTACTTTACTTTGTAATCTTCCTAAAATATTAGCAAACAGGACAAGCTGAGAATGATACTGTCCTCCTGGCATATTATCTGATCAGGATTTAACCCATAAAGCCCTGAAAGACTACCACAGGATGTGGATCGACCATGATATTTCAAGGTTGGTTGTCAGAATAGCTTGGCGCCTACAACCTTCTGACACCAACCTTGAATATCATGGACGATCTGTCTCCTGAACTGTGATATAGACCTCAGAGGATATCTACAAAAAGTTGATAACTTTGTCCTCAGGGCGTAAGGAGTTAAGCAGGGACAGCTACGTGTAGCTAGGTAATCGTGGACTAAGCGAGATGACGAGTTTGACACTTTGCGTAAGTGTAGCTAGGTAAGCGTAGACTAGCGAGATGACGAGTTTGACACTTTGCGTAAGTGTAGCTAGGTAAGCGTAGACTAGCGAGATGACGAGTTTGACACTTTGCGTAAGTGTAGCTAGGTAAGCGTAGACTAGAGAGATGACGGGTTTGACACTTTGCGTAAGTGTGGCTAGGTAATCGTGGACTAGCGAGATGACGAGTTTGACACTTTGCGTAAGTGTGGCTAGGTAAGCGTAGACTAGCGAGATGACGAGTTTGACACTTTGCGTAAGTGAGACAATTCAGCTTCACTGAGTTTTTAAAAGCTGCTTCTCAAACGTTCTCGCTGAGATACGTTATCTCTTCGGCCAAAATGAATGGCGTTTGTTCGAGTCAATTTCGACAAAGAACTGCCACGAGCACGAAAGTGAACTAGGGCAACGACACATCGGGCGCACAAACCCAGCGATAATCTAGACCGTATCTGGCCGGTTTCAACTATTTCTTAGTCTTAGTACTATCTTATCTCTTGTTCACACCTTCACTGATTGTCGAGAGAAAGCGAACACGGTTGATGCAGCTGCAAGAGGCATGGATCCTCATGAGCCCCCGCATTTGCGGGGGCTCATGAGGATCTATGCCTCTTACTGACAACCACGTTGTATCTTTCATTTATCCGTGGACGGCTGGCGCTCCTTGGATCAACAACTATTTCAAAAACACCCTACAACCACTGGCAGCGAAGGAGCTAAATACTACCCTACAATACTGCAGGTTGTTGTCTGCGCATTTCTTCATAAAGCCCGCTTTATCTCCAAGAGACATAGATTCACATGAGCTCTTAGAGTCGCGGGGGCTGATGAGAATCTATGTCTCTCGGTGATCAAGCTCGGCTCCATATGTTCCTCAAACTAACGACGAGAGCCCGTCCGTGCGATTGTAGAGGCTCATGAGAATCTTTGCTTCCTGCTGCCCACGCTGGCCGCTTCACCTGTTCCTCAAACTGTGGATGCGCGTCATTTTCAGATAAGAGATCGTACACCAGAAGGTAGGTCGTGTTGCCCAAGTGCACAGGTGTGAAGAGAAACTGATAACGCTGGTTTTTTTTTTTTTTTTTTTTTTTAAATCGAAGACACTGTTTGCTGGAGTTAATTTTAGAGTAGTTTGAATCCTGCACGGCGACAGATATAAGTATCCAGTGGCGGATGACCTTTTGCGCGCTGAGAAAACTGTTGTCGTGGTTTGACTTAAACTACCATTAAGACTTCAAGCGAAGACAGTGCATTTCTACATAATATTATAGTGTTTGCTTCAGTGCAACAGGCAAAGCGGTTATCGGAGAGACTCATTCAGAGCAAGAGCACTACATCACTAAGGTATGGTTTCATTTTGCGTCAGGCGACACTATTCTACCTTGAAGGCCCACTACCGCCGTAACTGTTCAAATATGCACTTTTGTAACAGATGGGTATGAAACACTACACACAGGTATGTTGTGGTTCATTTAGACACAGGACAATCCATTTCAGCACAGGTCGTCGTAATATCAAGTAACCTGACAACGACTGCACTCCGAACTATAAATACAAAGGTATCAGTACGAGAAACCGCTAAAAATAGATTGACACGCTAACGGATGCGCAGAATAAATAATCGCGACTACGCGTGCGTGTTTGCTGCGTGTCCAAACTGCTATTAAAGTTCATTAGGTGTGTCGACAAGGCGTAATGAACACAAATGGCGCTGAAATGTGTCTTTAGATTTACGAGTAATGGTACTTTTAACTTTAACCTGTTCAGTGCCAGCTTGCAGACATTTTCTTTCTAAATTCTTGGTATGTTCAGCCAACAAAAGCCATATCCGTTCAAGGAAAATGGATACACGTTGGCCTCAGCAAGCGGCATAGACCCTCATGAGCCCCCGCAGCCGCGGGGGCTCATGAGGATCTATGCCTCTTGCATTTGCCGGATGGTGTTCACATTTTCTTGGCAGTGAACGGGGGTGTAACCCTTTCACTGCTTGTAGAGTCAGATGATGTTTCTGCCATTGTTAATTCAAAGCCAAACTGAGAGGCCCAGCCGTCCAGTGAACATGGATACAAAATGGCGTCAACAAGAGGCATAGATCCTCCTGAGCCCCCCACAACTACGGGAGCTCACGAGGATCTATATTATACACCTCTTGCGGTCGGGTGGTGTTCAGTGCTTCTCAGCAGTGAAGGGTTAAATCGATCTGCTCCAGGTCGGGCTTTAACTGGTACAATTCGCCGATACAACGTTTCTCAAGACATCCCCACCCTTCTTTTCACAATCCATGTGAATAGGCACGTGTAACAGAGGTTTTCTGTTGCCCGTTGAGCGCAACGGGGGAACACTACTCTCCACAAAGGAGAAGACAAGTAGAAAATTATTGTATTTTGCGTGTTATGTATTTAACTCGCTGTGCGCGAGGTACGAAATACCCACATTTTGGAGGTATCCTCTGAGGGCTGCATTACAATTCAGGAGACAGATCGACCATGATAGTTCAAGTGTGATGGCAGAATAGCTTGGCGCCTATAGGCGCCAAGCTATTCTGCCATCACACTTGAACTATCATGGTCGAGCCATATCTTGCTGTGGGGTGTCGCGGGCAAAATGAGTTAAAATTCATACAGCTAAACCAAAGGTAAGTAGGTTTTTTGTGCACTATTACCGTAAGGCATACCAAGGAAACTATGAGACATATTAACCTTTATTGCCCAAAGTCGTTTAACCCCCGTCCCTGCCACTGGACGCATTTTTGTTTTTTAAATCTTTGTTCACTGAAAGACCAAAGACCACAATCGTCCAAGAAACATGGGTATAAATTCGTCTCGCAAGAGGCAGTCGCGGGGGCTCATGAGGATCTATTTCTCTTGCAGATGGATCGTGTTTATTTTTTTTCCCTCGACAGTGATGGGGTTAAAACTCTTGTTTTCGGCTGCCAGTCACAAAACGAATCTCGTACAAAATCGCCTGTCTGTGCTACAAAGCTATTAACTACTCTACCCCTGCCTATCCCGCTGATCTTCTTCAATTATACACTCCCTCCCGCTCATTCCGTTCAAATGGTGACACGCGCTTTCTCAGAGTCCCGCTCCGATGCAAATACAAAACCAGAGGTGACCGTTGTTTTGCGTACGTTGGACCTGTTGTCTGGAACTCTCTACCCATAGACATTCTGCCTCATTCACTGCCTTTAAATCTGCCCTTAAGACCCACCTGTTCGATACTCCAATGTGGCTCAGTTCTTCGTGATTATGTACAGTCTGTGTGTTTTTCCGTGTGCGTGTGTATTGCAGAATCCTTTGTTTCTCTGGCGCTATGACCCCCTCCACTCCCACCTTCATTTGTAAAGCGCTTACAGATTATTTTAGGATAAGCGCTATATAGGTAGCCATTTATTATTATTATTATTATTATTATTATTATTATTATTATTATCTATTATTATTATTATGTTCACGCGTGTCCCTGCTTACCAAAACATATGCCTAGTTTCTTTATCGATTTCTGCTGTTACGACAGAACAATGACGTTTCTGTTCTAAAGTCTGATGCATATTGTGTTAGGTTCGCGAATGTTTGTTTTCCTGGCGATCGTTGCGGCGATCGAGAAGTCTTAAGATGTGCACACTTAGCAAGATGCCATCAGGCCGACGTCGGCAGCAGTCGTCCCACTCACAGACGTGCGCGGAACAACTGCGTCATACGTTGGCCCTATCACCTTTTGCTCACTGGCCGATTTTTTTTTCTTTCCTGTTTACGTGTTTCTGTCGATATAATGTACTCTGCCTACTCTCGTCTGAACTCAGCGCCATTGATCGCAAAGCCTTTCCTTTTAACAAGTTATTCCTGTAGATATTACTGGTTTATCAACATGTGTTGGCGGTTGGTCTAACACGGCACGCAGATCTTAAAGCGATCTGCTCCATGGTGGGCTTTGATTGCTAAGATTTGCCAGTACAAAGGGTTATCACTATTGTCTTGCCTCAACTAAGATTCATCATCCCTCTTTTCACAATTCAAGTGAGTAGACACACGTACCGGAGGTGTCCCACTGCCTTTCGAGCTTAACGGAAGGAACACTTCTGCGTGCAAAGGGGAAGAGCAGAAACGACTTTCATTTCTCGACGTTCAAACTTCATCCGTTAACCCTTATCATTCCGGAATACACCAGTGTGTGAAATAAGTTTGACTAAAACAGTTCAAGGGTAGTGCCAGAATAGCTTGGCGCCCCTAGGCGCCAAGCTATTCTGGCACCACCCTTGAACTAAAGCCATTGCTCTATATCTTTATCTGTAAGTACTATAATGTAGCTTGCATATGGCAGTGTACAAATTTGAAGCTTTTAGCCTCAGTATTATACCCCCCACACTTTGGTACCGGTCTCAGGCCACTTTACAAATTTCAAATACAAGCGATCAAAAATCTCTGTAACTTCAGTAGCTGACTGGCCCTTCGTTTGTCTTGTACTGTGTTTGTACTGTGTTTGTCTTAAATGGCGTAAATCCGTGTCTGTTTCGTGAGTGTGTGTGTTGGGTTTCAGGCGCGGCGCTTTGAGTCGATTTCCCCAAAATTGAGAAAAAGCGCCTATATAATAACGGTATTATTATTATTATAAAGTTAGCCCATTTGTCCAGCAGTTTTGTCAGACATACTAAGAACATTTATAAAAGAAATCTTGCGATCTCTTAACCCATTACTGCCTGGCGTAGGTCGTGAGGAGCATGATACGTTAGCTCAGCAAGAGGCACAGACTCTCATGAACAGAGTTCCAGTTCTCTTGAAGCTCGCTTGAAGATCTTTGCAGTCTTGCAGTTGGAAAGTGATCGCTAGTAGTATGCACAGAATAGATAAATAACACGACCTGTCTGTATTTGTAGAGATGTATTGTAAGAAACGTTTGGGAAATCGTAAGCGATGCTTTCCATGACTTTTGCACGTACTGATTTATGTAATTTACATAATGCAAGTACTTGTGGGTCAAATGGTTGTTGTGATGCGTCTAGTGTGGTAGTGTAGCGTCTGTGCTTGTCGCTCTCGCTTTCAGCTCCCACCGCTGGCTAGCAGTTTTGCGAAAAGGGGAGCAGAGTATGTCAGTCTCTCCCTGCCAGTACACAGCCTCTCCAACAACAAGCCTCATGTTGTGTCTCCTCGTGGCGACTCACGGTAACCGAGCACCTTACGGACTCGGGCTGAACTACAGAGGACTGGGAGGAGGTCTGGCCCCCAGACATGCGGCACGCAGGCCCATCGATATGTGGACAAGCCCTGATGCCCATGAACCAGACCCCCAGCTATGGGTAAATAGCCCCACTGTCTTGTGGGTGCCTTGGGAGAGGCAAAGGCTAGGAGAGTAAACCCTATACAAATCCGGGCAGGGATGCTCGTTAGCCTTGGTTGGCAGATCTCCTTCGAGAAGGAAAACTCCGAGGAAAAAACCTGAGTAGATGGGACTCCAAAGCCTTGGTCGGCAACCCATCTAGGAGAAGGACACTCCAAAACCAAACCATCCTGTGCTCCCAGGAAAGGCCTTTTGACCAGGAGTTAAGGGTGAGGTAACCCCGACAGAAACCCCGAGTGCTGAAGACGGAGGTACTGGGCTGCACAGCGCACTCTAATAAAGCACAGTACCACGCATATACAGCCATATGACAATTGGAGATGGATTCAACAGAAATGGTGCTCGCCCTGTGGAGTCTCACCAGGCAGGTGCAGTACCGGGCTCTGCGAAACCGCCGAAGCCCGCCACCCTACAAGAGAAACTGTACGGGCCTGTGGAGGCGCTACAGAAGACCACAGATTTCATTTTGAGAGCCAAACTCCAAGTGTGACGGCGTTCGAGAAGAAGAAGATGCAAGTACTTTATAAAGCCATCCACAACACCAAGAACCACTGTTGGTTTGTTGGTTAGTTGGTTGGTTGATTTGGTTGGTTGGCTTGTTGGTTGGTTGGTAGGTAGCATATGGGGGTACGTGTTAATCTGACCATTTTGATTTTAATTCAGAGGTTTTGCCATAACTTTTTCTGACCTTGACTGCTATCGACCTTCACCTCCGCAGGTTGCCATGGACTACGAGCAAGAGGGGTTGCTGCACAAGAACTTCCAGCGGCAGGCGGAGGCCACGCCAGACAATCTGGCGGTGGTGAGTGGGGTGGAAGGGCGGCAGGCGACGTTCAGAGAGCTTGACCACTGGAGCTCTGTGCTGGGGGCGTGGCTGCAGCAGCGCGGGGCTGGCCCGGACAAGTGTGTGGCCATTTGCCTGGACAAGACCGTCGACTATGTCACCACCTACATCGCCATCCTCAAGGCCGGTCAGTATAGTATACCATTCATTAGCAGTGGTTTGCGCTCTTTACGTTCCACCCGAGATTTTGACCTTGAATGACCTGCACTGCGCGAGATAAATAATGGTCAGTAATGAATAGCATTGCACGTTGCGCAGCAGTAAAGGCGATGACTTGACTTGCCTGCAAAATTTCAGCATGTCCATTGTTTGCTGCGAGTGACAACAGCGACCCCAGCAAAACGTCTTCGCGCCCACCACGACCGCAGTGAACCCGCGCGGACCCACTGCGGCCGTCATGGACCCGAGGACCTTTGCTTACTGGGGTATGGTTTGTCACTGGAAGTGAGGAGCCAGGAAAAAAACAGACACAAAAACAAAACAAAACAACAACAAAAAACAAACAAACAAAGAAAACCATTATTATTATTACTCACTATTACTCCTGCTATGTTTATTGTATTGTTTTATTTTTTATAGGGGCTGCTTACCTCCCCCTAGATACGTCGTACCCCAACAACATGATGCAGTCTGTCCTGGAGGACTCCCTACCCGTCGCTGTCGTGACGTCACCGGAGTTCGAATCCCGAGTGAAGTCAATAACAGGTAAGACGACCGGCCGACCAAATATTGTGAGGTACTTGGGATTACTCACATGTAGAATGCGTCTTCAGATACAAGAGTCTCATTAACTATATACGCCCCTCTTCACATGCGCATTGCGGGCACAGATATGCTTTATTTATATCCTCAGATTGAGCTAATAATCTGCTTCAAGTCAGCGGCTGTTTAACCCCTTTAAAGACACTGGTTGCAGACTGTGTCTCTGAAATCTTGGTAAATTCTGCGCCAAAGGGCCCAAACCGTTAAAGGACCGAGCATACGAAACTCTGTCAGTAAGATACATAGATCTTCATGAACCCCCGAAAATACGGGGCCCATGAGGATCTATGTCTCTTGCAGATGAATCGTTCAAATTTTGTCGACAGCGAAGGCGTTAACCTAATTTCCGACTTTTTCTCTGCAGACCCGAGCAAGGTGTTGGTGTTGACGACAGGCTGGGAGGCAGAGCTGCCCAAATCGGCCTCACCTAAACTGGTGCCGCCGGCCCTGCACCTGGACAACCTGGCTTACGTTGTGTACTCATCCGGAACCACGGGCAAACCCAAAGGTAAGTGCTTGGTCATGCTGCTTTTTTGTTTTTTGTTTGTTTGTGGTGTGATGTGGTGTTGTCATGTGTTTTAGGCTGTACCTTGTTTGTTTTAAATGAAAAGAAAAGGGGAGACTGCCATTGCTAATAATTATTTTAGGAAGATTACAAAGTAAAGTAGGTAAAAGCACTGTCAGGGGAGAGAATTGAGCAGTAACGACCAATGATAATAGATCGAGTTTGTTCGAAGCACCAAAAAAAAAAAAAAAAAAGGATAGGAAAGAAGGGTGCGCTAAGTAAGTGACTGGAAGCAATGAATATTCAATGAATATTCTCATATTCACTGGATTTCTAGCCCCTTGATGCATGGAAATTTAGATCTAGGTCCCCAAACGCGGCCCAGATTGTTTAACCGGTGTGGACAGCTGTTTCGGTCTTGGCGACCTCGTCAGCACACCATTCGGCATACTGGTCGAAGGCAGGAACTTCTGCCTACCTGCTCAGGCAACCACATTTTACTGTGGTGTCTGCAGGGGCATACATTCTATGCCTCCAACTAGAGCTATTTTTTTCCATGCACCCTAAGAGAGAACCTACTAACTAAAGGGGGGCGGGGGGCGGGGGTGGTTGCAGTCTGTTGTTTGTTTTGTTTTTTGTTCGTCGTTGTTGTTGTTGTCGGTTGTCGCTGGAAGGGGGTGGTGGGGAGGGGGTGGGTGGGTGGGTGGGATATGTAATTAAAGGTACGTTTGAACAACTGTCTGTATCTGTCTGAGTCATAACCAGGGGCGGATCAGTTACCCCTCGAAGGGGTTGGGGATGGAGAGAACAATCAAACGAAGTTACTACGATGTCCTTTGGCTTCCTCTCTTTGTTCGGAATCCGTAGAACGCTGTGATCCGCCCCTGAACGTTTCCCTAGCCCCTTACCCCAACCCACTGTCCTGAAAATGTCCGGGCAGGCGCACATTTCATTTTCAGCGCAAGAGTTAACTTATTGGAGACGCGCCATATACGGATATGCGGCGATTCGCCGCGTATCGTTATACGGCACGTCTCCAATGCGTTAACTATCTATCGAAAGCTTAGTGATTGGCATCTCATTTAGTAAATAGACTGACAGTGAAGGGGTTAATTGCTATTTCTGCGGCTGTGTTGCAGGGATCCAGTGCCCACACAGGGGAGCGGTTTTCTCCTACCACAGTCGACACACGCTGTTCCCATACGGAGAGGACGAGCGGGAGGCTTGTAACATTTTCTTTGTGTGGGAGATGCTGCGTCCACTGCTTAGAGGTAAAGGACTATGTACAAATGGGACCAGCAAGAGGCATAGATTTTCGTGGCCCCCTCAACTGCCGGCAGGGGTTGAGTCATGATGACAGATGCACCTTGCAGTTGGATGTTGTTTGACGTGGTCTGTCGCCGTTAATACTTGCATTATACACAAGTACTGATTTTGTAGTTTTGAACACCCTTGTGACATGCTGTCCGCGTCAGTGGTGTGTTGCGAACACACGCTGCTACAAGACCCAGGGTGGTCTTGCAACTGACTTTGCAATATGTCGCAACTGGCAAAATACCCACGTGTGCAAAGGCCATGAGCTGGAGTTTGTGTGCAAGCTTTGCTGGCGGCCGGATAGGCAGTCGGATCATACCAAAATCATACACGTGCAGTTCTGACCCAGTAAGCAAAAAGTCCTTAAGCCGACGGCGGTCTTACTTGATGAAAATCATGTTCATGCATATACTGGAGCAGGATGAGTGACTGTAAATACTTCTATGTGTTGTAGGTGTGACAATGTACCCTCTACCTAACACCGTTGTCTACGACCCGCCGTTGCTGTGCCAACACCTCAAGAACAACGCCATCACGCGCATGCTCTTCACGCCGTCGCTATTGGAAACGGTGCTGAATGTGTCTGACATTGATCTTCCCGGCACGTTCAAGGCCATGAGGTGAGAGAGCGTGAATAGTGCCATAGGGCATTTCCCTGACGGCCAGCGATTCTTACCACCTACGTCTCTTGATGTCTAAGAATGAAATTCCTCAGAATTCGTGCGTCTTGTTGACTAAGGGAGTGGGTGGCCGAGTTAGTTAATTAGTTCTTAGAGTTTATCATCGAGCAGGCGATCAAGGTCATCTCACGGAGTTAGTTAGTTAGTTAGTTAGTATCTTCCCTGTGTGTAATGTGCAGACAAATTTGGTTCTGCGGAGAAGTGGTGACAACCTCTTTGTTGAAGAGGTGCATGGAGACGCTGCCGTGGATTCACTACGTCAATCTCTACAGCATCTCAGAGTGTCACGACGTGGCTTGCCTCGACCTCTCTGAGTACTACCACAAAAACAAGGCAAGTAGCACGCACTGTCACTTCACTGCCAGATCTGGTCGCAGAATTTTGTTTCTGAACTCTTTGTTAACCCATTTCAGGGCCGGATCCAGGAGGGGGGGGGGGGCGGGGCGGGGGGCCATGCCCCCCCTTCCCCCATAAAAAACTACAACATAAAACTTTGATACACTGAAGGATGATCTTTGCTCACCTTGGTGAAAAAAACCCAAAATAAAGCCATACTCAAAACAGTCAAAACTCTGCTTTAGGTGTCTGTTTCAGGTGGTTAATTTCTCCAAAATTTGTTTTGGCCCCCCCCCCCCCCAAACATGTAAGTGATCCGGCCCTGCATTTAACCCCACGCCCGCATTTCCAAATTTTACAGGCGTCACCTAACAACTATGTGCCAGTTGCAGGAGATGGATCGACAATGATAATTCAAGGGTAGTGCCAGATTAGCGTGGCGCCTTAAGGCGCCAAGCTAATATGGCACTACCCTTGAATTATCATGGTCGATCCATCTCTTGCAGTATGGCGTCGGGGCTAAATGGGTTAATTTAACGCCACAGAGCCCCATCCGTCCACGAACATCAATCCACAACAAGAGGCATAGATTCTCATGAGCCCCCGCAGTTGCGGGGGCTCAAGAGGACCTATGCCCCTTGCAGCTGGATTGTGATCATTTGTGTGTTTTTTTCGGCCCTGATAGGGTGACTGAACATCAAGGGCCGAATGAGATGGGAAAGTTGCTGCGTTCTTCAGACTTTCACGACAACTGAGATTTAAAAAGAAAAGAAAATTGATTTGTTGTTCGTAACTTCATAAGAAGAAGGACCGATCGACTTTAGCACTACGAGGGCGGTGTCTGATAGCTTTGCGCCAAGATCTTCATGCGCCTTGTTGATCAGGCACGACGAATGAGCGAGTACCTGGAGCAGTGGCGGTGGAAATCAGGATGATAGCGCAAAATGTGTGCTGGTCACTGGCCAGTACACAGGTAATACGTTTGTCGTGCGTGCGACCTATAGGGATAATGACGTGCTCTCTGAGTACAATCGTTGCGTAACTAGCCGTTACCTCTGACCTTTAAACAAAGCGCACATCTTTGTTTTGTATTTGTGAACCGTACGCTATGTACAGTCCAACCTGCCGTATCATCCAGCCTGTCTGATGCAGCGGCTTCCTGTAGAAAATGGTCACTTTTTTGTTTTGTTTTGTCTATGTGTCCTTCGCCCTAAATTAACATAATTGGAAAATGAATGGCTGCGGCTACGGCGACTCTTAGAATCAATGTAACTTACAGATCAAAAGAATTTGACGGAAAGATGTAAATAGAGCCCACTTAGAACTGCTTGCAAGAGGCATATATTCACATGAATCCATGCGTACGCATGGATTCATGTGAATATATGCCTCTTGCAGAATGAGGGAGATTGCTCAGACTAGACAGTTGCATGCACTGTCGATGTTCACTGTTAAATGTGATGCCTTGTTGCAGGAGTCGCTGTTGACTCGCAAGTTTTGTCCCGTGGGAAAGATCCTGAGCGGCGTTCACGTGGTCATTCTTAGCGACGAGGGGAAGCCGCTCCCAGTCGGCATGTCAGGGGAGGTAAGTCTTCCATTTTACTATACATAATTTTGAAACATGTGTTTTTACCACATGTGTTTTTGAAACGACAGCTCCAGGGGAGTCCGGAACCCCAGAACCATCCGCTTCACCCACGCCCAGATTCGCCCCGGCAGAATCAAGTACTTAATTCTTATGTCTTAGAACGTTATTTCAATCGGCTAATCGAGAATCCTACAGATTCGTGTACGGAAATCGTGTAATCAGGGTAGCTCAGGTGGTAGAACGTACCACTGTCGTCCTTTACCATAGCTAGATTCGAGCCCAGCTGGGGTCAAAATTTGTTCAGACCCCGTCTTTAAATTCATCTTTGTGGTAGACAGCAGACGTGTAGCCATGCACGGTTATTCCTATTTGTGTCCTCCTTGCACATGTACTGATCGGGGAACACGTTTAGTCCTAAAAGTTTGACGTTTTTCTATTCGTATTCATTCCTGCCTGTTGCAGATTTACGTGGGCGGACCGACCTTAGCCCGGGGGTACCTGAACCGGCCGGAGCAGCAGGCCAAGCGCTTTATCCCCCGCCCTGAGGGCGTGCCTGCGGCCTACGGGGACACCCTGTATCGCACGGGCGACTGCGGGTACATGCTATCGGACGGCTCGCTGGAGATCCACGGGCGCCTGGACACCATGGTCAAAATACGGGGATACTCCATCGAAGTTCTGGTAACAATGATATTGATGGTGATGGTCGTGATTACGATGTCGATGATGATGGCCCCGTCAGTGCAGAATTACGTCTTTGAATGCAGGGCAGATTTAACACAGAATAATCCCATCAGTCTAAGGAACACGATTATATGGTCAGCAAGAGACAAAGAACCTCATGAGCTCTAGTCGCTGTGCAATCTGAATGTACTCACAAACTAGATAGGTGAGGCTGAATGTAGACTTTTACAACTTACATGGTCGATCCATCTCCGTGTTTGGTTCACAGGCAGTGGAGTCGGCGCTGCTGCAGCTGCCCATGGTTCAGGCGTGCGTGGTGCTGGTGTGCGGGGAGGAGGGAGAGGACAAGTTCCTGGTGGCCTACATCGTCAAGAAGGGGCAGACAAGCAAGAAGGAAGTGCGCGGTGAACTCAAGAGGCGCCTCCCCTTCTACATGATTCCTTCTTACTTCGTCTTCCTGGACAAGTGAATAGTCTTGTTTATTTACCATTTGGCTGTTTATTAACCATGTATTGCTTTTGGTCGCGATGATTCCTGCCATAATCATCGCGGTAAAAAGCGCTTCCGACAGCCAAAGGGTTGATTCCCTTGTGCATGCACTACAATATCGTTCCCCTTTTTGCATGCTTATGCAACCACTGGTACTGTTTCACGGCTCCTCGCATTAATAGCTGCGAAGTGTCGTATAGCGTTCTTTGTTCTGATGTGCCTTTCTTCGTTTTTTGGTGTCTGTCTGTTTGTTTGTATGTTTGTTCGTTAGTCTTTTCTGCTATTTTTTTAAATTAAAACTTTCAAATTTTTCTGTGACCCGTTTAAATTCCATTTACAACCGGAGATTCGTAGCTCGAGGTCAGTGCGTGATCATCATCTTGGAGCCTTTTGTTTAGGTTGACAATGATGTTTCTTTCTAAAACGTTCCTTGTTTTGTCATGAATTAAAGGAAACGATTTCCTAATAAATCTGATAACTTTCCCGTTTGTATAAATCTTGTGTCGTGCCGCAGAATACCCGTGGTGGCCACTACGGGCAAGCTGGACAAGAAGGCCTTGCCTAGTTTTGACCGGGGCCCGTCGGAGGAGGTGCAGGCGGAGGGGCGTCCCAGCACCGACCTGGAGGTTCAGCTAGCCGCCATCTGGGCAGACGTCCTGCGTGTTCAGGACGTTGACATCCACGAGAGCTTCTTCGACATGGGAGGGTAGGTATCTCCAGGGTCGTGGCTGTCTGATTGCTGTGAAGGGTTAAGGGTACAGGGCCAGGTTTCTTATGACTTTTCTTGTGTGTGTGAACACCACGCAAAGCGGAACCGTCTAGGAGAACGATGTCGTATGTGTGCATGTCTATGAGTTTGGACGGCTTCCGGCCAGGGGCCGTAAGCCGTCCAAACTCATAGTAATGCACACATCATTAAGATCTATTATTGTTGTCGTTCAGGCACTCCCTGCTGGCCACAGAGCTACAGCGCCGCGTGAGAGAGACGTTCAGCGTGGACATGCCGGTCCGTGACCTCTTCACCTATCCCACTGTCTACATGCTCAGTCAGTACATCCAGGCCGCGCAGAGCGAGGGCGGCACCGCCAAGGTCGTGACCTCGACCCACGCTGACCTTGACCTGCCGGCTGAGGTCGACAAACACGATCAGGAGGTCTTGGAGTGAGTATAACATGGTGCACATCATAGTTCTAAGTAGGTACATTTATGTTCGAACTAACAGGGACAAGATTTTAAAGAATATTTTACGAACGCTCAGAAAGGGAAGTATTTTAAAGAATATTAACGTACATATAAACAGGGAATTAATTCTAAGGGAAACAAACAAACAAATAAACCAAAAAAAATTCAAAAAATATATGTGCTGACAAAAATGACAACACGGGAAGTAATTTCTAAGAATACGTATGCACGGTCAAAAAGGGAATTAATATTTATGTGCATCTTTGTGTCGTTCAGCCTTGACATCCAACTGCGAGCTTTCTGGAGGACGTTGCTGCACCGACACCACTTCAGCAAGGGTAGGGTACTGTTGACGGGCGCTACAGGGTTCCTGGGAGCATTTCTCTTGAAGGAAATGCTGCTCAACTCTAAGGTTGGTGTACCATTTGAGGTGTGCGTATAATGCGTGTGTGTTTTACAATTATTAATGGCCGTATGACAAAGAAACAAACGAACACATCCCCTCAAAAACAACAACGAAACAAAATATTTAAAAAAATTCAAACAAACAAACATAAACCAACAACAAACAAAGCAAAAGTAAACAAAAAACAAAACAAAGAAAACCGTATGACTCTATGATAAAACGTCTAACAGCATAAACACGTGTTTTGGCTACCCTTGCAACATTGTCTTGCTAGCGGTTGTCAAGGAAAAATGATA
Organism: Semisulcospira habei; assembly: GCA_036245525.1. Classification (NCBI taxonomy): domain Eukaryota; kingdom Metazoa; phylum Mollusca; class Gastropoda; family Semisulcospiridae; genus Semisulcospira; species Semisulcospira habei. Next base: position 18,881,269 of record BTPG01000005.1, read on the forward strand.
GATGCAAAACATTTTGAATTCTACAGGGATATAATTTGGAGGCATGTTCGAGTCTGTACATCGTGGCGAGGCCGACGCATCGTGCATGCTAGTTCAAGGGTGGTGATAGATAAAGTTAGCAGTTGCAGGGCTTAGCTGAGGTGCATGTATACACGTGTGTATTGTGTGCTCGTCCGTCTGCGATTTTTGGACCTTACGGCGTTAGGCCGTAAGGTCCGAAACCACAGACTAGCACACGAAAGGTTAAACATGTTCCTGAAACGGCCTTTGCCTTCTGCAGTAGCATGCATGAATTCGTGACTGGACTGAAACAACTGGGCCTAGCCTAAGTCATGACAATACGCTAAGACCAGGCCGACCGTTTCCGTTCACGTTCATGCATGCGATACCGTACCTGAAGGACAACAGTACTCAGGGGCCCGGGTGAAACAATGCAGTCACTAATTTTTCTTTTTTAGTTGATTGTCTACTGCCTGGTGCGCGAACTGCCCAACGTTGACCTTCGGGAGCGGGTCAAGGCCGCGCTACGTCAGTACGCCATTCTGCCAATGGAAGGCAAGCCGGCGACAGAGGAGCAGACGAAACTGGAGAAACTCTTTCAGGAGCGCGTCGTGGCCATGAAGGGTACGAAGTCAGTTTCAGTATTTGTCTAGGTTGTGCCAGTGAAAATAGAGCACACCTGATGAACAAGATCCAGCTGCAAGAGATATAGATCCTCGTGAGCCCCCGCATTTGCGGGGGCTCATGAGGATCTATGCCTCTTGCTGACCACCACTTCCTATCCATGTTCCTTTGGTGGCTTGGGCTCTTTGACATAATATATTTAATAAAGATTTCAGAATCTCTACCTATGTAAACTATCGACACATGTATCAAACCAATGGCTGGAAAGCTGAGTTTCTCAACCAGGTCTTGTCAAAAGAGATCACCATTATCACAAACTGGTTGTCCCCCACGATTCGCTGCCGCTGGTCAGTGGTAGAGAGTCGAGGGAGACAGCCAGTGTGTCGCCATCACTTGCTTTCAACTTTGTTTGCAACCTTATTTTCCAACGTTTGGAAGCGGCCTTGACTTATTGTGCACGGAGATCGAGTATGGGCAGTTCAAGGGTTGTGTCTGATCAGCTGTATAGTGCCTTCTGGCTATGGATACACATGTACCTCTGGTGTGGCATGGTTGCAGGCAATGTGGCGTTGATGAAGCTGGGTTTGAGTGAAGACGACTACAATTTTCTCAGCACTGACACCGACTTCATTGTGCATGCTGCAGCTCATGTCAACCTGGCCTACCCCTACAGCGTAAGTGGCGCTCTGTCACAGACAAAGTGTTTTTTTGAAAGTGAATGACCATTTTCGTTCGCAGAGCGCATTTATCTATCCAGTACTCAATGCTCAACTCAGTTGTTTTGTACAGATTTTGCAAAACTGTACAACAAACCAAGGATCTAACTGTTCGTCTGTCCAGCGCTGAATAATTTCCCTTGGTTTGTTGTACAATTCTGCCAGCGCTAGCCTCACCTATCTGGTTTGTGAGATTTTGCAAAGAAGCGATAACAAGGCGCTAATATACAGAGGAGGAGAAGATGGAAAAAAAGAGAAGTCCAAAGTCACAGTTCATTGACCCATAACCGACTCAGTGAAGAAGTGTGTCATCAGCTGGCTTACGAAAAACAGTAGTAGAGACTCCGCTGACTCCGGCATGGCGTTCCACAGCTTTTGAGCAGCATGTTTGAACGGTGTTCGTCGTCGACGTCGTCCAGATGGCCTTTTGCTTACTGAGAGCTGGTGTGTGTGTTTCAGGCGCTGCACGGACCGAACGTTCTTGGGACCCAGAACATTATCCTGTTCGCCTCCACAGGCAAGGTCAAGCCAATACACTACATCAGGTACGTCTTTTCTTCTCTTTTTTACTTTCAGTGAGTGTGAATGTGTGTGTGTGTGTGTGTGCGTGCGTGCGTGCGTGCGTGCGTGCGTGCGTGTGTGTGTGTGTGTGTGTGTGTGTGTGTGTGTGTGTGTGTGTGTGTGTGAGAGAGAGAGAGAGAGAGAGAGAGAGAGAGAGAGAGAGAGAGAGAGAGAGAGAGAGATGATGATGAAACTTTATTTATCAACGGTAAAAAGTTTTGACAGAAACAAATCGTCATTTTACAAACTTGCCGTTGCTAACATCTACAATATAAAATAGGTTAAACAAAAAAAAAAAAAAAAAAAAAATAAAGACATTATATTTACATACATTATTTCATGCAACAATAATTAAAAAAAATAGAAACAAAATAATAATAATTTTAAAAAAGTATATACACAATATAATAGTAATACTCAACATTCATCTTATACCACACACCCACACACACCCACAAACATCCACACACACACACACACACACACACACACACACACACACACACACACACACACACACACACACACACACACACACACGCACACACAAACACTATACATAAATGCATGTGTTACATGAAAGTATTAACCATCAGGGTTTGTTTAAATAAGTGCCCAGAGAGAGAGAGAGAGAGAGAGAGAGAGAGAGAGAGAGAGAGGGCTTTAGGTCGGAAGGTTCAAAATATATGCCAGCACACAATTATTCAGTCAAAGCAAACAATGATAATGACAATGATCCTTTATTTGACAACGATAAAAGTTTTGGTAGTAACAACCATTTTTCAGTCGAACTTGCCGTTGCTAATCTACTGATTACAGAGTTACTGTCGCACTAATTGTTTTCTACTACTGAAAAGGGAAAAAAATTACATGACACAGCACAAGCCAAGAATGAAGAAGAAGAAGAAAAAATGTAAGGGTGAAGTGACATAGGAATTACCAACTTTACTGGTCGGGCATAATGACATGTTGTGAGGTTTAATTAAAATAATATAATAAGAATACACACAACCTAATACGCATACATAACGCATGCACATTTGAGCACGCCACTCTCTATCTCTAATATACACGTACGCACACGCACAAACGCACACGCACACACACACATGCACACACACGCTTACGCGGCTTATAACGTTAAGCTAGTCAGTCATATGAGTAGCTGGCTACATACAAGCTGTACCGAATAAATATGAGTCATCGAAACCTATGATACACGCAATTAATGATCTAATGAGAAATAGTATTTTTCAATATGTGCACAGTCACGGGGATGCTGCTGACAAAAATAAGTACTTGATGAGACTGACTTTAAACTAGGAGAAAGTAGCTGATGTCGTGACGTTTCTAAGCAACGCATTCCAAAGACTAGAGCCAGAGAACGTCAAACTCGTTTTATATAGATAAATTCTAGGTCGCGGCACAATAAGGGATTTTCTTGACTCTGACAAGAAGAAGCAAGCGACATAGATTCTCATGAGCCCCTGCGAATGCAGGGGCTCATGCAAAATCTATGTCTCTTGCAAACGAAGGTTCTTAATTTTTCCTAACTTGCTTGTACGCATACAATGGACAGCGCAGTCCCAGACAGCAAGATTCTAGATATCATATTGAAGGTTTCTCTATACACCACACTTGCAGCACAAACGGAGTGTTCCCTCACGGGATGAAGAACTGCAGCGAGGACATGGACGTCTCGGGCTCGTGGCGAGATCTAACCGACGGTTACTCCCAGTCCAAGTGGGTGGCGGAACAACTCATCGCTAGGGCCGGTCAACGAGGGCTGCCTGTCTGTATCTACAGGCTTGGTAAGTGACTTGGTTGGTTGGCTGATTTGGTTTGTTGGTCGGCTGGTTGGGGGGTTACTCCCAGCCTAAGTGAGTTGGCGGAGAAACCCATCGCTAGGACCAGTCAGCGGGGGCTGCCTTTCTATATTTACAGTCTGTGTATGTGACTTGGATGGCTAGCTGGTTGACTGGCTGGCTGGGTGGTTGACTCATGACATGGTCAGTTAATTGTTTGTTTGGTTTTGTAGTCAGCTCATGATATAGTGAGTTGATTTATTTTTTATTTATTATTATTATTTTATTTATTTATTTATTTATTTATTAATTTTTTTTTTTTTTTTTTTTTTGGGGTGTTGTTGGCTGGTTTGTTGGTGTGGCGGTACTAGAAGTGTGGGCAGATGAGGCTAACTTTCTTTTTCTTTATTTGCTGGAGGCAAAGATTCACATGAAATGCAGAAGCTAGTGGCCAATGATAATTCATGTCTCTTGCTACCCGTGATCGGTTTCAGCTGGTTCAAAGATTACGTGTGACACCGCGCTAAATATTACTACTTAAATAAAGGTGAAATTAAGTCGCACTGATTTGACTATTTTCACCTATCCGTGGCTTAAAACCCTTAGGTCATGAGCCAGCACCATCTATCTGCAAGAGGCATAGATTCTCATGAGCCCCTGCAATTGCAGGGGTTTGTGAGAATCTATGCCTTTTTGCTGACGCTTTAGGTCCTCTTTGTTTAGGTAACCAGGGAGGGGACCGAGTGAACGCGGCATGGAACCCCCAGGACTTCACGCTGCTCTTGCTGGCGGCCTGCGCGCGCTATGGGCTGGCCCCTGACGTGGACTGGGACGTGGAGATGACCCCGGTCGACTTTGCTGCGGACGTGATAGTCCGCCTGGTCCAGCAAACGGACTCCGCCATCGGCAAGGTGCTGCACATCGTCAACGACAAACCTCTCCCGGCCAGGTAAGTTTTGCGTGGCGTTTGTGGTTGTGGCGGTAGTGGTGGTTTTGGTTGTTGTTGTTGTGGTGATGGTGGTTTTTGTGGTCGTGGCTGTGGTGATGATGCTATTGGGGTTGTTTAATGCCCATTTTAGTGGTGTACTTGTTGTGTAGGTGGTGATGTATATTATTATACCCGATCACATCATCAGAATGGACTATGACAGCTTAAGTGTAGCGCCTGGTTAGCTTGTCGCCTGTACAGAGGAACTTGAGATGTGATTGACGGCTATTGTGCACGCCTCTCGATATCCCGCTTTCGCACTAAGATGGCGCTTAACCATTTTATCCCCAAGGTCCCGCTTCTCAAATGTTGGAGGTATTGCCTAACGACTATGCAGTACCGGTTGTAGTAGATGGATTGATCATGATAATTCAAGGGTAGTGCCAGATGAGCTTGGCGCCTTCAGGCGCCAAGCTTATCTGGCACTACCCTTGAATTATCATGATCAGTCCATCTCCTGCTTCAGGGTCCCGGGGCTAAAAGAGTTAATGTGAAGGAAGTGTTTTTGTTCAAGTCTATCACAGAGCCCTTCAGCCAGAACCTTTCACTTGCAAGAGGCACATCAATATTATCATATGTACCTATATGTGGTCATCGGGAATTGTATCATCGACTGGACCGTGAAATTCGTTCCTCACGTTTTTTTCAGGTGGATCTTCAAATGGATGAACGCAAACGGATATTACCTGTCCGTGGTTCCTTTTGACGAATGGAGAAAAAGGTAGGTGGATTAACCATTGGTGCCAATGGTGATGGACTGATTGATTAGTTTGGGGTTCAACACATTCTACCGCAGGACCGAAATTCCCAAATTTGGAAGCTGCCCTCTAAAGGACTATATTACAATTCTAGAGACAGGTCGAGCATGATAGTTCAAGGGTGGTGCCAAAATAGCTTGGCGCCTATGGGCGCCAAGCTATTCTGGCACCACCCTTGAACTATCATGCTCGATCCTTGTCTGGCTGTGGTGTGTCGGGGCTGAATGAGTTGACGTCCACGATAGTGATAATGATAATGGACGATCAAAAGGGGCGGGTTATGGGTGACAGGGACAGCTATTGCCCATGGTGTGCGACCTGAACACTGATCAATTCACGTGCACTGCCACCGTCCACATTGATTTACCAGGACCTCTCAACGGACATGCAACTGAACAAGCCCGTCTTTTTTTCCCCCCTGAACAAGCCCGTCTTCCCCCCCCCACCCCCCCCCCCCCCCCCCAGCACAGCTACTAAAGTCGAGACGGGGGCTCGAATCCACGACCCGGCTGTTCCCTTCGCTCCGTTTCGCTCTGACGCCTACAAGCTATTTCGGACTTTCCAATGGTGACAGATTGCTGAAATCTTCGACTTCGTTAATTAAACGCCAAACAGTAGCCGTCTTGATACAATCTGGTGTCAGCAAAAGGTATAGATCCTCATAATCCCCCCGCACGTGGGAGGGCTCTTGAGGATCTATGTCTCTTGCAGTTGTATCATGTTTATGATCATGTTCATTTTTCTCAGCAGTGAAGGGGTTAAAACATGACCTGACGGTCATTCCGCTGTTAAGGGACTTTCCTTGTATTAGGATTTCTGGACATGATAAACTGCTGATGGAGGGTTACCGACCACCTTTAGCCTCCCCCCCCCCCCTCTCCCATCCTGCCTCTCACACCCCAACCCCCCCACCCCTGCCATCGCCCGCCCCCCCCCCCCCCCCCCCTCCAGCCGTCCCTTTTCGTGTCTGTTTGACCGGGCCGAGGAAAGTGTTTCGTGCTGGCTTTCAACTCCCGCCGTGTTTGACGTGCAGGGTACAGAACAGTCAGGTCGAAGTTTGTGTGTGTGTTGAAATTACCCTCTTAGGATTGCGAGTTGTTAGAGTTTATATTTATTTGGCATATATACCTAATATGTGTTCCACTGCGCGGTGTGCCGGCAGTCGGTGATTCGTTTTTACTCTGTGACACAGAATCCTGACCCATGTTTCGGAGGCGGAGAAAAATGGAACTCAAGAATCCACCAATGAGCTGGCGCGGATCCTCGAGTCTTACGTCAGGTAATAATATTGATAAAATTATAAAATTAGAATTGTGTGCTGCTCTGTGATTTTAGACCTTACAGCTTGAAGTCGTACTTAAGGCCCAGAATTACCGACCAACACACAGTACTTTGAAAGCATGGACCAACACACAGGTAAATGATTATATAATGTTCAGTGAACCGGTTTTAAGCAGTCACGTTTTTTGTGTGTGTGTGCAACAAAAATGGTCTTGAAACACACGTGTTCTCTCGTGAGAAACCTTGAAGGGTAAAAGTTTCACCCGTCACTAAAGACCGTCATTTGTGGCTACAGCCAGCTAAATGATGACCTTTAACGACAGGTGATCTCTCATAATGGTGGTCGCTAAAAACAAATTCTACTGTAGTAGACAATGTTATGTATGTTATGCGAACAGGCTATTATTATAATCGGTTTCATTTCCACCCTCAGATGCTTCACATAAATTTAGCATCGTAAGTTGTCTGCCGGGCACTATGTACAGTATAAAGAAGAGACCGAGACTTACTCAATACGGCGACAGCTTAGCTTGTCACTGGACTGAGGCTACTTCACTACAGCTGATTAGTTGTTTAGTCCAGTTAGCCCAGACGCACAGCAGCAGGAGATGGATCGACCACGATAATTCAAGGGTAGTGCCAGATTAGCTTGGCGCCTTAAGGCGCCAAGCTAATCTGGCACTACCCTTGAATTATCGTGGTCGATCCATTCCCGCAACTGGCACATTATATAGATAGTCCTTAGGTGACACCTCCAAAATCTGTGAAACCTGATGCGGTCTTGGGCTGAATGGGTTATACCCTCTTCACATACACGGCTTTTCTTACGAGTCCTTACGGATCGCCAACTCGTAGTCAATCGCACGCATCCGTAAATAACTCGCTGTTATCCGTCAATAACTCGTCACAACACGCAGACACTCGTAAGGATCCGTGAAAGGAGAGACAAATGTTTTGACATGTCAAAAATCTTCGTACGATTGTCCACGGATTGATTTTTCCCGTAAATAACTCCTAACAATCCGTAAGTATCGTAAACCGCTGGCAAAAACACGTAAACCGCTCGCAAGAATCCGTAATTTTTTGTTCACGATTTGTTACGGTTACTTTACGATACGTTTACGTATTCTTTACGGATTATTACGAGTGCTTACGTGTTGTTAACGATGTCATTCTGGTCGTGTTACGATGGCTGTACGGATTGATACGAGTTATTACGAGCACCTTACGTGTAGTTACGAGTACTTTACGAATAGATACGTATACTTTACGTATTCTTACGTATTGTTTACGATTTGGGAAAAGGTATAACAGTTGCAAAATCGAACACTTCATTCATAGAAGGCACATCTCTGCATATCGACTCTACAAGCATGGCTCCAAAGAAGAAGGCAGTCAACAAGATGTCTCCTGATCGTCGAAAATCTCCGCGGAAGAAGAGGACACGCTCGACTTCCCTGAACCACTACCGCAGCTAGACCCAGTTGATGTAGAAGACACTGAAGACACTAAAACTGAAGTTGATATAGGAGCCAGTGAACGTGACTCCTCGATCTCCAGAAGTGATGATTCGGACGATGGCGGAGCAGCCGGCTACAGCTACTGCCACGACCACTGCTGAAGTAAGTCAAAATTATAGTAATAAATCAGGAATATAGTAATCAATAATATAATATGTTTAATGTAAAATTTGTATCATGTATAATATCATAAATAATTATAGTAGTAATTGTACAAGTATTTGTTTTTATGTGTATGAACTTGGCTATTTTTGTTTTATTTTCAGAAGCACAAGAACATGAAGCCTAAGACTAAGACGACCAGGTCTCTAATGGCTTCCCTACACGGAGAAACGAAATGCACAAGAAACGAAACATTTTCATTGCATCGAAATGCCTTTTCCGCACACGCAGAAACGCGGTGAAAATTCATTTCGCCTGGTACAGGGGAAGTAACTGTTCACTGACACATGCTCTGGTTTGTATCGGTGGATATCGGGTCATATTTCTGACTACTGACGCTTAAAAACTAAACATATAAGACATGTGTGCCTTCACTTACACAATTAAAGTGAATTGCCGACCATATCGAATAAACGTAAGCGCTTTTGAATGCGTAAACAAGGCTGGTCCAAGTGAATCGAGGGGCCGCCGTCTCGAAGCGATAGCCGCCATCTTGTAGGCGGCTTCGAAGAGCAGCCGATGAAAGTGGGGTTCAGAAAACTGACCTAAAATCATATTTTGGTGGTACTTTAGTGATGATACTTGATAGATTTCATTTCAAAAATGATTTCTCCGCTTAAATCGTACAGAATCGTGCGTCACATCACGCAATTCTAGCCATAATAGACTTGACTCCACGGCATCGCTTTACCGTTGCAGTCCTCAGTGTTTGGGCTTGAATGACGTCAGATTGGGGTGTGACCGAGCGGACGGCGCTGATTGGGTGACGGGTAAAATGTTTCGGCGAAATGTTTCGCAAAATAGAGACAAGTTCTATTTCGTGAAATGTGTCGTTTCGCATTTCGTGAAACGGTGAAATGTTGGAGAAATGTGTGAAATGCGGACATTTCGACGAAATGTTTCGTTTCGTTTCTCCGTCTGAGGAAGCCTTAACGAATGAAGAAAAGGATGAGGTTATTGAGTGGCTGAAGTCGAACCGATACCTTTACGACAAGTCCTGTTTCGAGTTTAAGAACCGTCACAAGAAGAAGCGCGCCTGGCTGGAGATGGATCAGAAGAGGCGGCTGAACCCTGGTGACCTCTAAAGATGGTACACTTCGTTGCGGACCCAGTACGTGAAGGAGGTGAAGAAGAAGGAAAATGCAACACGATCCGGCGCCGGTGCTGTAGATGACATCATGACGCCTAGAAACACCTGGTTGTTGGAGAAATTTGAGTTCGTCAAGCTGTATATCTGTCAAGCCAGGGCCACCAGAGGGTCGAAGATTCAGAGACCTGACCTGCATTCTGACTGCAGTGAGTCATCAGTGGCACCCCAGAGTACCCTTGAAGGTACACCACAGTCGGCGACAACATCAGCGACAACACGCTCCATCACCGACTACCTCGACAAAGTCTCGCAGCAGCTGGTAGAGCCGAAGAGTGACATAGAGAAGACCTGCGACTTCCTCGGCATGCTCATGGCGAAGATGACCCCTTCCTGCCTGGAGGATTTCACCCATGAAGCCACCTCCAAGGCGATGGAGTATGTGAAACAATCCAACCGGGAACGTTGTCAAGCGCAGCAACCACCGCAAGTCACCTTTTTGCAGCCTCCACAGCCTCTGTTCAGATTCATGCAGCAAGCCAACCAGCCAGCAGCACCGCAGTACACCCTGTTGCAAGCAACACCACACCTCGCCGCATCTCCCAGTCCTACGCCGACAACGCCCACCACAGTGTTGAGGCAGACCCATCATCCCCAGCTGACTACCGACAACATCATGGCATGCAACCTGGCAGCATCCAACCCACCTGCTGATGTCCTGCAACAGCAAGGACAGTACCCGTGGACACAGTTTCAACCGGCCAACCTGCAACCCGTCCTGCCGGATCAGCTGCAACGCCCCGCGCACTCTACCCCAGTCCGCAGTAGAACCCAGGCACCCACATCTACAACTTCAACTTCGAAGGATACTGCAGCAACCTTGACCGGTGCTTTTCAGACACTGAACCCCAACACTTCCTTCATCTCGGACTTTAACTTGAGTGACTATATGTCTGCTACGCCCAAGGCGCCGCCGACGCCGACTACTGACGCCCAGTGAACACTTAGTAAATAAAATATCTTGAACAGTGTAATATTGAAAGTAAATGTATTGTAACTTGTATAACTTGTAAACTGTTTTCAATATTATTAATAAAGAAAATAAAGCAAAGTATAACTTTAAGTTTCTTGGCACTATCCTGTCATGTGACCTTAAGTGGGAGGAAAACACTCGCCTCATCGTCCAAAAAGCACAGCAGCGTGTGTGTGTGTGTGTGTGTGTGTGTGTGTGTGTGTGTGTGTGTGTGTGTGTGTGTGTGTGTGTGTGTGTGTGTGTGTGTGTGTGTGTGTTATTTTAGTCTTAAGAGTAATAACTGACATCACGACACAATCCAATGTATTTATATTTTGGGGCCAAAAATCGTAAGGACTCGTAAATACTCGTAACTAACTCGTAACTATTCGTAACCACACGTAAACAGGTCGTAACTAACACGTTAAAGCCTTCCATGAAGAGTAACATTCCGTAATGTACTCGTAACAATCCGTAAAAAGCTCGTAAAATGCCCGTAAGTTGCTCGTAGTTATCCGTGACAACTCGTAACGAATCGTGGAATTTTGCCGTAAATACATCGTAATACCTCGTAATAATCCGTAATTAAACCGCAAATAGCTCGTATTAAATCGTAAGCACTCGTAAATAGGTCGTAAAAGTGGCCAAATTGTAAGGATCCGTAAGGATCCGTGCCTTTGTGCGATCCGTAAGGACTCGTAAGAAAAATCCGTGTATGTGAAGGGGGCATTAGTACGTACATCATATTAGTACGTCCTGGTGACGGGCGCCTGTGTGTTGCAGAGACGAGGAGTCACTGGCAGGCCTGAGCACGTACCGAACCACCGCCACCCAGAGCATCCTGCGCGAGCTGAACCTGGACTATCCCTACACTGACGCGCGCCTGCTGCAGACCTACTTCCAGAAACTCTCCGCCAGGAACATCATGCCCAGACAGCGGCGCAACACTGGTCAGTCACCGAGTATGAGCCGTGTCCGGCGGCATCTCTCTAGATGACACTGGACAGGGGCAAATCGGGGTGGAGTTGGGCCGGGTGGGGAGACTAAGGACTGAGGGGGTGGGGGTGGGGCCGGGTGGGGCGCGTACGCGCCTTTGGGGATTATTGTTTAGCCGGCGGTCAGCACTCACCGAGTCAGGACTTTGCCAAATCATAGTTGTCGCGGCTCAGTTCAGTTTCCCCCGGCCCGTCAGCCGTCTCCGCCGGCTTAGTTTCTTTTTTTTGTCTTGTTATTGTTTATGTTGTTATTGTGGATATTTGTGGTTTGTTGAGATGATAGACACTGACTTAGTCCTCTGGAGAGCAGTCACAACTCGGAAACACAGTGAACAACTGACTGATTAGTCCGACTACTGACCGGGCTAACCGACTTGTCACTGGCAGTTTAGTCTTACGTCAGTCTAGTAGTTCCAAGTCGAGTCAGTTGAACAGGCCCACCGGCCGCCGGGAGGACATAATTAAGTTTCACCGAGTAAAAAGGTGCCGCTCAGTTATGATGCCTTCTCGAACCCCTCTACCCGCGCGTCCGCGGCCGTCATCAAATTCTAGACGCGGGCCGGGCGAACACTGAGGAACGCCATGTCCTGAACTGACTGATCTTTTGCAGCAAGGGAAGTCACTTTTACAAGTTATCGAAACAAGTGCGTGAGACTTATGTCCCTTGTGTCAGAACATCAACATCGTGGCAAAGGGGTCTCTGCTTCTAGCACTACAAAAAGTGAGTGATTTCGCGGAGAAAAAAAAAAAAAAAAAAAAAAAAAAAAAACATTTGAGAAGAAAAAACTGTAGAAATGATGGCCTGCTTCGATGCTTCTCACTGCTGTCACGGCAGCTTGTTTTCTTGCATTGTAGCTTTCCCGTGTCAGATGTTTTCACTGAGTGTTCTTTTAGCTGGCCAGGGATTCCATAACGGGATAGGGAACGGTCTCTTTTTGCAGAAAACGCTGCAGACAACCGATGTGTTAATATTCTTTTGCATTGCCCCTTTATGCATTCACACATGACACCAGTGGAAGATGCACTAGCCATGATGGCTTAAAGAGTAGTGCCTAATTTGTTTGGAGTCAGTCTTGGAAAATGACAAATCAATCAGGCACTAGTCATTGACCTACTATGGCCAATCCATCTCCCCAGCTGGTATACAGTGTTGTGTTCTTATATGCCTGCCAAAGATAGTAAAGTCGTTAGATATGAATGAGTTAAGCTACAGCATTTCTGCCCATGTTATAATTATGAAAAAAAATGTGCTTATGTGCACACACACAGAGCCTGGGCAAAACTCATTTTATGATAAATTAAATATAAAAGTTGATGAACACACACACAACACACACACACACACACACACACACACACACACACACACACACACACACACACACACACACACACTTTTCAGTTCACTCGCGCTTTTTGATGTATACCATAAGTCACTGTTATTCAAGATGTGCAGCTTAGCACAGAGGGTTCATATTTCTAGAGTACAGTAGGATTTCGTCTAGGATTTAAAATCGTCTGTTGTCAAGACGAATGACATGACAAGAAACCATCTGGGCACTCTACAGTCAGTCGTGTACTAGAAACACAGTCAGGATAAGTAACTGAACACTCCTTTTTTCTCAAGATTTGTCTGTCCAAATGACAGATGGCCTTCAATTTTGTTATGTCCCTGTCAGAATTTGTCCTTCAAATATGGAGAATTTTAACACAAAACATAAGTACAGTATTAACTATAGTGTGGCTTAAGGGGTCAACTTAGCTATATTTTGTCACAGTTCTATCTAGTGTGAATCTGTCCAGATTGAATCCACTCAGGCATGAATCTCATTCTTTCAGAGTTATATGATTAGCATTGACTTAGTATTTTTTTTTTTCCTCCCTAGTGAGCAAGCCATTGTCAGATAGAGTTGCCATTGTAACGGGAGCATCGAGTGGGATTGGCTCGGCTATTGCTCAGGCACTAGCATCAGCAGGCGCAAGAGTGGCCATGGCCGCCCGACGAGAGGACCAGCTTCACGAACTGGAGAAGAGGATATCGGATGAAGGAGGTGTGGCCATTTCTGTCAAGACTGATGTCACTGACAGACAGCAGGTATAGTGTGAATCCCTTAATTGCAAAAGAAAGTGCATAATGCATGTCCCCACATTTATGGGGGCATATGGGGACCTTTGCCTCTTGCTGACGCTACTTCATGAGTATCCATGTTCCTTTGAGAGCTTGGGTAAATTAATTACAAAATTGCAGAGGCTTGTGAAGACCTGTGCATCCTAAGTCCTTCAGCTGTATATGCAGGTTTCCAACATTAATTGATTTGCCCTATTGACATTTCCAAATCTCCTCTGAGGACTGTCAAGGGATAGATCTACCAAGACAGTTCAAGTGTACTTAGTGTCAACTCCAGAATAATTTGACTATATAGATATGATTTAACCCTTTTCATCCTGATACATCCATTGCTTAAAATAAATGGGACTAATAGTTCAAGGGTAGTGCTAGAATAGCTTGGCGCCTGAGGCGCCAAGCTATTCTGGCACTACCCTTGAACTAAAACAGTTCATCTATCTCCTAATCTGTAATGTAGCCTTCATGGAACAATAAGCAAATTGTGCAAAATCAGCCTCAAGACGTAATGGGTTAAAAGGTGGTACCTCTGCCAGGTTAATTTTGACACTAACCCTGAAGTACTACACAATCAATGCAATGCAGTGCAATATAGTACAATATGGTGCAGCAGAAATTTGCCTTTTTTGTTCCCGTGGTAAAGACGTGTGACTGTGTGTGCAGGTACAGGGGTTGGTTCAGCAGACGGAAATGGCCCTTGGTCCAGTTGACATCCTGGTGAACAGCGCAGGTGTTATGTACTACACGCTCATGAAGAACGTTCACCAGGACGAGTGGGATCGGACCATTGACATCAACTGTAAAGTAAATGTGAAGGTTTTGATTGTGTTCGCAGGTGATGTGACAATACGGCAGAACCTGTTTTGAGTGACCTCCTTCATGAGAGCTCATCTGTCATTAAAGACCACCCGTCAGGTGGCGGTAGTCACATAAATGATGAGCTTCAATGACAGTTGACACTTTTTGCACTGCTACACTTCTCTTGACATAGCACCTCTCTTTTAAGACATTTCTCTTGCAAAAATGGTGGTTGCTCAAAACATGTTCTGACATAAGGACAGGCTTTCTGGTTACCACCCTTGTGCCTGGGACTACCAGCTACTGTGAATCATGTGTTAAATTATTACCAACTGATAATTCTCAAAACCCTATCTGTTTGATGTTTGTGGGATAAAAAATTCATATAAGACATAGTTTCTCATGAGCACTCAACTCCCCACCCGGGTCTGCCCTGGGGGACTTGGGTGGGGTTAACTACTTTTTAGTTCCCAGGGTCACCCTGGTCAGCCCCACAGGGTGGGTTTTCCTCTCCATTCTGGGGCATGTGTTTCTGTCTACCCTTGGTCCATTCACCTGTATTTTCCTATTTTAAACTCTCCCTACTGTCTGCGCTGCCTGTAGCTCTTGATAATAATAATAATAATAATAATAATGAGTACTTGTATAGCGCCTAACCTCAGATTAGAGCTCTAGGCGCTTAACAAAAACTAATGTACAAAAAATAACTAATTACAAAAATGGAATTTACAAAAAGTACAAAAACAAAATACAACGCACTCTGTAAACAAGCTATAAAGTCACCATTCAAAAGTGCTACGCTCATGGACTCATACTGGCATTCACACACACACCCACACACACACTACTTCTATAAATAGATAGAGATGACTTTAACATGACAGGTGTGTGACAAAGTCATTTGTAGCTGACAGAAAACATATGGGTCTTTAGGGCACGCTTGAATGCCTCTCTCGAATCCACGTATCTCAGTTCGCGTGGGAGATCATTCCAAACAACTGGGCTCTGGTATCTGAATGACCTCTCACCAAACGACTTTGTTTTGACAAGAGGGATACGTAAAACTCGAGAGTCGGCAGCAGAGCGCAAATTCTGTCTCAAGGGTGTATACAGCTGGAGAAGAGAGGCAAGGTAGTGTGGGCAGGAACAGGTAATACAACTGTAAGTCATGCATGAAATTTTGTACTGAATCCTAGCTGTAACAGGTAACCAGTGTAGGGCAGACAGATGGGGTGTGATATGATCTGATCTAGGGACTCTAAGAATCAACCTGGCAGCTGAGTTTTGAATTTTCTGGAGTTTGCCAATCAGACACTGGGAACAGCCAGCCAAAAGAGCATTGCAATAGTCTAATTTAGACAAAACAAAAGCGCAGACAAGTACTTTAGTTGCTTCAGGTGTCAGATAGTGGCGGACTGAAGCAATACGTCGCAGTTCAGTATAGGCGGATCTGCAAACGTTGTTCACATGAAGGTGCATGGACAGGCTACTATCAAGTGTGACACCCAGATTTTTTACATGGGGGGAGAAGGGGACAGTGGCACCACAGATTTGTAATGACTGGGGGAGTGTCAGCGTCTTCGTCAACCTCGGGGAAGCAATTATCATGGCCTCAGTTTTTCCGTCATTCAACTCAACTGTAATTTGTTTGAAGTCATCCACATCTTAGTATCCAAGACGCACTCCTGAAGGATCTCGATTGTGTCCATAATCTGATCAGGTGAACATGAGTCATGGAGTTGAGTATCATCTGCAAATGCATGATGTGATATAGAGAAACGGTTAAAGACACTGGCCAGTGGCTGAACATACAGGGTAAAGAGGACTGGTCCAAGAACTGAACCTTGTGGGACGCCAAAGCGCACCGTGGATGGGCTGGATAGTTTATCATTAACAACTATGCACTGAGTTCTGTCCGTCAGATATGATCTAAACCACGATAAAGCAGTTTCATGAATGCCATACACAGAATAGAGACGTTGTAGCAAAATGTCATGGTCAATCGTATCAAAGGCAGCAGATAGGTCTAACAGTGCGAGAACAGATACTTTGCCGTCATCAAGAGCCTCGAGGAGGTCATTAAGAATTTTTGCAAGCGCAGTTTCAGTGGAATGACCTGCACGGTAAGCAGACTGATTGGGACTAAGAAGATGATTCAGGTTCAGATGGTCGAGAAGTTGCGACAACACAACCTTTTCAACGATCTTAGAGAGAAAAGGGAGGTTTGAGACAGGGCGGTAATTCTGTAGATTGTTAGGGTCTAGAGAGGGCTTTTTTAGCAAAGGTTTAACAATGGCGGACTTGAAATCCGACGGAAAAATACCAGACCTCAGGGACTCGTTGACAATGTTGGTCATGACTGGAAGCACAACATCAATACACTCGTACAGCAATGTAGTAGGAAGTGGGTCTAAACTACAAGTTTTTTGTGCAGTTCTCTTCAGCACAGCATGAAGTTCCTGTTCACTGACAGGTCTGAAGGACGAGAGACACTGACCAGAAAAGGGAACGTCATACTGTGATGGAGACAGTGAAATAAGTCCATCAAGTCTATCACGAATGTTCTGAACTTTTTCATTAAAGAAATTTGAGAACTGATCAGGCAGCTCTAATGGTGAGAAAATGGTCGGGAGTGGAGATGGATCCCTTCTAGCAGTCAGTTTGTTGGTTACATTATATAGCTGCTTGCTGGTGGTGCACGCTGCAATCTTGGCATTGAAGAAAGCTGTCTTCGCCACGAGTACCAGACGAGTTACATATTTCTTAGCAGCGCTGAAAATCTGCTTGTGTACGGTAAGTCCAGTGGACAGCCATAGTCTCTCAGCTTGTCGTAGCTCTCTCTTTGCAGCGAGAAGCTTGCCTCCCACGGCGCTGAACCACGGTGAGGATGTCCGACATGACACTTTACGGCGAGCAGATGGAGCATGCTTGTCAAGTAGTGATCTCAGACCCGAGTTGGATATTGGATGTGTGTTGCTAAATGGTCTTAGCTTTATTTAGGCCCCATATCGTAGGTTTATTTAACGTATTGGACCGTCTGGCGACATACATTCAATATTCTGTTTATTTTTTTTTTCACAAGCAGTTCAGGCACGTTCTGAGAAAGCCTTGTTGCTGTTGGGACGTTAAGCAATGTACAATCAATCAATCAATCACGAGCACTCAAGGCTGTGGGGGCTCATGAGATTCTAAGCCTCTTACTGCAAGGTAACCATGGACGTTTTATGTTGGGAGCTCAGAGTTGCACTAATGCAGAAAGTCTCTTTTCTTTGTAAAGTTATGAAGCTATACACAAATTTTTAAAAGCCTTGCATGTGCGGTATGCAAAAATACACATTTACGAAGCTCAGATTGTGTCGGGTTGCATTGACTGGTGTGACAGAAAATCATAGTTATGATAATTCTTTTAATTGTTATCATTGTCGTTATCATCATCACTGTTATCACAGTCATTACCTTTGTGCAGGGTGTGACAAACTGTATAGCAGCTGTGATTGATGGAATGGTGAAGCGCGAGAGTGGTCACATCATCAACATCTCATCTGATGCTGGAAGAAAGGTCTGTAGCTGGCTCACATTTTGACCATGTGGGAGTCTTTTAACAATCCTTGAGCCTGTCTCGTTTTTTGCAAGAGGCATAAATTGTCATTAGCCCCTGCTGCAGGGGCTCATGACATTCAATGCCACTTGCGGTCAAGGATCAACCACCATTGTTGGGGTCTGTGCAGTGTTCATTATAATTAACCCATTTGGCCTCATTGCATTACAGACACCAAGCTAATTTGGCACTACCCTTGAATTATTATGGTTGATCCAATTCCTGCAACTGGTACATAGTTACATCTCCAAAATTTGGGAAATGCTTTCTTGGGAATCAATGGGTTAACTCACTAAAGACATTTGTAGGCATTTGATGTAATGCACCAGAGTAAATGCTATCTCCCCCCCCCCCCCCCCCCCCCCCCCCCCCTATCCTTTTTTGTGCGTACATTCACCAGTACTGTAAACAGTTACATGGAAAGTTCAGCTGGTGTTGGCAGGGTTGTCTAGCGAACCCATCTCCCCCCCCCCCCCAGCCCCCCCTTCCCCCCAAAAAAAAAACAAACAAACCCATTTTTTGTGCATGCAGCCACTGGTAATCTAAAATAGTGCCATGGCTGCATGTTCAAGGGCAGGTAAGTTGGTGTGTGTTGGCAGGGTTTTGCAATCTAAGCTTAGTGTGATGTTTTGGTGTGTTGGCAGGGATTTGTGAGCTAAGTCTGTGCTAACCTTGTGTTTGCAACCACTGATACTGTATACACATTGGGGTTGAACTGCTGTGTATTTGCAGGGTTTTGCTGGCTTGGCGGTGTACTCGGGCAGCAAGTTTTTTGTGGAGGGACTGAGCCAGGCCATGCGCTCGGAACTAGCAGACACTGGGGTGAAGATCACATGTATACAGCCAGGTGACGTGCAGACACCACTTTTTGGACTCTCCACAGACAAGGAGGTAATTCTGTCCTAATTTAACTGAATCAACTTTTAGCCCCCTTCTGCATGCAGCACAGAGGTTCTGTGTGAATCTAGTGCTACCCTTTAAATTATCCACCCATCCTCTGGTGTATGGTCTCATGGTTAAACATATGAAACCGGACATGCTATGGATCGACCATGATATTCAAGGGTGGTGCAAGAATACCTCAGTGCCTATTGGCACAAAGCTATTCTGACACCACCCTTGAACAATCATGGTTTATTTCTGTCCAGAACTGTGATGTAGTCTACAGAGAGCAGCACATAAATTTTGGAATTTCCACTTCAGGGTTTAATAGGATTTCCACTAACAATTCTGTTCATGTTTTTCAGGCTGTGGAAAAGTATTGCATGGCTGACAAACATAAGTGTCTAGAGCCGTCGGATATAGCTCGGGCGGTGGTCTTCGCTGCCTCCACACCTGAATATGTGGCCATCCAAGAGGTCCTGGTGCAGCCTAGAGACTCGCCGCTGTGATCTGGCTTGTCTTCACTATGTTAACCATTTTTGCATGCAGTCACTGATGATGTGTACAGTGGCTGTGGCTGCATGCATAAGAGTGTTCATCTTTGGCATTGTCGGGTCGTTAGGCAATCTTTATTACAATTTACAAGGCAGTCTTTAAAAGCAGTCTTTAATGCTTTGGCTGTCAGTAGTGTGTTTGGTCAAGGTGATTCCTGCAGGAATCTCCTTGACAAAAACCAGACACACTACCGACAGCCAAAAGGTTAACTCATTTAAGATGGGCTGGATATGCGGCAAATAATGTTACTGTCCAAGACATTCCACATAATATGCATCATGTTTTGAACACTAACTTTATTTGCCATGTATCTGTATATTCAGCACATCTGGAGTAAGGTTATATCAACCAGCTTGGGGGATGGGCTGGTTGGAGGGTGAGAATATCTTACAAACGCTGGTTTGAACAACAATATGCATTGTGTTGTGAAGCATTTCCACTTTGCTCTTCATTTATTCCTATTACTTTGTCTTCTATGCACTTCTTTGTGTCTTCTTCTCTTCAAGCAGAAGGTGGGGTGTGTAGAGAGGAGGGCTTTGTAGGTCTAACCTCTCACACTCCCCCCCCCACTCCCCCCTCTCCCCCCCCTCCCCCCATGGCCCAATCCCCTTCCACCTCAACCCCCTTCTCCCATTGGCTTCTGCTTTAACAGTGCCATGTTCTTGTACTTTTTCTTACAGCCTGTAAAGATAGTATTAACTATTGGGGAATATTGGTTTTTATTTGGTTGCATATTTTCAGAGACTAAACTTTGAATTTGCTTGATAACTTGAATACATTCCATGGTTGTCCCTGTACATTTCACCTTAAGAATTTATCATGTCAAACTTGTTCCCTCATTGTTTGGATGGGATATAACTTTTGCATGAACATTTGCGCAGGTCGTGTTTCTAATACTGTAATTTGTATTTTTTCCTGTACTTTAATTAAATGTGACTTTCCAAACGAAAGAATCTGATTGAATCACATGATCATGTTGAAATTTATGGAGTGAGCTAGGGTACATGTTGCTCATGTGTTTTGGGTTGTGTGTTTATTTTTTCCCCTCCCAAATGCTATCAGTCAGCAAATGGTCCCTGGGCTAATTGCGGCTGACATTGACCCAGTGACCCTTTGCTTGTTGGGGTTTTGCATACAGTAATGACATTATTCAATGATAAAGGTGCTAAATTCTAATTGCCGGGGGTATTGTGCACTAATTTATCTGTTGAGGTAAGTTTAGTACTGTGATTGTTGTAAGTTTTCTTCATACAGTGTTTTCATACATTTTGACCTCTTCACTACCAAGAAAAATGAACACATTCAAACTGTAAGAGCCATAGATCCTCATGAGCGCCCGCGACTGTGGGGGCTCATGAGGATCTATGCCTCTTGTTGTGGCCAATTAGTGTCTGTATTCCTTGCATGGCTGCATCTCTTGGTCGTTGAGTGAACAAAGATATCAAAAACAGAATGTGCGTCCAGTGGCAAAGAAGGGGTTAAAAAGTATTGTCTATCAGGGTTGTTTTTTTTTTACAAAACATTTGCATTTGTTATCTAGTCTATTTGCCAATCACTGCATTTATGTGAAGACCTTGAATGAATGTCTGTTGAATGCAGCAATGCAGTTATTTGAAGCATAGCACTTTTGTCAGTTCACCAAGTTTGAAATACCCATATGCTGCGATTAAAACTGGATTTTGAAGTACATGTATGTAAATTGATTATCTTTCTCGCAACATGCAGGTTATGCAAATCATTGTTGCTTTGGTTGTGACATGCGTCATGAAAATCACCCAATTACAGTAGAATCTATTTTGAACAGCCCCACCCGGGTCTGCCCTGGTGGACTTGGGTGGGTTAACTACTTTTTAGTTCCCAGGGTCACCCTGGTCAGCCCCACAGGGTGGGTTTTCCCCTCTATTCTGGGGCATGTGTTTCTGTCTACCCTTGGTCCATTCACCAGTATTTTCCTTTTTTAAACTCTCCCTACTGTCTGCGCTGCCTGTAGCTATTGATATTGGATGTTGTGTTGCTAAATGGTCTTGGCTTTATTTAGGCCCCATGGCGTAGGTTTATTTAACGTATTGGACCGGCTGGCGACATACAATCAATATTGTTTAGTTTTTTTCACAAGCAGTGCAGGCACGTCCTGAGAAAGTCTTGCTGCTGTCGGGACATTAAGCAATGTACAATCAATTTTGAGCAACCACCTTTATGTAAGAAAAAAAAAAGAAGGTCTTATAAGACAGGTGCTGTGTCAAGAGAGGTCTTGAACAGCAGAAATGTCACCTGCCATTACAGACGTCATTTAACTGGCTAAAGCCACCTAAATGATGGTCTTTAGTGGCAGGTGATGTCTCATGAAGGTGCTCGTGCAAAACATGTTCTGCTGTTAACTTGCATCACCCTATGTTTATCTAGTCGAGCCATTTTAACATGTGTCACATGGCAGTTAACCTTGGTTTGTGAAGGCTATTAAAGCTGGTACTACAGCAATATGACTTGCGAGGTTTGATTTTCATTCTCTCTGTGCAATCATGCACTATAAGTATTGTTAACAGACGTATGGTATTACGGGATTAGATGAAAAGTCGTCATGAATCATACTGCCCTGTGATGGAAAAGACAGTTCATAATTTTATGTGAAAAGCCAGATTTTCATTGATGCACAATAAAAACCTTGCTTTTCAGAAAACTAACTTACTGTCTTTTGCTTTCACGAGGTAGAATACACCATAAGGGTATGCAGATTGTGCAAGATAAATTCACACATTTAGCCACGACACACATCAGGAGATGGATTGACCATAATAATTCATAGGTAGTGCCAGACAAGTTTGGCGCCATCAGACGCCAAGCTAATCTGGCACTACCCTTGAATTATCATGGGCGATCCATCTCCTGCAAGTAATACATAGTCAGTAGGTGACACCTCCAGAATTTGGGAAATGCGGCTTGGGGTGAAATAGATTAACCATGTACGCTGTTGTTGATTTATATTGCCATAAAAGTCGGTACTTGTATTTGTACGATTCCATAGGCCTACACATAAATACGATAGTAGCACATTGGTAGTGCTGGATTAACTTGGCACCGTTGCAGGCTCCAAGCAAATCAGGCACGAACCATTAGCTATGACACATGCAGCTGGCACTAGAAATGAAAACTAGAGATGATAGACTCATCCACAGCTAATTGATCAACATCAAACGGCCGGCACCCCAATTATGATAAACAGTCTAATGACTACTTCAGTGTCAGTAGCCGCAAGGTGTATTTATAAATCCAGCCCCCCCCCCCCCCCTTCCCTCCTCCCCCCCTCCACCCGCTTCCCCCCCCCCCCTCACCCCCTTTTGTAGATGGGTGGTCTTTAGTATGTTTCGGCCATTAAAAAGGCTAATGAAGGGAGTGGGTAAATTGTGTGGAGTGTTTGCTTTGTGACGCAGGAGATTTTTGAGCAAGCATGATGATAAACTTGGCCTTACTTTGCATATTTAGATTTTCTCTCTGGTGCAGCTGAAGTGGTCTCTAGATTAGTTTTTGCCCCACCCGGGTCTGCCCTGGGAGATTTGGATGGGGTTAGGTACTTTTTAGTTCCCAGGGTTACCCTGGTCAGCCCCACAGGGTGGGTTTCCTTTCTATTCTGGGGCATGTGTTTCTGTCTACCCTTTGTCCACTCACCTGTATTTGTCTTTTTAAAACTCTCCCAACTGTCTGCACTGCCTGTAGCTCTTGATATTGGATGTGTGTTGCTAAATGGTCTTAGCTTTATTTAGGCCCCATGTTGTAGGTTTATTTAATGTATTTGGCCGGCTGGCGACATACATTCAATTTTCTGTTTAGTTTTTTTTTTTTCACAAACAGTGCAGGCACGTCCTGAGAAAGCCTTGTTGCTGTCGGGACGTTAAGCAATGTACAATGTACAATTAGATTAGTTTTAGTTTGCTAGGTTAGTTCGCTCGCTGTCTTTCGGTGTTGGAAACACGCATGCATGTACACATGAACGCACTTACAGACATCTACACGCACTTGCAGACACACATATGCACAAACACACATGCATGTACTCGTGCACACATACACACGCGCACACGTACACACTCGCATGACTTACAGATATGCACACACACGTCCGCACACGTACACGCACATGTTTGCATGGGGGTTGCCGCATGTTTTGGCGCTTTGATGTATTTCTGGTATGAAAAAAAAAAGTAATTTTGATTTTGATTTGGTGGTGGTAATGTTAAATTGATTGTGTGTGCACGTGCTTGTGTGTGAATGATTGTGGTTGGAGCCCGGAGGAGGGTGGGGATGGCTTTAAAGCGATCGCCAATAAAGGGCAAATTTTTTTAATCTCTTCTTTTATTTATAAATGCTCTTAGTATGTCGCATAATAATGCTGCATAGTAATGCGAGCCCCACGGGTGCCGCATTTCCCAAATTTTGGAAGTGTTACTTAACCACTATGTACCAGTTGCACAAGGTGGTTTATCAATTTCCTGCTTTAGGGTATTGGGGCTTAACTTACAAGATTTCTCTGCTGTTCTCCTTTCCTTACAAGATTTCTCTGCTGTTCTCCTTTCCTCGACGCGCACCGCAAGGGCAGGCAGAAAACCTCTGTTATTTGTGCCTGCTCACTTACATATATTGTGAAAAGATGGGTAGAAAAGTCTTAGTGAAAACAAGATAACACGGAGAACCCGTGGTATCGGCGAATTTAAGAAAGCCTGCCCCAGAGCGGATCGCGTTAGACCTGGTCAGAATGAAGCGCTTGCAAAAGTTCACTAGGAACACGGAGCTAATTGCTACGCTGCCTCTTCATCACCAGTTTCGCTTCCGGCGCCAACTGCAGGAGACAATGAATTATCAATTTGACCCCCTTGAGCACCGTAGCCACCGGTACTGTTTACATTACCGGTGGCTGCATGCACAAGGGGTGGGGAGGTGGTGGGGGGGGGGGGGGGGGGGTAAACTGATTTCGCCATTGCCTCTGGCAGTAGATAAAGTAATGTTTCTCCGTAAACACTGACCGCACTTTGCGGTGTAAAACACTCAGCTGTAGACAACCCTGATGACGTATTTTGAGGATGCCAGCTTGAACAGAATCTTTCAGCATGGGACACAGATTCTCATAAGCCGCTGCGACTGCAGGGGCTCATGAGAATCTATGCATCTTGCAGTTGGCACGGGGCGTTTCAAGCGCTGTTACTAAGTCAGCAAACTTCTTTCAAACTCTCGATAATGCAAATCCGTCCAATCTTTTATTGAAGACGATTGGAGAAAAAACGTGAAGTTTTCTTTGAAGACTTTACTTTAGCGCCGGCCGGCTTCGATTTTCTTCTCTCCAAACTGGAGAGGAAGCGAAAGTGTTTGTCTAGAACTTTTAGGCACCCAGAAAGGAAGTTCTTTCCTTTTTATCTATTTTTCTCATCAGTTGCTTCGCATCTTGACAGCGGCATTATCTTATTTCTAGCCCTAAGCACCATCTAACGATTCTTTCCTAATGGGCCGAATTGTTAGCCTCCAATCACAGACCACCTTCAAGGGACGCGGTTTCACTATACATATACAAAGCACAATAAGGACTGTACTACAATTCTGGAGACAGACTGACTGTGCTACTTCAAGGGTGGTTCCAGAACAGCTCTGGCACCACCCTTGAACTACCATGGTCGATCAGTGTCTTCTGGTGTGTCAGTGCAATGGGTTAATGCTTAAAAAACTTGCACGTTTCCTACAGACGTTTCCGTGGCCATGAAACCCTTCGGCGCTGCCAGTGCACGCAAATTGTGTTTCTCTTTGTCAGTCAGTTCAACACCAGAGCCCCAATCATTTCAAGGAACATGATACCAAGTGATGTCGGCAAGAGGCATAGATCCTCATGAGCCCTCCCCCCCCGGCCCCCCCCCCCCTTCCCAACTTTGAAATCGGCAGTGAGAAGGGTGAAAAGTTCTTTAACCCTTCTAGCCCCACGGGCGCATTTCCCAAATTTTGGAAGTATTACTTAACGACTATGTATCGCAGGAGGTGGATTGATCATAATAATTCAAGGGTAGTGCCAGATTAGCTTGGCGCCTTCAGGCGCCAAGCTAATCTGGCGCTACCCTTGAATTATCATGGTCAATCAATCTCCTGCTGTAGGGTGTTGGAGGTAAATGGGTTAACATTTTTTTTCGCATCACACATCCGGCCAAAGTAGCGGTGTCAGTTGGGACACAGTCCAGATCAGTGGCCTGTCTAGGTGGAGTGACCTTGTGTTACTGGCAACCAGCGTAGGCGATTCACGAAGCTGAGAATGATCAGGACTATGTCGTAAACGTAAACACAGTACGCATTAAACGTCGAACATAGAGCGGTCCGAGATCAAGCGAGTTTACAGCAGTTGTCTCGCCATAGCAGTTGTCTGTGCGCTCGTCAGACGCGCGGAGGTAAGAACGGTAAACGCTCCACTTCCGGCACGCTTTCTTCAGCGGCTCGTGTACTCGGTGAAGCAAACCTGAAGTAGGAACGCAGCAAATGTGTTGTGCTGTTATGTCCAAAGTTTGTGATAGGCGAAGTCAAATTACATCGACAAAAAAAAAAAAAAAGCAAAAAAAAAAAAAAAAAGCGGAACAACAACAAAAAACCCCTGCAGTTGAGACCTCTGAAAAGTGTTCTTGTATTCGTTGCTTTCAGTTCTTTGTTCACGACTTTCGTTACTGATATCCGGTCTTGTTGTAAGCGAAGTCTATTGACTGTCAGTCATAGGCTGTTGTCTTTGGCGTGTCGAAGCTGAACTGATTAACCCTTTCATTGCCATGGATACAAAGAGGTTCAGCGAGAGGCCAGGATCATGTACGTCCCTGTATGTCGGTGCCGTGTTAACCCGTTCACTGCCGAGAGAAATGAACACCACCAACTGCAAGAGGTATTGATTCTCATGAGCCCCCGCAGTTGCGGGGGCTCATAAGAATCTATGCCTCTTGCTCAAACTTCTTCGTATCCATTCAACCCCTAAGGTCGACTGACATGCCCGGGGCAGTTTGGGCGATTCATCGTAGTGTCCTCTCACAGTGACGTGGTAGAGACAGTGGATCTCTTCTTGCTGGAGACGAAAGTCTTGATGATTTCGCTGCTGACCTTCCTGAAGAGGAAACTCTCCGAGGTGGTGCCCATGATCTCGTGCACGGCATCCTTGCAGCAGCAGAACAGAGCGGCCAGCAGGTCGGCCAGTCTGTTCTTTGCCCGCTGGCTGCAGCTAGCGTATAAACACGGGCACGCCACACACGACTTGAGCAGGTACAGGCAGTAGAAGACGTTTAGAGTCGTCTCGCTCAAGCACGTCTCGCAAAACCCCGCCGCAAACAGGATGACAGTGTACGGTGCCCAGCACATGACAAAAACCAGCAGGAACGCCAGAAAAGGGATGGGGATGTTCACCTCCACGCGCTCGCTCATATTGGACGTTGGCACCGTTTCGTTCGAAGGTGAGAATACGCGGCCAATCAACACGCACCCTGTCTTCCTCTGGATAGCTGCCGACAAATAATAATAATAATAATAATAATAATAATAATAATAATAATAATAATAATAATACTACTATAACAAGAAGGCAAAGCCCTTATGGCTCGCGTGTAAAGGCCCTGATACACGTGCCCGGTTTTGAGGCCGATTCCCGATCAGTTTTGAATAGAGGGGTGATCGGGCCGGACTGAAAAACCGTGTTCACTGCCACACATTTCCCGACTTGTTTAGCCGACCGGTTCATGCCCCGCCACAAGGGCCGGTTGTGCCCCGATTTTGAAGCCGATTCCGATCCGATTGCGATCGGATGACGTCAATTATCCGATCCGGTCCCAATCGGCTGGGAATCGGGTGTATAGAACCTGCTCTATTTTCCCGATCCGAATCGGCCCCGGTTGTAAGCTTCAACCAATCACAGCGCGTCTCGCAAAGCATGTCGTAGTTTGCAAATGGCGGAACACGCCTGTTGTGCCGTTCAGTACCGGCCACCGCCGTTGCTGATGTTTTGCACGCCTCTTCCCGAATATGATGCAAAACTGCTGACAATGCAAGCACATCATCATCACTGTCAAAACTAGCAGCCATTTTGCAGAACAGGTACGACTTTGATCTTCGATTCAAACCGGTCGGCTAAACAAGTCGGGAAATGCGGTGTGGCAGTGCACACGTTTTTTTTAGTCCGGCCCGATCACCCCTCGATTCGAAACTGATCGGGAATCGGCCTCAAAACCGGGCATGTGTAGCGGGGCCTGAAGATCAAAGTCGTACCTGTTCTGCAAAATGGCTGCAGGTTTTGACAGTGATGATGATGTGCTTGCATTATTAGCAGTTTTGCATCATATTCGGGAAGAGGCGTGCGAAACATCAGTACTGATCACAACAGGCGTGTTCCGCCATTTGCAAACTACGACATGCTTTGCGAGACGCGCTCTGATTGGTTGAAGCTTACAACCGGGGCCGATTCGGACTGGAAAAATAGAGCAGGTTCTAGACACCCGATTCCCAGCCGATTGCGATCGGATCCGATAATTGACGTCATCCGATCGCAATCGGATCGGAATCGGCTTCAAAATCGGGGCACAACCGGCTCGTGTGGCGGGGCCTTAAGACCGATCTACATGTGTGACCTTTGTGACAATAAGTAAAAGGATGGATTCTGCACCAGCAAGATCCATGTTTTCTCAAAATTTAATCAGTTTTCACACACCTGTCAAACCCAAAGACCCTTGACCATTGCGACGAGTCGACTAAATTAGTATAGATAGGAAGGTCTTATCTCATCAGCTACAACTGGATTGAAAATTTTGCAAAACTGTTGATAATAATACAATTCAATAAAAAAAAAAAAAAAAAAAAAAGGGCATTTTACACACATATACCGACCTCTTGTGACCGTTGACCTTTCCCAGGGCTCCTCTAAATTAGTGTGCATAGATAGGTCTTATCATCAGGTATCGATGTACCAAGTTTGGGGTTAAAGTTTTTAATAGTATTTGAGAAAAAGCATCTTTTGTCAAAATATGGCTATTTTCTTTTTTACATATTTCATGAGCTCTTGTGACCATACCCTTGACCTTTTCAAAAGGTCATCCAAATTAGTATGCATAGAAATGTCTTACCATCAGGTATCTTTGTACAAAGATTGGGTCTGAAGTTGTGAATAGTATTTAAGAAAAAAACCCACCAATTTTGGGGGTCAAAATATGGCTATTTTTCACCTATTTACTGAGCTCCTGTGACCCTTGACCTTTCCAAGAAGTCATCCAAATTAGCATGCATAGATAGGTCTTACCATCAGGTATCTCTGTACCAAGTTTGGGTCTGAAGTCGTGAATAGTATTTGAGAAAAAACAAAAATATTTTGTCAAAACATGGCTATTTTTCATCAGTTTCCTGAGCTCTTGTGACCCTTGACCTTTTCGAGGGATCAACCAAATTATTATGCATAGAACGGTCTTACCATCAAGTATCTCTGTACCAAGTTTGGGTTTAAAGTCTTGAATAGTATTTGAGCATAAAATAAACGATTTCAATATATAGCTATTTTTTACCTATTTCCTGATCCCCTGTGACCTTGACCTTTGTTAGAGGTCACTCAAATTGATATGTTTAAAAAGGTCTTGCCACAAAGTATCCTTGGGCCAAGTTTGAATACTGTGGCTAGAATAGTCTCCGAGAAAATGCCAACGTTAAAGTTTACCACGGACGGCGGCTGACGGACGAAGTCACACGGACGACGGACGAACGACCACTGGCCCAGAACATAGACTCAGTTTTGCTTTCCACGTAAGCAGAAACATACGAGATAGCTGAAGGTACAATGCCCCACTCCTTGAAATGTAAACAAGTATGGCAAAGCCCTTAAGGCTCACGCGATTGACCTTTGTGACCATGACGATTCCGACCAGGTCACAGCGGAAAAAAAGCAAGTGCCCCATAGGCAAGAGGCTGGATTTTATAACCGCGAAATCCACGTTTCCTCGAAATGTATGCACTTTTAACACTTCTGTCAACCTCACGTGACCCTTGATATTTGTGAGGAGTCAACAAAATTAGTACAGACAGAAAAATCTTTTGTGCCAAATTTGACATAAAACGCTGATAAAATAAAACTTCTACCAAAAAAATAGGCATTTCCCAACACAATTGCCAATTTAGTTACCCTTCACCCTTCCATGGGGTCATCCAAATTAGTACGCATACGACATCAGGTATCTCTGTACCAAAATGAGTTTGGGTATCAAGTCGTGAATAGTATTTGAGAATCAACAAACAACAAATTCTGCCAAAATATGACTATTTTTTAAAAACTTATTTCCTGATCTCTTGAGACCCTTGATCTTTCCCTGGGGTCATCCATATTAGTATGCATAGAAAGGTCTTACTACACGGTATCTCTGTACTATCACAATTCAGACCCGGACCTTTACTAAACTATGCCCAAAAAGCCCCGAGCAAACCACACACACACACTGACACACACACACACACACACACACACACACACACACACACACACACACACACACACACACACACACCATCACACACACACACACACACACACACACACACACACACACACACACACACACAGACACACACACACACCTGACCCAGCCCAAGCTTTTGTTATTATCGTCATTGAAGTCTCAACAAGGTAGGTAGCCAACACGAGGTATAGACGCTAGTAGTTTCATCGTGCGTTCAAAGGCATTGTCAGGAGACAATTTTAACACCTTTAACTCATTCGCGGCCAGCCGCATCCGGATGCGCGGCTTATGCCGCGCATCCGGATGCGTAGTAGTTGTAGTTGTACATTGCTTAACGTCCCGACAGCAACAAGACTTTCTCATGACGTGCCTGCACTGCTTGTGAAAAAAAAAACATCTAAACAGAATATTGAATGTATGTCGCCAGCCGGTCTAATACGCTAAATAAACCTAAGACCATATAGCAACACACATCTAATATCAAGAGCTACAGGGGCGTAGACAGTAGGGAGAGTAGGGAGAAAATACAGGTGAATAGACCAAGGGTAGACAGAAACACATGCCCCAGAATAGAAGGGAAAACCCACCCTGTGGGACTGACCAGGGTGACCATGGGAACTAAAAAATAGTTAACCCCACCCAATTCCCCCAGGGCAGACCCGGGTGGGGGCATCCGGATGCGGCTGACCGCGAATGA
Organism: Semisulcospira habei; assembly: GCA_036245525.1. Lineage (NCBI taxonomy): Eukaryota > Metazoa > Mollusca > Gastropoda > Semisulcospiridae > Semisulcospira > Semisulcospira habei. The sequence continues at coordinate 18,911,917 of BTPG01000005.1, forward strand.
GTTAATGCCGAGAAAAAAGCAAACACCACCCAGCTGTAAGAGACGTAGCGGGGGCCTATGGTGATCTATGTCTCTTGCTGACACTATTGTGTGTCCATATTCCTTGGACGCCAGCGGCCGTTTGGCATTGAGTTACGGATAAAGATTTCGGAAACTCAGTCTGCGACCGCTGGCTTGGATGGGGTTAATCAGGCACTGTCGGACTGCCTCGTGCCTCTGCTAGGTCGAGAGCGATTTGACTTATGCACTGACCACCCTTCAACTGGCTTGGACATTCTCTCCCAAATTCGCTATGGCAAGTCTTAGCGTACGTTACCTCCTTCCCATTAAGCAAAGGATCCTCGGGCCGACGTCGGCCGCAGAGGGCCCGCGCACAGTCGTGCGCGGGCCTACTGCGGCCGACATCGGCCCGATGACCTTTGCTTACAGGATTCCCTCTCAGAGGGTTCTTGCCCAAAGGTGACCAGCTTCCTCCCTTCTGGTCTGACCAGCATCTCTTTGCGGTACTCCTGTCGAATGCGCACCAGCAGCACCACCAGGATCACGAACGGGACAAGACTCTCCAGAAGCCAAGACACGACTTTGACTGGGATTCGGGCAGTCGTGCTCAGAGGTCTGCACACTTCTCCCAAGGCGGAGGAGGGTCCCATGACATCGTCCCACGCGATGACCTTAGGAGAGTGAACGAGAAGGCTGTAGGCCCACGTCACAAGCACTCTGGCGCAAACCTGCTTCTTGGCCTCGGCAAGAGGGAGGGTCAACATGCGCACGCGGACATGTTTGTAGAGGGCGATCAGGAGCACCGCCAAAAAGGTTTCCGTGTACAGTACAAAGTTGATCACAATGTACACCTGCAGGAAAAAGGCGACAATTAACCCCTTCAGTGCCGAGACAAGAACTGACCACCACCCAATTGCAAGAGGTATAAATCCTCATGAGGATTCTTATGAGGATCTATGCCTTTTACTGAACCTACTTTGTATCCATGTTTCTTTGATGGCTGGAAATCTTTGACGTTGAAATTACGATGGTTTCAAAAAGACGGGATGAACCATAACTCACAAAGTCCCTTCTATATAAGACCTGTCTTCGCAGTCAAGGGTCTCTACCTTTTGTCTTTGACTTGATTCTGATGTTGAAATACCTCCTTTTTAAAAAGCCTCGCAGATTGTGCCAATCCGTCATCGTGAACTCAATAAGGGGCGCTCGCAATGCATACGCGTCAATGGTTTGTCAAATGTAATTTTTCATGACGTATTTTTTGTTTTTGTTTTTACGTAATTTTATATTTTTAACGTGATATTCTTTCGCTTCAAGACTTGCGAAAATGGTGACAAAACTAGAATTTCTCGGTACAATTTCAGTCTTGATAATTTGTGTGAAATTAGGTTTACTTTACCTAGCTACATGCTATACTAAGTACACCCGCATGCTCTTCTGAAAGCGCGTCGATGTGTGTGTATGCGTGTGCGTGTGCGTGCGTGCATGCGCGCGCTCTAAACATCCTCAAGAGGCATAGATGTTCATGTGCACTCCGGGCACATGAGGATCTGTGCCTCTTGGAGATGCGCGCATATGTGTGATGATGATGATGATGAATCTTTTTTTATTCAGATAAAGCTATTAGGCAACTCAATGCGGCGTCTTGCAAGCTGTCCAGCAAACAAAACAGAACATAACAGGAAAACAAACACGGCATGCAAATAATAATAATAATAATAATAATAACAAGATGGGATGAACCATAACCCACAAAGTTCCTTCTATATGAGAGCTGTCTTCGCTGTAAAGGGTCTCTACCTTTTGTCCTTGACTTGATTCTGATGTTGTAATATCTACTTTTGAAAAAGCCTCGCAGATGTGCCATTGCGCCATAGTGAACTCTATAAGGGGTGAGAGTGCATACGCGTCATTGGTTTGTCAAACGTCATTTGTCATGACGTATCTTTTCGTTTTTACGTAATTTTATATTTAACGTGATATCAGTTTCGCTTTTGCTTCAAGACATTGAAAAACGGTGACAAAACTAAAATTTCACGGTACAATTTCATTCTTGCTATCGGGCCTGTGGAGGCGCTACAGAAGATCACAGATTTGATTTTGAGAGCCAAACTCCAAGTGTGACGGCGTTCGAGAAGAAGAAGATTCTTGTTATAATTTGTGTGAAAGCAGGTTGACTTTACCTAGGTACATGCTATATCAAGCACACCTGCATGCTCTTCTGAAAGCGCGTCGATGTGTGTATGTGTGTGCGTGCGTGCATGCCCGTGCTCCAAACACCCACAAAAGGCATAGATGTTCATGAGCCCTCCGGGCACTTGATCATCTATGCCTTTTGGAGATGCACGCATATATGAGAGAAAGAATGAGCAAGCTAGAGAGAGAGAATTGCGCCATATTTAGAATAGGTCTGCGTGGTGACGGAGTTGCCTCTTTTACGTCACCGCCACTGTCTGACTTTCTCCAGATGTCAAGAATTTTTACTGTTTTATTTTTATTTTCTGAAAAGAATTAATTTTACTGAAGAAGTTGAAAGGGTACAAAGCTGGCTAACGAACTCACCATCTTTCTTCTCGCTTTCGTTCTTCCCGCAAGGCCTCGGGTCGCGCCCTGCGGTCACCTCCTGTTTCGTATATTGCAAGTAATTAAGTATATCCTCCCTATCCTCCGAGTAACCTCCCTTCCAAATCTCGCGAGAGGCCGTTATTTCCAGTTCTATACTTGACTGCCATTTTGATTAGATCCTTCTTTCTCAGTCTCCCGTTATCATCGTCTTCTTTGTCCATCCTTCGGCCTTGTTTGTCTTAACATGGCCAGGTAAGGCCTCGGACATTGC